>CM022709.1:6994229-7502428 GCA_012295165.1 Asparagus setaceus
GTGTTCGAGACATTCAAGAAGTGGAAGAACAATGGTTGAGAACAGACAGAAAGAAATTGAAGACGCCAATTTAGCACCGAACCATGTTATATCGTGTGCTTGTGATGTTTTTATATGTGATGTTCATCTTTCAAGAATGTAGATATATTTTTTATTCTTTATTTTGGAGTTTGACATAGTTAAAAAGTAAATTAAACATAATGTTATAAATATTAATATAACTATAGTAAATTTAAAAAGAAAAGAAAAAACCACATATCAAGTTGCGACATGTGCACCATGTGGACCGGGTCTGACCTGGCCTGGATCCATACAGGTTGTGGCCCGGGCTTTCTGGACTCCTAGACTTGCGACCATGGACCACGACCCGGCCCACATAGGCCCGGCAAGCGGAGAGATCAATGGCTATTTCATTTGGGGGCGTACTAACCTAAATCTGAAGCCTTAAAAATACATTTGCAATTATAAAAGATTTGGACGGATTAATATGCAATTATGGAAGAAGTGAGGGGTATACAGCCAAATAGCCCTTAAATAAAAGAGGCGACAGCTTCGGCGCTCCAACAAATAATTTCGGAGCACCGATGGCATGTCGTATAAATGTTTTCCGAAAATATCTGTCTCTCATTCCACATTTCAAGGGATGAGGGGGTTAAGGGGTGTTCCACACCTAAAATTGTAAATTAATTGAACTTCAAGGCTATTTTGGGAATAAAACGTTTCATTAAAGGGAATAAATTTGAATTTTAAAAAACCGTTATGATTATCGAACTACCAAGTTTCCTTATGCTTTTCTTTCAATCGCATGCCCATCATACCAGATTTGTACGTATCATATTATTCCCTACATTTTATTTTTTTGCTAATTTATAAAAATAAATGTTACCTTTATGTCCTCTGTTCAACAAAAAATATTTTGAGAAAATATTGATTGCAAAATATGTGATTAATTAAACATAGCAATATTATGTTTTATAATCATGAAGGAAGAAAATTTAAATTCTCCTTAAACATTTTAATTTTTTAAAATTAAAGAAAGCGAGATAGTTTTGTTAGATTTGGCAAAAGTGAAGGTCGAGAGAAATATAGGAAAGGATAGAAAAACAGTTATGAGAAAAGAAGAAAAATAAATTAACTGAGAAATGACCAAAATATCCTTTCTATATTTCATTAAATTTTTATTATAAAATGATTTAAAATTTCCAAAATTCCTAATTTTGGAGCACCAAAGCAATGCTCAATAAAAGAAGGGACAAAAAAGAAAGGAAGAAAGATAGGAAGAGAAATAATAGAAGAAAGAAGGAAAAATCCAAGAAGAAAATGGAAGAACTAGGAGAAGAACGGGAGCCCAACCCATCTCTCAACTCCCCTCTCCTTCCAACGAAATTGCATGATCCTGAAATCTTCACTGAAGTGAAGAGGCAACTGAAGCTAGCAGGGCCTCTGATAGCAGTGAGCCTTCTCCAATTCTTCCTTCAGATGATCTCCATCATGTTCGTTGGTCACTTGGGCGAGCTCGCTCTCTCTGGTGCTTCAATGGCCACCTCCTTCGCCAATGTTTCTGGGTTCAGCGTGCTGGTATGCGTCTGGGTCTTCCTTATTTTTTTCCAACCGATGTTTCAGTTTAGAGAAAAGTGGGTTTGGATTGTGTCCATGTGGTGTTTGAAGAAATGCCTGGTTGAGTTTTATGATGACAACCCATTTAAGTTTTGATGTTGCGAATTTTTAAGGGGTTTTCCCCCTAGAAACCAGCTTAAATATGGGTAAAAGGCCAATTTGGTCCTTGTACTAGGGCCTCATACTCAAATTGGTTCCCCACTTTTTTTTCCTCTCAACTTAGTTCCTGTACCATAGGGGTGGCAATTTATGACCCGACCCATCAACTCGATCAGAACCGTTTATAATGGGTCGGGTCATAAACAGGTCAATCCAAATTTACCCATTTATTAAATAGGTCAGTTCTGGTTGACCCGGACTGACCCGTATAACCCAACACCAACCCGTAAAACCCAATGTCCCAAAGAAGTAATAGACTCTCATAAACGCTCTCTGGGAAAAAAAGAAGAAGAGAGAAACCCTAGAGTTCACCCCCAATCATCACCGAGCTCCAGCGTCGAGTGGCGGCGAGCATCAGGGAGGCGACAAGAGGCGAGCGATGACTGGCGGCGGTGAGAGCTTGAACTTTGCTGTAAGTTTTCATTTAACTTTTTCTTTTTCTAATTTCTATCCTTTTCTTTTCTCTTTCTCTAATTTTCTTTTTACCCTCAATTCTCTAGTTAAAGATGCATCAGATTCTCATAATTGCTTCAAATTTCTATTAAAGTATGAATCTTTATGGTTTTCAATCTCGATTGATGATTTAACTTTGATTTTGAATGGAACTACTTTATGAATTTGGTGAATAAACTTTTGATGAAATTAATGTATAAATACAACAGTTTTCTCTAGTTAAATATGCAGATTCATATAGTTTTGTCGTATTTATAGGTTTTACAAAACTTATGTGGTTTTGTATTTTTTCACAGTTAATGGAGTCCAATCCTACCAATAATCCTATAGAGGAAAATTTAGAAGTGGGTTCATCTAATGAAGAAGAATTAGAAGAAATATCTAGTTCTATTAAAAAAGAAAGGGATAATTGACAAAAGAGAAAAGAAGATTAACATCTAAAGCTTGGAAGATGATCTTGTTACAATCGAGCCGAGAGGGAAACAATATTCAATATGTAAGAAGTGTGGAATCCAGTACATCGCCGAAAGTAACCATGGGGCGAAAAACATGTTAAGACACATGAAAAATTGTAAGAAAGCTACTAGAAAGGATATTGAGGATTTATCTAACTCAAAAGATTCTATAATGAGTTCTTCGAGATTTAATTTTGACCCGGATAAGCTTAGGGAGCTCTTAGTCTCGGCCATCATTATGCACGATTTGTCATTTCAATTTGTTGAGTATGAAGGTATTCGAGCAATCTTCTCATATCTTTGTGAGGATCTAAAACACATCAAGAAATACGGTTAAAGCCGATGTTCTTAAAATCTATGGAAGAGATAAAAATAGGCTAAAAGAAGCTTTTGAATCGATTCTGGATAGAATTAACTTGACTTCCGATTTGTGGACATCAATAGCCACCGATGGATATATTTGTCTCACGGCACACTACATTGATCATGAGTGGAATTTACAAAATCGGGTTCTTAATTTTTCTTATATGCCATCTCCTCATTCCGTTGTTGCCATTTGTGAGAAGATCTATAAGTTGTTAGTTGATTGGAAAATTATAAAGAAGTTATTTTCTTTCACTCTTGATAATGCCTCATAAATGATGTTTTGTTGATTTATTGAAAAATAACTTAATTTGAAAGAAGCACTTCTTGGGAAGGGAGAATTTTTCCATATTAGATGTTGTACTCATATTCTTAACTTGATTGTCCAAGATGGTTTAAAAGAAGTTCATGATTGTATTGATAAAATTCGAGAAAACGTCAAGTATATAAAAGGCTCTCAAATTAGAAAACAAAAATTTTAGGAATGTGTCTCTCATGAATCTTTAGAAGTGAAGAAGAGTTTAAGGCAAAATGTTCCAACAAGATGGAATGCTACTTTTCTAATGCTAGAGTGCTTTATACTATCGTCGTGTATTTATACACTTGCAATTGAGTGATTCAAAGTACTCAAGACTTTGTTCCAAGGTTTTAAATGTCGGATGTCGGGTTCATGTCGGATAGCTGAAATTCATGTCGGATAGCGGAAATCGGGGATATGTCGGGGGACATGTACTAAATATCGGATTGTCATATCGGATGGATTTCTACTCAATTTTGGTCATCAAGATGGAATGCACTTGTCTTGTTATAGCTTATCCTACTTGAGTTGAGTATTCATCATCAAGACACGAGTTGTTTTCCATTTCTTGAAGGAAACGATGAAATATTATGCCAACAAATAAACAAAATACACATTGTCAAACTAAAACTTTCAAGTGCCTTGCATAAAATTAACATAAAGTAAAGTGCCTTGCATAAAATTGACATAAAGTGTTAGACTTTGGATTGATTTCAAGTTACGGTTCAAACTTATTGTTTACATCACACTTTTATGAATTCACAATTTCAATTTGTAGAGACGAAGACGAACGAGAGGAGATCACGGTGGAAAGAGAGCAACATTTTTTCTTTGCCCTAATCTATATTATATGCTATCGGGTTACTATGGGAACAAAAGGCTAAAAAAAAATTAATCGGGTTTGGGTTTTGAGTACTAAACCCAAACCCCAATACTTATCAACTCAAAAAAAAAAAACAAAAACAAAAACAAAAAATAACAAAACAAAAAGCAGGTAGATTCCGATTTTCAAGTCAGAAAATCGGTAGATATGTCATAATATCCCCGACATGTCCGACATGAACCCCAAAAACGATATCCGACTTGAAATGGCCATATCCGTGTCGCTCTAGCCTCTAATCCGACATGTCGGCCGACATGTCCGACATGTCGACCGACATTTAAAACCATGCTTTGTTCATCTCAAGAAGAATGGGATAAGACAGAGAAGGTTAAGAGGTTATTAGCCACTTTCTATAGTGTTACTTATCTTTTCTCCAGTACAAATTATTCAACGGCTAATCTCTACTTTCTTCAAAGTTATATCATGCCCTCTCTCTTCCTTCCCCTATTATTCCTTGGTGCAAGACTGTATGGGGTTCTTTGAATTATCCTAAGCATTCAATTGCACTATGGCTTGCTTTTCATGGTTGGTTACTCACTCGAGACAGGTTATACAAAATGGGTTTGCTAGCTACAAACTCATGTGTACTCTGTTCTGCAGGAACTCATGAGAGTCATCAGCATTTGTTTTTTGATTGTCAGTTTTCTATGAGGGCCTGGAACAAAGTCATGGTGTGGCTGGGGTTCCGATGGAGATCTTGTGATTGGTGTTCTATAGGTAATTGGTTTGCTCATTGCTTGAGAGGTAACGGTTATATGCAACAGTTAAAAAAATTGGTCTAGCTGCTTCAGTCTAATTCATTTGGCAAGAACGGAACCAGCGCATATTTGAAGGCAAAGCTCACACAGTTGATCATGTCTTTCTGGCAATCAAGATTGCTATCCTGACCATTGTTCTAAACAAGCCTATTCCTACGAAATGTGACCAATGGGTACATAGTCTATAATAACTACCCCCTAGAATGAGCTTCTAAGCTCTCTGCTCTCTTGTTTTTCTCAAATTCTAAGTATCTTGATGTAACATAACTGCTTACTTGATGA
The DNA here is from genome assembly GCA_012295165.1 of Asparagus setaceus. Classification (NCBI taxonomy): domain Eukaryota; kingdom Viridiplantae; phylum Streptophyta; class Magnoliopsida; order Asparagales; family Asparagaceae; genus Asparagus; species Asparagus setaceus. The sequence continues at coordinate 6,999,498 of CM022709.1, forward strand.
ATGAATAAATTTTTTTCATTGATCAAAAAAAAAAAAAAAACAAAAAAACTAAGAGATATACTAATTATTTGAGAAAGAAATTACCCTCAAGATATCAATGCAATCTTGATCAAAGGTGTCATCTTACCCACGAGAAGTTCCCTCCTTGCTTGATTTCTCCAAGTTTCTTCTTCTATCAACATCCATATTGCTCGAGCACTCATTAAAGAGAGAGAAAAGCTTGTCTATCACATTCTTGAGCTCTGTAGAATTGTATCCATATAACCCATAGTAGCAAAACTCCACAAATTGCATTTTGTATAGGGGATCCAAGATGCAAGCAATAGCAAGTAGAACATTGTACTCACTCCAATAGTTTTCGAATTTCTTATACATTTTGGTTGCTATTGACTTAACATATTCTTCATTATCTTTCATCCCACTCTTTAAAATACGTTGCACAACAAATACTTGAAGAAAGTAGAGATTAGCCGTTGGATAATTTGTACTGGAGAAAAGACAAGTGACATTATAGAAAGTGGCTAATTACCTCTTAACCTTCTCGGCCTTATCCCATTCTTCTTGAGATGGACGAAGTCTTGAGTAATTTGAATCACTCAATTGCATGTGTATAAATGCACGACGATAGTATAAATCACTCTCAAGCATTAGAAAAGTAGCATTCCATCATGTTGGAACATCTTGGCTTAAACTCTTCTTCACTTCCAAAGATTCATGAGAGACGAATTCCCAAAATTTTTGTTTTCTAATTTGAGAGCCTTTTATATACTTGATGCTTTCTCGGATTTTGTCAATACAACCATGAACTTCTTTTAAACCATCTTAGACAACCAAGTTAAGGATATGAGTACAACATCTAATATGAAAAAGTTCTCCCTTCCCAAGAAGTGCTTCTTTCAAATTAAGTTATTTTTTCAATAAATCAACAACATCATTTGCGGAGGCATTATCAAGTGTGAAAGAAAATAACTTCTTTTCAATTTTCCAATCAACTAACAACTTATAGATCTTCTCACAAATGGCAACACCGGAATGAGGATGTGGCATATAAGAAAAATTAAGAACCCAATTTTGTAATTTCCATTCATGATCAATGTAATGTGCCATGAGACAAATATATCCATCGGTGGCTATTGATGTCCACAAATCGGAAGTCAAGTTAATTCTACCCGGAATCGATTCAAAAGCTTCTTTTAGCCTATTTTTCTCTCTTCCATAGATTTTAGAACATCAGCTTTAACCGTATTTCTTGATATGTGTTTTAGATCCTCACAAAGATATGAGAAGATTGCTCGAATACCTTCATACTCAACAAATTGAAATGACAAATCGTGCATAATGATGGCCGAGACTAAGAGCTCCCTAAATTTATCCGGGTCAAAATTAAATCTCAAAGAACTCATTATAGAATCTTTTGAGTTAGATAAATCTTCAATATCCTTTCTAGTAGCTTTCTTACAATTTTTCATGTGTCTTAACATGTTTTTCATCCCATGGTTACATTCGGCGATGTATTGGATTCCACACTTCTTACATATTGAATATTGTTTCCTCCTACCGATTGTAACAAGATCAAACATTTTCCAAGCTTTAGATGTTAATCTTCTTTTTCACTTTTGTCAATTATCCCTTTCGTCTTTTTTAATAGAACTAGATATTTCTTCTAATTCTTCTTCCTTAGATGAACCCACTTCTAAATTTTCCTCTATAGGATTATTGGTAGGATTGGACTCCATTAAGCGTGAAAAATACAAAACCACATAAGTTTTGTAAAACCTATAAATACGACAAAACTATATGAATGCATGTTTAACTAGAGAAAACTGTTGTATTTATACATTAATTTCATCAAAAGTTTATTCACCAAATTCATAAAGTAGTTCCATTCAAAAATCAAAGTTAAATCATCAATCGAAACCCATAAAGATTCATACTTTAATAGAAATTTGAAACAATTATGAGAATCGATGCATCTTTAACTAGAGAATTGAGGGTAAAAGAGAAAATTAGAGAAAGAGAAAAGAAAAGGATAGAAATAAGAAAAAGAGAAAGTTAAATGAAAATTTACAGCAAAGTTCAAGCTCTCACCGCTGCCGGTCATCGCTCTCCTCTCGTCGCCACTCCCTGATGCTTGCCGCCGCTCGACGCCCGCCGCCGCTCGCCGCTTGAGCTCCGTGATGATTGGGGATGAACTCTAGGGTTTCTCTCTTCTTTTTTTTTCCAGAGAGCGTTTATAAGAGTAGATTACTTCTTTGCGTCATTGGGTTTTACGGGTTGATGTTGGGTTATACGGGTCAGTCCGGTCAACCCGAACTGACCTATTTAATAAATGGGTAAATTTGGGTTGACCCGTTTATGAACCGACCCATTATAAACGGGTCGGGTCGAGTCGGGTTGATGGTTCGGGTCATAAATTGCCACCCCTAACTGTAGAGTAGAAAGGAGTGAAGTTGTTGTTTGTTGTGGTTTGAAGTGAAGATATGACGAGATATTTATAAGAAAATGTGATGGGTTAAAATTAAAATAAATGCAAAATCCACAGAACGGCTCCAATAGCTCTTCTTGGCGATGGGGGACTAGCCATTGCCACAGATAGTGAACTAGCCATTGCCATTGGCAATGGCTAGTTCAAGCCAGGGAGTGCTTGTTTTGTGTCCTGTTTCCAACCCTTTCCTGGTTCTAGGCCCAAGGGCCAAGGCTTTGGAGGGCAGCCCATAATTGCCCCTTCCCCTGGTGGGCCTGACCCTCCTTAAACAATCTTTCCTAACCTTTTGAGGAAAATAGTGTCTTGAGTGTAGTAACTTGTTGCTTATACGTTGTCTAGAGGATTACATGATAAAGCAATATGCTAGCCATTCCTCATCAGTGCTTGAGCATTGAATGATGGACCAAGTTGAACTTTACGTCTCACTTCTAGCGAGCCTAAGTATAGACCAAGTTGAACTTTACGTCTCACTTCTAGCGAGCCTAAGTGTGTCTTATACTATGGGACTCAATTGTAATGCAGACTATGAATGGACTGAACCTGTGGGAATGAACGACTGGTGACTAGGTTTAGGTTGGTCAAACGGACTGTGGACACCATCCCTGGGGAGGTTTGGGCTGGAGTTTTGGTGATTGGTGAAGAATGCTCTTTTTAGCCACTCTATTCCCTTCAGTGGAAAGTTCTTGTTCTTAATATGAGCCACTCGATCCTATTCAATGAGTGGTTTTTGTTCTAAATACGATCTGGAGAAAGGAAAGCCTTCATATGATAAGATTATTTTTCTGAGTCTCCAATAACACAAGATATAACACATACAATATAAACAAGGTTTTCTCTTATTCAGTTGCTCCCACTTGGCAATTGGAAGGCAATTACTTTGCATGCCTTAATTGGCAATGGAAAGCTTGTGTAGCCTCTCATACCATTACGAACAAAGAGTAGTTGTTCTTGTTCATCAACAACCAAAATCTCTATATCTGGAGTAAGGTACAAAACTAGTCTTCTCTTTGCTCTCCTAAATGTAATTGCCTATTCAATTGTATTAGTAATATCTCAGCATCGACCACAAAAAGATGGGATTAGGGCTGTCATCTTTGATATTGTTACTCAGGCCCATTTAACATCTTCAAAAAATTTGATTTTGTTAGATATATATTATGTCATTCTTTCTAGCTCTCCTAGAAATTCATGATATTGCTCTAGTACATTCCAAGAATTCGGACACATTCATATGACAATGTAACTTCTGTTCACCTGTCATTCTCATATATAAGTATCGTGCTATTAGCATTTTCTAGTACACCTAATGAAATGTCTTCTCCTACACGTCCAGTTGGGAATGGGAAGTGCATTGGACACCTTATGTGGACAGGCCTACGGTGCAGAACAGTATCATATGTTGGGTATACATATGCAAAGGGCTATGGTTGTGCTTGTCCTTGTAAGTATTCCTCTGGCTTTAATTTGGGCCAACACCAGCCAAATTCTCATGGCTGTTGGTCAAAATCCAGAAATATCTTTGGAAGCTGGAGTCTATGCTCGTTGGTTGATTCCAGGCCTCTTTGCTTATGGCTTGCTTCAGTGCCATGTCAGGTTTTTGCAAACCCAAAACATAGTTTCTCCACTGTTAATAAGCTCCGGGATAACAACATTATTCCACATATTTGCATGTTGGATTCTAGTTTATAGATCTGGTCTTGGAAATAAAGGTGCTGCATTAGCAATTTCCGTTTCATACTGGATCAATGTACTGCAGTTGGCACTTCATATCAAGTTCTCACAGGCATGCAAGAAGACTTGGAATGGTGTGTCAAAAGAGGCACTGCATCATGTCTTTAACTTTCTAGAACTTGCAATTCCTTCAGCATTTATGACTTGGTAAGAATCTTCATTTAGACCTTGAGGAAAGTGGTGCTGCTTCTGCCTTCTGCTTCTGTTCTTCTATACTCAGAGAAGTTGGTTGCTGCAGAACTAAGATACTGGAAGCTTAGGAGCTAGAAACACATTTAAGAACATATACATAATGAACCTTGCCATTATAAGAGTGGGTTATGCAGAAGTCTTTGAGTTCCTAATTATTTACATATGTTGGTGCATTGTGAATATATTTCTAGCGGAACCAAGACATGCATGATATAATTTTATGATTTAAATAGTGTCTTTGGTACATTTACTATACCATATTGTGTTATCATATGATGTGAATTAGTTGAATGGGAATCTTCACAACCTTTGCCACATGCCTTGCCTAGTATATGTGTGTATTCATGTATAGGTTGTGCTTGAACTCCTTATTGCACTATCAGCATATGCAGTGCTTCTCAAAACTAGCATACGACATCTATCTCCCTAGACTGAAAAGTTTTTTTTGCTTGGTACTTATGTGCACAATATATGCAATTATATGTTAATTGGAACATGAAAAACTTGCCTAAGATGCTGGACTCTATGATCATCTGATACTCCTGTCTTGAACAAGTTTACAAATGTTAAAGCATAGCATTGATATATGACTATAAGGGGTGAGCATTAAATTATCCTTCTAAAATAAACCATTTGGTAGCTAACCTTGGATGCTTTCTGGGAAACAACCAAAAGCTTTTCATCATTGATGGGGTTGGACTAGCTCTCTGGCTAGACTTCCCAAATTTCTTTTCAGACAGATTAACCTTATGGAATATTAACAGAGAGTTTGCTTTTATTTTATGTACTAAAAACTTGTGTGCTAATTGAGATCGTTCTTGTGATTTGATGCAGCTTGGAATATTGGTCATTTGAGATGGTGGTTCTCCTATCTGGTCTTCTTTCTAATCCAAAGCTAGAAACTTCTACCTTATCCATCAGGTTAGGCACTTCTTCTAGCAGTCTCTATCCATGATCTTGTTTTTCAAGGCATTGCATTTCAAGGAACCTCATCCCATAACTGATGGAAGATACTTAGAGTTATGCTTATAAAAGATAAGTTTATTTGAACCTTTTAGAATATCGGGATCCTAGCTGGAAGTAAACTACATCTTTCAAAAGGTCATTGTATGTTTCAAGTGATATTTCAATTCTACACAAGGAACTACTTCTCTTATCATTTGTTTATAACTGTCATCCTAGTATACTTGTTTGGTTGAATTGCAAACCACGAACATGGGTTATAGGACATATTTCGTTAATATAGTTACATATCTGATAGTTCTTGTATTACATTCATAAATACCTTGAAGTCCATGATAGTTGTGTATTAACATTTAATTGACCAAGTCCTAATTTGACCTATTCAAGTTTAGGTGCATACATTAGCTGTCTAAAGCTTAAGGTAGATGTTTCATTTTCTAAGTATGACCAATCCTTTATGCACGGGTTTTCCAACAGAGCATTTATTATTACCACTTCAATGTTCAAAATTGATTCTTAAATATTAAGTATCCTTTTTCCAATCAATGAACTAAGAGGATGGCGTCTTGATTTCTAAAATTGAGATGAACTCTTCTATTGCACATGAAGAGCTAGGTAGAGTGGATTCAGCTATTCATTCTGCACAGATGATCATCTGGGAGATGGTACATGGAAAAAGTAATAGCATACAAACAAAGCCGCTCCAGCAAATAAGTTCTGTTTGTTATTTTCTAAAAAACTTGTATAATCAATTAGATCTTTAGAAATGAGTTTTGAAATTGGCTTATCTATAGAAAGTTCACTTTAGACGACATTGCATTTTCCTTAAAGCATTATTGTGGCAAAGCAATAATCTATATAAGATCCTTGTATAAGCCACATCAGAATGAAATTTCTTCCAAATTATTACAAATAAAAGATGGATACTTAAAAGGGGAAGTACGTAACCATCTTACCCTGTACTGGTCCACAAATACTTCTACTATGAAGAAATTTCTCAACATGGGACTCATGGATACTGTTTTGATACAGGACGCTCTCTCTTAAGAGCATCAATTTATAGTACTTTTTCTCTTTTTTTATCCCTTATAACAACAAAGTTTTATTAGCTCATGAATTGTGAATAGTACTTTTTTCTATTCTGGAAGTTTTTCAACACTTTCAACATGTCCATTATCCATTTGTTGAATGGTTTCTGGTTAGGCATTAGATGTCAGGATATGCATTTCCTTCTCACATTCATGTTAAGTTATACAACAAGAAACTCTCATCCTGAACTTTTGCAAACACCTACATGAATCTTTTTCAGTTTTCTATGTCAGCCATGCTAAGAAAATGCAACCGTCGTTCAGTTTTTCATATTAAATAAAACATATATCAAGCTTCTCGCATATTCATTTCAATGAACTATATAAGCTTAGTCATTATCAGCATAAAACTTAATCATTGCTAAGCCAAGAATAACAACAAGTATCTGAAATGCTCATTTTGCTGGTACCCTTATGATAAAAGATAAAACTTGCCCTAACCATCGCAAGAAAAGAGATATTAAAGAGTCATAAACAAGAAAATCCTAGGTCCTCAAACAAAAAGGACTACAAAAAGGCGGTTTTTCGATATTAGTCCCCCAAATCTTCAATATTTTAAAATTAGTTCCCAAAATCTTCATATTTTGAAGTTAGCCCCCCAAATCTTAAGTGCTTTGATATTTGTCCCCAAATCTTCATATTTGAAATTAGTCCCCAAATATGTTAAGTGTCTTGTAATTAGTCCCCAAAATATTTCAACCTAGTACTAACTAGAGGGACTAATTTCAGAACACTTAAGAGATTTAGGGACTAATTTCAAAATATGAATTTTAGAGACTGATTTCAAAATAGTTAAATGAATAGGGACTAATATCGAAACCCCAAAAACTCAAGTTTATTCGGAAAATAGCACCTGGGAGAATGTTTCCCCACCATTTATTTTCCATGAAAGTTTTGAAATTGGCTTATCTATAGAAAGTTCACTTTAGATGATATTACATTTTCCGTAATGCATTATTATTTCAAAGCAATAAGATCCTTGTATAAGCCACATCAGAATGAAATTTCTTCCAAATTATTCAAATAAAAGATGGATACTTAAACGGGGAAGTGTGTAACCATCTACACTGTGCTGGTCCGCAAATAATTCTACTATGAAGAAATTTCGCAACACGGTATAGTACACTTTCTTTTAAGAGCATCACTTTATAATCCTTTTTTCTCTTTTTTTTTATCCCTTAAAACAACAGAAATTTATTAGCTCATGAATGCGTACAGTACTTTTTTCTTTTCTAGAAGTTTTCAACATTTTCAACATGTCCGTTATCCATTTGTGGGATAGTTGCTGGTTAGGCATTAGATTTCAGGATATGCCTTTTCTTTTAATTTTCATGGTTAGGCATTAGATATCAGGATATGCATTTCCTTTAATATTCATGTTAACTTATACAATAAGAAACCCTCATCCTGAGCTTTTGCAAAGACCTACATGAATATTTTTCAGTTTTCTATGTTCGCCATGCTAAGAAAATGCAGCTGTCGTTCAGTTTTTTATATTATATAAAATATATATCAAGCTTTCCTTTGCATATTCATTCAAATCAATGACCTATGTAAACTTAGTCGTTGTCAGAATAAAATTAATCATTGCTAAGCTAAGTATAACAAGTATATGAAATGCTCATTTTATTTGTACCCTTATGATAAAAGATAAAACTTGCATTAACCATCACAAGAAAAGAGATACTAAAGAGTCATAAATAACAAAATCCTAGGTCCTCAAACAAAAAAGACTACAAGAAGGGGGGTTTCCCACATTAGTCCCTCAAATCTTCAATATTTTGAAATTAGTTCCCCAAATCTTCATATTTTGAAATTAGCCCCAAATCTTTAAATATTTTGTTATTAGTCGCCTAAATCTTCATATTTTGAAATTAGTTCTCCAAATATGTTTGTTTTGAAATTAGTCCCCAAATCTTTCAACCTAGTACTAACTAGAGGGACTAATTTTAGAAAACACTTGAGAGATTTGGGGGACTAATTTCAAATTATGAAGATTTGGGAGACTATTTCAAATAATTTAATAACTTGGGGGACTCATTTTAAAAAATGAAGATTTGGTAGATTAATTTCAAAATATTGAAGATTTGGGCGACTAATACGAAACCCCCATAAAACTCAAATGTTTCCTATTTCTCAATTGAGTTTTTACATGAGAACTACCTATACTTTTATGAAAATTGATACTTACCACCTTTAATGTTCTTTTTGGTCAATATCACCTTTATTTGCTAACTCTTTGCAATGTCACACCTATTTGAGTTTTAGCCTAAAACCACATGAACTGACCATTTTACCCCTAATTAAGGCACATGCTTGGCACGTGTGTCCTAATTACTTATAAATCTGAGGGTTTTTTCTATATTAGTCCTCCAAATCTTCATATTTTGAAAGTAGTCCCTCAAATCTTCAATATTTTGAAATTAGTTCCCCAAATCTTCATATTTTGAAATTAGCCCCAAATCTTTAAATATTTTGTTATTAGTCGCCCAAATCTTCATATTTTGAAATTAGTCCCCCAAATCTTCATATTTTGAAAGTAGTCCCCAAAATCTTCATATTTTGAAATTAGCTCCGCAAATCTTGAAGTATTTTGAAATTAGTTCTCCAAATATGTTTGTTTTGAAATTAGTCCCCAAATCTTTCAACCTAGTACTAACTAGAGGGACTAATTTTAGAAAACACTTGAGAGATTTGGGGACTAATTTCAAATTATGAAGATTTGGGAGACTATTTCAAATAATTTAATAACTTGGGGACTCATTTTAAAAATGAAGATTTGGTAGATTAATTTCAAAATATTGAAGATTTGGGCGACTAATACGAAACCCCCATAAAACTCAAATGTTTCCTATTTCTCAATTGAGTTTTTACATGAGAACTACCTATACTTTTATGAAAATTGATACTTACCACCTTTAATGTTCTTTTTGGTCAATATCACCTTTATTTGCTAACTCTTTGCAATGTCACACCTATTTGAGTTTTTAGCCTAAAACCACATGAACTGACCATTTTACCCCTAATTAAGGCACATGCTTGGCACGTGTGTCCTAATTACTTATAAATCTGAGGGTTTTTTCTATATTAGTCCTCCAAATCTTCATATTTTGAAAGTAGTCCCTCAAATCTTCAATATTTTGAAATTAGTTCCCAAATCTTCATATTTTGAAATTAGTTCTCCAAATATGTTTGTTTTGAAATTAGTCCCCAAATCTTTCAACCTAGTACTAACTAGAGGGACTAATTTTAGAAAACACTTGAGAGATTTGGGGACTAATTTCAAATTATGAAGATTTGGGAGACTATTTCAAATAATTTAATAACTTGGGGACTCATTTTAAAAATGAAGATTTGGTAGATAATTTCAAAATATTGAAGATTTGGGTGACTAATACGAAACCCCCATAAAACTCAAATGTTTCCTATTTCTCAATTGAGTTTTTACATGAGAACTACCTATACTTTTATGAAAATTGATACTTACCACCTTTAATGTTCTTTTTGGTCAATATCACCTTTATTTGCTAACTCTTTGCAATGTCACACCTATTTGAGTTTTTAGCCTAAAAACCACATGAACTGACCATTTTACCCCCTAATTAAGGCACATGCTTGGCACGTGTGTCCTAATTACTTATAAATCTGAGGGTTTTTTTCTATATTAGTCCTCCAAATCTTTCATATTTTGAAAGTAGTCCCTCAAATCTCTCTCTCTCTCTCTCCCCTAACCCAAATCCCCTACCCTAGCCCAATCCCCAAACCCTAGATTCATCTCCCCTCAATCCTCCCTCCCTCCCTCCAATCCAAGAAAAAAAACCCCAATCCTCCCCTAAACCTTAACCTCACCTCCCCTCAATCCTCCCTCCCTTCCCCCCTCCAATCCAAGAAACCACCCCCAAACCCTAGTTAATGAGCAAAAGATCGACAAATTGGCCTCCCTATAACCCTCTCTGGTGAGGACGACGCCGGTCGGTTGAAGAGGACATCGATTTGGGTGACTAATTTCAAAATATGATGATTGTGAGGTCTACTATCAAAACATGAAAGATTTGGGGGACTAATATTGATAAAATCTTTGTTTTTTATAATTAATTGGACCCGTGCTTTGCCAGTGTTTAGGATTAGGATATTTTTGTCAGTTCACGTGTTTTTTAGGCTGAAAACTCAAATAGGTGTGATATTACAAATGTGTTAGCAAGTAAAGGTGGTATTGACAAAAAAAAAAAAACATTAAAGGTGCTAAGTATCAATTTTGATAAAAGTAAAGGTGATATTGATGTAAAAACCCTTCTCAATTACATTATTAATAAGCACCCAAAACCCTAATCTCTTTTTCTCTCCTCCTAGTTGCAACAAACACTAATCATAGTCTAGTAAATCGAAAAGCAAAAATATTGAGGGGAAATTTGAAAATGAAAAGAAAGCGACCATTATTTATAGTAGAAATGCAGTAAAAAGTATTTAGAGGGCGGAGATAGATTAAAAAAGGACCTTCAAAAGATTTGATAGTCTATAGTCACCGGCAGCCTTCCCCAAAAATAGATACGGGCTCTTTGCAATTGTTTAGGTGTCTGGTGTCTTATAGAGGGGGGAAACTAGATTTAATAATCAAGTAGAAAACAAAGAAACTAAGATGACATTCAAAGAGCTCTTCAAGCACAAAGATTCAAACTCCAAAGAGTGGATATAAATGACTATCTGACTCTTGCTAGCTCAAAATAGCAAGAGGCTCTTCATATGAAAATTGAGTGTGGGAAGAGCTCCTCATGCGCAAAGATACAAAGACTAGATATAAATGGATTTTTGATGCTTGGTAGCTCAAAATAGACAGAGGCTTTTCATATGTAAACTGAGTGGCATTGATCAAGGAGCTCTCTAATCACAAAGGGCCTATTTGGCAATCACTCAAAATTAGACCAGGTTCAAATCTGGTCCAATTTTGAGAACAATTCTAATTGGGAAAAATTGTGCCAAAGTTGGCCCAGTTTTTCTTAGGCCAAAAAAGGGGCTTTAAACTGGTTCTATTTTGAACCACCTCCCCTTAGTTCAAAATAGAAAAAGTTTAGCTTAAAACTAGGCCAGGACCAGCCCTGGCTTAGTTTTGTACATTTTGCCAAACAAAGCTAAAGGTTTTGTACATTTTGCCAAATAAAGACAAAGATTCGAAGACTATATAAATGGATATCTGATGCTTGCCATTATTGATGAACTTGCTTCTCTTTCTTTTATAGTGTTTATATACTTGTGAGGTCATTGGTATCTTCACTGCAAGACTTAAGCTAAGCCGTTGTCATGAATTTTATACTTTTTGTTAAAACTTTTTAGATCTTAGTATTTGTTGAATTCATTGATAACCCACCATAATTCTATTTTAAAATATAATTGGAGTAGGTTAAAAGTAGAATTATGATATGTTCAATAGTGAATTCAACGAACATTAAGAGTTAAAACTTCTAAAATTAGCTTGTGGGTGCCACATGAAAAATTTTAGTGGAAAATTCTCAAGTTTGCATCACGTAAGATAAGGGCAAATTTTAAAACTTCACAGTACATAGATGATGCCAAAAACAAGTGAGTATATATAAGTGCAAAATATGGAAAACTATAAAGTATTTAAGTTCTGATTGATATTTATGCTCTAATTAACCAAACAAAAATTGTAAACAATGTAAGTTGTGATAAAAGTTACAAGTTTAAGACAACACTGCATAGCACAGGTAGAAGGACATTCTGGAAAAAATTATCCATTAGATTTCATATATTTGTTTCTCTTCTCGGTGGCATTTTAAGAATACATATCATAATAGTATTAGCTTTGTACTCGTGATCTTAGTATGTTGTCTCATGCATTTCAAAATGAAAAAAAAATTGTTGTAAACATTAATTTAAAAATATTTAGATATGTAAACTTCCTTTCGTATATAAACAAATGTCTATCAGGGATCATGCCCTCTTTGCACTAGACAGTCAAATCGGTCAATTTTAATCGTTCATTTGCTACCTTGGTTCTTCATCAGAGTAATAGTAATTATGAGAGGGAGGGAGGGAGGGAGGGAGAGGGGGAGAGGACCACAACCACAATCAAGGGAGAAAATGACCCTCTTAGATAAAAGTTTCGATGAAAATATTTTATCGAGCCCTTTTGAAACAACTTAAAGGAATTGAGGTGGTTTTATTTAGAAATACCAAGATTTTGGGGTCTTATATAAAAATAAATGAGATTCGAAGGTCTTATACAATAAAACCATTGAATGGTTGGTCTAACGAATCAAATTTGAGACTCTTACTGAGGAATCTATCGAGAATGTGGTATGTCTTTGCCTTTTTGCACATCTAGTGTGGGCAACTCAGGCATTCCGTTGCATGGCATGATGGGGGAGAGTAGTAATATAATATACTGATGGCGTAACCTAAAGGAGAGGTTGGATCTGAAAAGCTTCGAGATGATTTTTGCAATATGTTGGCTTCTATGAGAAACGGAAATGAGAAAGAACACCAAGGACGTGTGTGAGGCGCTGAAGAGATTGTATGCGTGCGAAAGGATACAAATTATTATTCCTGAATGCACATGAACCATATACAAGTTGGTGGCTACTTTAGTACCAACGTTAAGATGCCCTCCATCTATAAGCTATTGTAAGGTGAATTTGACGGAGCTATATTTTCAGAGAGGTGAGTGATGGGGGTGGGTATGATTGTGAGGAATCATGCAGGCGAGTTCTATGTGGCTCTGTAAAAAATTATTTGGATACGAGGTAATGTTGAGCATGTTGAATTTCGAGCAGCGTGGGAAGCGGTTGAGTTTGCGCTGGATATTAGATTTGGGAAGGTAATTTTTGAAGGAGATGCGGAAGCGATATTTAGAGACATCCATAATGTCTTTGGAGCAACACTCCATTTTTTGGCACACCAAGGATGCTATTCGACGATCCTATATATAGCTCGAGTAACGGAATTTTGATGTGACGGAACTAGTAGTTGATAGTTCGACGCCGTCGAAACATTCATCAATGGGTTTGTCCGAGTTCACGAGCGAAGATTCTCCCGAATCCACGGGGTGTTACGAATCCACGAACACTGGAATCCACTAGTTGAAAGAGAGAAATCTAAAGGTTTTATTAATAATTTTCATTGATCAAAATTGGTACAATGGATACCTTTAAATATGCATACATGTTTGTTGATGAACAAGAAATCTAAGCTTTTCCTTAGAGAAAAGAAATCTAAACCATTGAAAGAAATCTAAAATCTCTCCTAATTTATTCTGATAGCTCTCCTAACTTTTCCTTGAAGAAAAGAAATCTAAACTAAGAAAAGACATAAAATCTCTCCTAATTTATTGAAATCAATTTTTCTAAGATCTTAGATAATATTATCAAAAATTTGCTACTCTGCTGCATCAGATTTTCAAGTAGTTCGTTGAACAGGTGCTCATGTGTTGGCTCGGAGTAAGGAACTTGATAACTATGTGGTATGGCTCGAAAACGCTGCACCATTTTAAAAAAGTGTTCTGCACTCTGATAAGGAGAAGCATTTATCCATATTTTTTTCTGTTGTACTACTGCAGTTTTTAATCTTTTAGATTAGATGTGTCTTGATAATTTTTCCATCAAAAAAAATCTCACAGAATAAAATATAAATATTATAAAGGTATTCAAAAGACAAAATACCATGAACAGTACCATAAATAATATCCGGTCAATTTAAAATATCTGATAAACAAATTAATCAAATATACGAAATCAATTTCAATGCCTACACATAATAAATAGACACCTGGGGACATTTTGTAAAGGTGGCTTGGTTTCGTGCTTAGCAGTATCCACCATCTTTAAAGAAAACAAATGGCCGTTTTGAAATAAGGATGGAAAGATAATTTACCATAAAATTTTGAGCAACAATTATGAAAGAGGCTAAAATTGAAGAAACTAAACAATTTGGAAGGTAAGTTGAGAATTATGAATATTTGGGGCATATTAAAATATATACAATTTGGAGCGTATATATATGAAAAAACCTATCGGAAAAAAAGAGGGGGAAAAAGAAAGAAAGGAAGAAAAAGTGTGAAGAATTTTCAAATGTTTTCTTTGTCTTAATTTTCAACTGTTTTCTTTGTCCATGTAATAGCATGTGACGTGGCTCGTTGAGCATATTTGGCAACTGTCACTTAGCTTCAAGCCTTCAATCATGCTATAGAAATTTCCCTCTTCACTTTTAACCTTTTGTCTAATAGCTAACTTTTTTGTGACAGTCTCAGTACAATGTGGATGGTGTATATGGTTCCCACTGGTCTTAGCAGTGCTGTCAGGTCTGTTCGGACAAATGTAACAATTATACTTTCAGAGTATAAACTATCTATCTTATGTCATTCCTATGATATTCTTGTGTTTCCTCCCTTGCAGTATTAGAGTTTCAAATGAACTGGGTGGCGGACAACCTCAAGCTGCACGTCAGTCAGTGCGAGCTACTTTTATCATAACCGTCACAGAAGGTTTGCTTGTAGCATTAGCCACCATTTTGTTACGTGATGTCTGGGGATATTTGTTCAGCAATGAAGAAGAGGTGGTGAAGTATGTATCACGAATGATGCCAGTTCTTGCAACCTCTGACTTCTTAGATGGGATTCAATGTGCACTTTCAGGTCTGAATTGTCAATAATATTCTATGTTTATGATATATTCTTAACTAGATTCGTTTGTGGCAAAAGTTTTACAAATTATGGTTTGGAAACTCGGGATGTCAATCTATTAACCTAAGGAGCAAACAATGAGTAGAACCCAATTTTATTTTTTTTATTTGCTATGGTATATGATTTGGTATGCAGTCTCACTTGATAGCCAGGACAACACTTTTAAGTTTCTTTCTAGAGAAATAGGTTGGAAACTATTCCATATAATTAGACTGCTCTGTTGATAAACTTTTCCTTTCATTTAAAATTTGGTTATTCTTATCTCATTTTTTTCTTCCTGATATTAAGAATAATTCCTCGAGGAAATTGACTTGTTGAACATAGGATTTTGTCTGAATTCGAGTTTATTGGACCTTTATCTGCTGAAGAAACGATTATAGACATGTTCTCAACAAAATATTCTGCAAGCTATTATAGACATGTTTTCAACAACAATTTCAGCCACTGAAAACAGTGACCGTCCATTTTTTAGGCAAGACGATATGTTGTTACAAATTGATAAATCACATGCTTAAGTTGGGCCTGAGTTAGTGCAACTGTGCAAGTCAAGCTCAGTTTTATGTACACTATCAGTTACTACACAAGTCAAATTTTGGGTCTAAAAGGACAGCAAGACAAATTAAGTTAGATCCAATAAATATCTTGTCAAGTTTTCAACTATGGATCTCTCACATTTGTAATTTTTAGTTCAGCTGCAAATTAATTATGACAAATAGCTGGTTTCTGGACATCTTTGCCTTTAGGTGCTGCTAGAGGGTGTGGTTGGCAGAAAACATGTTCGTACATTAATCTTGGAGCTTACTATGTTGTTGGTATACCTTCCGCTATTCTCTTTGCATTTGTCTTGCATGTTGGTGGTAAGGTATGCCTCAATTTTCTCTTCCTTGTTTTCGAATGCTTCACATATTATCTAATATTTCGCTTTTTTCTTGATTAATATCTATGGTTTTAGTTTTTTTTCCTTTCCAGGGACTCTGGATGGGCATCATCTGTGCACTCACTGTTCAAGTGCTGGTGCTTCTTGTCATCATCCTGCGCACTGACTGGGATAATGAAGTAAGCTATTGATTTACTGTTAGAAAAATGCATACGTAGATAAACTACAGTCTTTCTTAGTAAGTGCTGAGCAATGGATCTTTTTGAGTGCAACTAGCTTGAGCAAGCTTGTAAAGTGCTTGGTTTTGAGTAGAGCAAGCATAGATCCCAAGCTTTAGGAGTGCTAGTACAGGAGTAATTTCTGCTGACCCACCCTGCAACTTCCCATTAGCAACAATCATGTGTCCATTATCAATTTTACATCAGTACAATCAATATAAAAAACCTGTGCAATAAGTAAAAACAAGTACATGTGATTTAAATCAGTAACTATTGAATCAGCACAATAATCAAGTGCAAAATTGGCAGTTAGAAATGTGTTACATTCTGCTCCTCCGTATATGGTTTTCTATGTAGGAAAATCTTATATGATTTTCTTCCCAAAAGCTGGATATTGAGTTGCATCCTTGCACCTTTACCCTTGAAAGTTCGATTAGCTTGCTCTCTAATTTAGTTGCCTGTCTTATCCTTTTTCCATGAATACTTCCAAAATCCATCCTTTTTCTTACATATGACTTCCTTTTGCAGGCAAGGAAGGCAAGAGACCGAGTTTACAACTCTGCCATGACTGTTGATGCAACAGGTTGATGCACCATCCACTTTAATTCTTCTATTCTATTCTGTAAATCTAATGTTCTTTTAACTTGAAGAACACCTATATTTTTATGATTCTATGCATGGAAAGTAAATAAATATATATGTTTGACTTGATTTACTTCAGTTACTGTAAATCGGAAATGAGATGATATGTAAGATTGCCCCTGCTGTTGATTGCTCAACTATTTCCTTTGATTCTCAGAATCTGTTCAATGCCAAATATATTGTTGAGGATCTATAACATTTCTTCGTCTATGTGCTGGTTATGTGTATAGGATTATTTTTTCCCGTTATAAACTAATTATCTATGTATTATTGTTTTATTCTCTCCATTGGATTAGACTGGCATGAATTAATTTAAGAGTTATATTAAAGCGGACATATCATTAGAGAGATTACCAAACTCATCATTTGGGAAACAAAAGAGCATTGCATTCATTGAGATCCTATTCGAGCTTCACCTCTTTAATTGCTGAGTCCTAGTTGTTAAATTAATGGATGACCAAGAAAACACGCCCTTCTGTAAGTTTGAAAGCCAGTAGCTCAATGGAAAGAGAAGATACGTTGTGCACCCAGGAAAAGTTTGCAACTTAGTACACTTAAATTAAAATTCATTATCTTTATAAGTAGGCTCACCATTTTTGCATAACTTCTCTATTTTTTTCTCCTTTTTTCCTCTCATTTCATATGGGATCGGTTGTGAATAATCCATTGTGTAGCACATACTATATATATTATCTGTTAAATATGACAGCTGGCTATCGAGTTGAAATATGGATACAATTTGGTAATGATAGACTGCAAGAAAGATTCAGATCCTCTTTACTGTGGTTGGAAAGTGGAGAACAGTTAATGATTATCCTTGGTAAAATGGGAACAAATGCAGCTCAAGAGGAATAAAGTGTCAGTTCTATGAAAACGAATTACAATTGTTTAAATATATTATTAAATGTTTTTTATTAAGAAAATAGACAACACGGCAGTGGGGAGGTTGCAGTTAAGTATTAGGATACTTGTCTGTGCAGTACTAATGGATATGCTTTTCTAGTGAAGCCATATTTCTACTCTGTCAATAATAAATTGCTCATGGCTCAGAGTATCAATAACATATTGCAAATGGCGATCAACTAAAAATTTGTTTTGTCAACATCAAAATTTCATCTCTTCTGTATGTACAATGTTGGAAGTTTCACAGCCTAAAGAAGAAAATAAACTGTCAACTTGTTCAAAACTTCCAAAACTCCATCATATATCTTCACAACACAAACCATATACAAATATGAGCTTTACATTTTGGTCTCTTTTGGCAAGAGAGGGGGAGATGGAAAAGCCAACCCTCCAGTCTCCTCTCATCCCATTGACATTAATAGCTTCATTTCCGTTAATGGAGAAGGCATGGTGGCTGAGGTCAAGAAGCAGCAGTGGTTGGCGGGGCATCTCGTTGCATCCAGCCTTCTTCAGTACATCCTTCAGGTTATTTCACTAATGTTTGTAGGCCATCTTGCAGAGCTCCGTCTCTCTCTCTCTCTCTCTGGTGCTTCCATGGCCACATCTTTTGCCAGGGTCACTGGCTTCAGCCTGATGGTATTGAAATTACTTCCTCCATTTTTATTTTTTTTATTTTTTTTTGAGAAACTACTGGCCTTATGATAGTCAATCTAGGCTACTATTATCAGGATGCGAATGCCACAGACGCAAATTTAAAATCCATACCATTTGACGTGATAGCATCTACATGGACTATCTTGAAACAGAATTTCCAATGATTTCGACGTGTTTTTAATCACGTACCAAATGGTAAAAAATTATGCGATTCTATGGAACTTCTGAAGTATAGATTTTGGCAACATAAGATGTATGGTTAAAACATGGCGAAACCATCCGAAATATTATTCAAATAGATGATTTGTAGTAGTTCACATCCAATGGATGAATCTTAATTTAAAGCAAAGCTTGATGAAGAACGGGGATGAAGATGAACTCCAAGGGTACCTCTCCTCGCAGTGAATTGATAGGATGATATTGTGCGCGGTGAGTGAGAGTTTGACGAGACCCCGAGGGATCGAAATGCTCTCCTTGATCACCAAACTCAAACCCTAGATCTCCTCTCTCTTTCTCTCTCTTTCTTTCTCTTTTTCTCTTCTAATTCGGTCAAGAAAGAATACCCCACAATGTAGGAGAGGATAGAGGTTTGATGTGCAACGAATGGCTGCGATTAAAATCTAAAATTCGCATCAGCCATCTTTACTATCGATGGCGGCTCTTGACCATTGATGGTGTTGAGCGACCATCGATGGTCAAGTGACGGCATCGATGATCTGGACGTCTATGGACTTTTGCACTATCTATGAGCTACATTAACCATCGATGATTGCCTTGCCACCTTCGATGCTCGATGTGTACCATCTATGGTTAAAGTTCTGAAATCAGCTTTTGAGCTGATTTTCGCTTCGTTTCGCCTCGTTCATGTTCTATGCATGTATATATCAGTACTAGATCATCTCAAAACATAGATTAGTCTCAAATGAATGTTTGTTATAACTCAAACAAGAGATATTGTATGGACAATGTCCCAACATTGACATCCATTAGGTGCATATCTAATTACATTAATACGAACCGTCATTATTGGATACTTTCTCATATGTATCAGATGCATATTCTATCTATAGACAGCCTGTCACTAATGGATTGGGATGTGCCAAGAGTGTATGCTCCTCATATAAATTTGCATGGATATCCACTTGTTAGGTCAAGTTGTTGTCATTACCAAATCAACTTCCTCCTTCCTGCAGTCTCATTAATTAGATTGGTTGTAGCTGCGATGAAGATCTACAGCCAATGTAAAAGTGCGTCTGCTGCGAGAAAAAGAAAAACAATTGGTGACGATGTCACATAGTATTTGGCACTAAGAATTTGAAAATGAAAATATTGTTATAAATCAAAACTTTTAAAACATTATAAAGAATTGGGTTTTATATTAGTCCGTTAAATCTTAGATATTCTGAATAGTCCCTCAAATCAGGGAAATCATTGTTAGGTCCCTCAGCTGTTAAGTTATTTTGACATGAGTCCCTTAAAACATTTAAATTACTATTAGATCGTCCAACCCTTAAATTATTCTGAAATTAGTCCCCCAAACGAATAGAAGTAGGAAGCAGTCGCCCAAACAATATTTATCTATTTGTGTACTTGTAATTAATGTCATCTATTTGTGTCTTGATTGTGGTATATATTTGTCGATGACTTTCTTGCTGTAAATGTTAGTTATACCTGACGATGCTGTTTGGCAAGGGGTTAAGAGAGAAGGGTTAAGTAGAAGCACTAACTTAGTTAATCCTTCAGCATGTATAGTTGGACAGCATCAATTCAAAACTAAACGAGTTGATCTGGAAATTGATACACCTATTCTCTTCTGTCACCGACATTTAATTCATTTAAAATCAATAAAAACCAATTTAATATTATTATCTGAAATTTACATAACAATGTTGAAGTTGCTTAAACATTTGGAGCACATAGAAGGCAGCAATGTTGACTTAGAGATCAAAAAATTGGATATCGTTTGTATTGGTTATACAAGTTGAATTCAGAATGTAAATAAGAGGCATAGTTGACAATAGCATTCAAGCAGAACCTAAACAACTGACACGTCAATTTTCTCAAAGCCTCTTGCTATTATTAAGAGTATAATTTGAGCTTGCAAAATTAAAATTCTAGAGCGGCAATATCTGGTTCTATTTTTACTCTAAATATTTATGTTTCATGAAATGTAGAAATGTGCAATTTTCAGTCCCCTATGTTTCAAAAAGTAAAATATATAAGGCTCTAATATCTGATAATTTTTTCAAAGATGCAAGTGAAAATATACTTCTTTTGATATCTGATTCTTTTTACAAAAAATAATAAAATAAAATAAAATAAAAAAGAAAATTTTGAATTTAGTTTCTCTTGGTTAGACGGGCATGACAAGTACATTGGAGTACATTATGTGGACAATCGTATGGACGGGCATGACAAGTACATTGGAGTACATTATGTGGACAATCGTATGGAGCAAAACAACACTATAAGCTCGGCATACATATGCAAAGGGCAATGCTCATTCTATGATTGTTTCCATCGTGTGGCTATCATTTGGGCCAAATACCAGCCAAATACTTGGGGCATTTGGACAAGATCTAGAGATATCTGCAGAAGCAGGATTATATGCTCGATGGCTGATTCCATCAATGTTCGCTTATGGCCTCCTTCAGTGTCTAATTAGATTCTTGCAAACGCAAAACATTGTATTTCCAGTGATGATGAGTTCAAGAATCACTACTTTGCTTCACATTTTAGCGTGCTGGCTTCTAGTGTTCAAAACTAGCCTAGGGAATAAAGGTGCTGCTTTAACAAATGCTATTTCATACTGGATCAATGTGTTGCTATTGGCACTTTACATCAAGCTTTCTCCTTCTTGTGAAAGAACTTGGACTGGCCTTTCAAGAGAGGCTTTTCACAATGTCCTTGGCTTCATACGGCTAGCTATTCCATCAATACTTATGGTCTAGTAATCACCATTTTTCATTTTGATGCCAATACGCACAACTTTGAGATTGTTTATGCGTATAAATGTGAATTCTCTTTATCTTGTTACAGCTTGGTGCATTGGTCATTTGAGTCTATTGTGCTTCGCGCTGAGTCACTGGTCTTCTTCCTAATACTCAGCTAGAAACATCAGTGTCGTCCATTGCGTAAGATTTAATTTTTTGTTTAAAATTCTAAATACAACTTTGATATTCATGTTTTAAACTTAATCATACATGCTAAGAGTTTTGTATTCCCTCAGACTTAACACTGTTGCAATGCTATTCATGATCCCATATGGTATTGGTGTTGTCGTAAGGTAAGTTATATCAAATGAATCAAACTTGTGTTGCATTATTTGAAATCATATTGATTCTTACCAAAATCCTTGTAGCACACAAGTTTCAAACGAAATGGATGTTGGTTGTTGAATTGATAAAGAAAATATATGCTTACTTTTTATGTTGAATTGATGACGAACGGAAGCATAATGATCTGTTGGGAATGATTATTTGAATAAAATAAAATAAAAAATAACTGAAATTGTACTCTCCATTTAAAAAGTAAAAACGATACAAATGATGGGCTTCACACCCGGGCACGTCACATGCCTAATACTAGCTACATTCACACCCGGATACCTCACATGCTTAATACTAGCTACAATTCGCATACAGGGTTTCTCACAAATATTTTTCTCTCATCCCCTTCAAATGAAGAAATATAACCCCTATTTATAGGAATAAACTACGAGAAACAAAATCCTAAGAAGATAATAATAAATAAAATCCTAGATAACTACAGATAAAATATCCTAACAAAATAACTAATTCAATCTCAACCAACAAACTCAATCCTAATTACAGATCTCAACTAAAAAGAAAAATAAAAATCTTCATTAATTCTTTTTTAGTTTTTAGGTCTGGATATGTAAATCTGTCCTGCATCTAATCTCCCCCTCTTTGAATTCAATGTCCTCATCAAAAATGCTAAAAAGGGATCGTAGAATTCTTCTGGTGTCATCACAAAGGCTTTGGATCTTGCTTGGACTCAGGATCTCGACGTTGTGATGACTCGAAATCCTAAAGTAGGCTTTTTTCTGTAAAGAAGAAGATGGCGATGGATCATTTGGCTCTGATACCAGTTGATGAGGAACTGAAGCATAGTGATTTGTTGAGAATGATTATTTAAATAAAATAAAATAAAATAAAAAATAACTGAAATTGCACTCATCATTTAAGAGAAAAAAAAGATTCAAATGATGGACTTCACTACTGGTTACCTCACATGTCGACACCTCAATGCCTAGTACTAGCTGCAATTTACATGCAGTGTTTCTCAAAAATATTTTTCTTTCACCCCCCTTCAAATGAAGAAATACAACCCCAATTTATAAGAATAAACTAAGACAAACAAACTCCTAAGAAGATAAGAACAAATAAAATACTAGATAGCATCAAATAAAATATCCTAACAAAATAACTAATTCAATCCCAACCAACAAACTTAATCCTAACTACATATCTCAACTAAAAAGAAAAATAAAAATCTTTATCAAATATTTTTCAATTTTCAGATCTGGATACATAAATCTGTCATGCATCAGCCTCTCATTGCTTCCAGCCTCCTTCAGTACTTCCTTCAGGTTATTTTAGTCATGTTTGTGGGTCATCTTGGCGAGCTTGCTCTATCTGGTGCTTCCAAGGCCACCTCCTTTGCTGGGGTCACTGGCTTCAGCTTGATGGTATTGATATTACTCTCTCAAATGACTTTTTTTTTCTTTTAAGGAAATAAGGGCGTCATTAGATTATGTATTTAGAGATATTACATTAGGTCTGCTTGTTACATTTTATCAACGAGATAGAGGTATTGGTGATTTTTACTCAAGTGCAAATGTATATCCGAACGTTTCAAGAACAAATTTCATTACAATATTAGTGATTTCATCTATGTTACCAAAATGAAAGGCATGAGGGGTGTTCTTGAAAAACAAGGTACAGACGAATAAGGTTCCTTGTGATTAACCGAACCAACTATAATTAAGGTTCCTTGTGATTAACCGGACCACATATAATTAAACTTGTGATGCATAGTTTGAGATTATCCTGATTCTTTTGTTCATCATTTGCAGTACACGAGTTTCAAATGAACTTGGTGCTGGTCGGCCTCAGGCTTCTCACTTTAGCAGTAAAGGTTGTGATTGCATTGGCCATTACACAAGCCATGATAGTTGGATCGACTATAGTTTTGATCCGTAAAATTTGGGGTTACGCATAGAGCAAAGAAGAGGAAGTGGTGAAGTATGTGGTGGCTAGGATGCTATTACTTGCAATGTCTAACACTATGGATGGAGCCAGTGTGTACTTTCATGTTTTAAATTTGTTAGAGCCTTTTATGAAATGCTTGAATTTCATTAATTTTCCATGATACCCTTTAACTTTCAATTTGTAATGTTGAATTTGTAATGTTATTTAGGCACAGCTAGAGGATGTGGTTGGCAGAAAATTGGTGTGTTTGTGAACCTTGGAGCTTTTTACATTGTGGGCATTCCTTGTAGGAATTAAACTCAAATAACGTGGTGCATATATGAACATGCATTTGTAACTTGCTATAGTGGATAGTTATTGTGTGGTGGATGAACGTGCATTAGTGGATAGTTATTGTGTGGTGGTGCATGAACGTTAAACATGCTATAATGGGTAGTTGTTGTGTAAGTAGTATAAATAGGACCTGTATGTTTTTTTTGTTAAGCGTGGAATCGAGAACAAGTACAATTAGAAAGAGTCTGTTTTCCTCCTCAGATCATTGTATTTCATTTGTTTCTTTTTTATAAAGTCTGCAAGCCATTCTCATCAAGCTATTTTAGACGAGACACCTTCAACAAATTGGTATCAGAGATTGTGGTGAAGATGAATCCTGCTAGCAATACGATGGGCCATATTCCTGTGCCGAAACTCTCCAAGACGAACTACGACAATTGGAGTATCCAGATGCAAACATTGCTCGGTGCGCAAGACGTGTGGGAATCTATCACGACCGGTTACGAAGAACCGAGCGCAGCCGAGATCAGCGCCATGTCTGCGAATCAGACAAAGGCGTGGAAGGAGAAACGCATGAAGGACAAGACCGCTCTCTATCTCTTGTTTCAAGCGGTAGACGAGTCAGGCTTTGAGAAGGTTGCCGGTGCGGCATCAGCAAAAGAGGCATGGGAGACATTGCAGAAGGTGTTCAAAGGAGACGATCGAGTCAAGCAAGTGCGCCTCCAAACTCTTCGCGGCGAGTTCGAAAGCATGAAGATGAAGGAGTCGGAAGGCGTATCCGACTACATCACGCGTGTGCAAGTCGTGGTGAATCAACTCAAACGAAATGGTGAAACCCAACCTGATGCAAGAGTGGTGGCAAAAATATTACGGTCTTTGACCGATGAATTCGAGATTAGGGTGTGTGCGATTGAAGAATCGAATAATATAGAAGAGTTGACCATCGACGATATAACCGGTTCGCTAGAGGCGCATGAGCAACGAAAGAAAAAGAAGAAGGAAGAGTCGCTTGATGAGGCGCTACAATCAAAGGCGACAATCAAGGAAGAGAAAGCCTTGTATGTGCACCACAACCACCAAGGAAGAGGAGGCAATGTTGGTGGCCGCGGTCTTGGTCGGGGTAAAGGCCGCGGGAGAGACAACCACCATTATGAAAGACAGCAACCAAGTCAACTTCAACAAATTGGCGTGGTAGAGGACGCGGTCGTGGAAGAGGCGGATATGCATACCGTCAAATATTGACTGTTACAATTCGCGGTAAACATGGGCACTATGCGAGGATTGTAGATCTCGAAGAAGGTAGAAGCAAACACAAACCTCGTGACAGAAGAAGAGGAAAAGAATGATGGCGTTCTTATGATGGCGTACAAAGATACCATTCCCAACGGCGACACGGTGTGGTATCTCGACACCGGAGCCAGCAACCATATGTGCGGTCACAAACATCTATTTGTGGAGATGCAAGAGATTGAAGATGGACACGTGTCATTCGGTGATGAGTCAAAGATCCAAGTGAAAGGCCGAGGTAAAATCCATTTCTCCCACAATGGCAGAGAAAGTGCGATTGAAGGTGTGTATTATGTGCCAGACATGAAGAGCAACATCCTGAGCATGGGGCAACTGATGGAAAAAGGCTATTCGGTTTTCATGAAAGGCCGGATGATGCACCTGAAGGACAAAGGAGGCCGATCAATTGCACTAGTGGAGATGGCCAAGAATCGCATGTACAAAATCAATTTGAGGAACGTGAGAGAGAAATGCTTGCAAATCGATTTGACGGACAAATCCTCGCTGTGGCATTTGCGGTTCGGACACTTGCACTATGGTGGCCTAAGAGAGCTAGCAAAGAAGGGCATGGTCCACGGGCTACCCGACATGGACTACACCAAACAATTCTGCGAAGGATGCATAATTGGCAAGCAAGCAAGAAGCTCGTTTCCAAGAAAAGCTAAATACCGTGCAAGGAATCTTCTCGAGTTGATACACACCGACATATGTGGCCCGATCTCACCAAATTCATTCGGAGAAAGGAGATACTTTATTACTTTTATTGATGATTACACGAGGAAGACATGGGTGTATTTTTTGAAGGAGAAATCCAAGGCATTTGAAGCGTTCAAGAAGTTCAAGGTGATGGCAGAGAAGATGACCGGCTATTACATCAAGGCATTGCGATCGGATAGAGGCGGAGAATACATGTCAACCGCCTTCACAAATTTTTGCAATGAACAAGGGATCAGGAGATTCTTGACATCACCTTACTCGCCTCAACAAAACGGTGTAGCGGAAAGGAAGAATCGGACCATTCTCGATATGGTTCGGTCAATGCTGAAGAGCAAGAACATGCCAAAAGAAATCTGGGCGGAAGCGGTGCAATGCGCAGTATATGTGCAAAATCGATGTCCACATGCAATATTGGCGGATAAAACACCACAGGAAGCTTGGAGCGGAATCAAACCAACCGTGTCACATCTCAAGGTGTTCGGTAGTGTGGCCTACGCCGCGTACGGATCAAAGAAGGACCAAGCTCGATGATAAAAGCAAGAAGTTTGTGTTTATCGGGTATGACGAGAAGACGAAAGCTTTCAAGCTATTCGACCCGATTGAGAAGAAGGTGACTGTGAGCCGAGATGTGCATATAAACGAGGAAAGTGGGTGGGACTGGACGAACCAGAAGGAGATTCTGAGCGCCGCCAAGAACCTGATCACAAGCCGCAAACCTTGCTTCATGGGCCGCGAAGAACCAGTTACGACCCCCAAAGTCCTCGAGCCGGAATTTTGGCAACATACGAAAGAGGAGAGTGCTCAAACCCTACACCGACAAATCAAAACCTTGACGATGAAGGAGAGCCGAGACAACAGAGAATGAGAAGCTTGCAAGATCTATACGAATCGACAGAAGAAGTGCACTTGGTATGTCTCTTGGCAGATGCCGAAAACATTACCTTTGAAGAAGCGGTGAGAGAAGAGAAATGGCAAGCTGCTATGGATGAAGAGATCACCGCTATTGAAAGAAATGAAACCTGGGAGCTGGTAGAATTGCCAAGAGGACATCAACCCATAGGAGTGAAATGGGTATACAAGAAGAAGATGAATGCTCAAGGCGAAATCGAAAGGTACAAGGCGAGGCTCGTTGCAAAGGGCTATCGACAGAAGGCCGGGATCGATTACGATGAAGTTTTTGCCCCGGTTGCAAGAATGGAGACAATTCGACTGCTCATTTCGCAAGCGGCACAATTCGACTGGCGAATCTATCAAATGGACGTCAAATCTGCATTTCTGAATGGCGTACTCGAAGAAGAAGTCTATGTGGAGCAACCACCCGGGTACATGAAAGCTGGGAAGGAGAAAAAAGTGCTGAAGTTGAAGAAAGCACTATATGGGCTGAAGCAAGCACCTCGAGCATGGAACACCCGAATCGACACATATCTCAAGAAGAACGGGTTCATACAATGTCCGTACGAGCATGGGTTGTATGTGAAGAAAGATGAAGGTGAATTGCTATTTGTTGCTTTATATGTTGATGATCTCATATTCATGGGGAATAATGAGAAGATGATAGAAGGATTCAAAGAAGTCATGACTCGGGAGTTTGAGATGACTGATTTGGGATTGATGAAATACTTCCTTGGTCTAGAAGTTAGACAAGGAAAATCTGGGATATTGGTGTCCCAAGAGGCATATGCGAGGGACATACTGAAGAAGTACAAGATGAAGGAATGCAATCCTGTGGCAACACCGATGGAGCTCGGTACAAAACTCTCTAAATTTGAGGGAGGAGATCGAGTAGATGCGACCAAATACCGGAGCTTGGTTGGAAGCCTGAGATATCTAACATGCACAAGGCCGGACATTTCATACAGTGTCGGCGTGGTGAGTCGGTTCATGGAGGAGCCGAAGTATTCACATTGGAAGGCGATCAAGAGAATCCTGCGATACATCAAAGGAACAGAATCGCTCGGGCTATTCTATTCAAGCTCGAACGAATACAAGTTGATGGGCTACTCCGATAGCGATTGGTGCGGAGATGTAGATGATCGCAAGAGCACTTCGGGCTATGTGTTCTATTTGGGAGACACGGCATTCACTTGAGTCTCCAAGAAGCAGCCAATAGTAACATTGTCGACATGTGAAGCGGAGTACGTAGCAGCATCATGGTGTGTGTGTCACGCAATTTGGCTGAGGAACTTATTATGCGAGCTGAAACTTCCGCAATATGAGGCAACTGAAATACGAATTGACAACAAATCAGCAATCGAGTTGGCGAAGAACCCGGTGCATCACGAAAGAAGCAAGCACATAGATGTTCGTTTCCATTTCATCCGGGAACATGTGAAGAATGGTGTAGTACAAATGAGTCATGTGGCGAGTCGAGATCAAGCGGCGGACATTTTCACAAAGGCGTTGTCAACGGAACTGTTCAACAACTGCAAGACGAAGATCGGAATGAAGGATGGAAGAAACTTGAGTTTAAGGGAGGAATTTGTAGGAATTTGTTGGGCGCGCGGACCGCGGAACCGTCGAGAGAAACCACCACAACCGATAGCAAAAACACAATAAAAGAGTAAAGACACGAGATTTACGTGGTTCGGCAAGTTGCCTACGTCCACGGGGTAAGGAGGGGGGATTTTCACTAATAGAAAGAGAGAATACAAATTAGGATTACAAGTTCTCACAAAGAAACCCTAAAAACAAACCTCTCAATCTCTCAAAAGATCTCCTCTCCAAAGATGCACAAAACCCTCTGAAAAGCTGCTCCAAATCGTGCTTAATTACATCCAAATAATCAGGTTTAGGGTTATATATAAACTCTAAACGAACCGGGTTTAAAACTAAAACCCGTTTTCGAATCTGCCCAGATTAGTCGACTACTACTTCAGATTAGTCGACTACTACTTCAGATTAGTCGACTACAACACGATTAGTCGACTACTACTTCAGATTAGTCGACTACAACACGATTAGTCGACTACTACTTCAGATTAGTCGACTACTACTTCAGATTAGTCGACTACAACACGATTAGTCGACTACTACTTCAGATTAGTCGACTACAATACCTAGTAGTCGACTACTGAACCTGAAAACTGTCTTGTGCATGTTTTTGTGCATGTTCTACAATTCTCCACCTCGTACATCATTTGATTCACCTCAAATTTTGGACGAACACCCGAAGAACACCAAGAACATCTAGAGATCACCATTAGCCAATCCAGCCAATCCAATCGGCCACTACACCAGGACGCCACGCATTCTCCACCGGGATCAAGCTCACCGTAGTTCACCTCAAATCATCTCCACCTTACCCATTACCCAAGAAGTGCCTCTTGGGCAAATCAACAAGAGCTGATATGAAGCAAGTCTAAGCAATGCTTAAACTTACTACCTGTGACCACCTTGGTTAACATGTCCGCGGGATTCTCATTCGTGTGCACCTTCATGAGAGAAATATCACCTCCCTCTATGACATCCCGCACAAAATGATACCTGACATCAATATGCTTGGTACGAGCATGATGAACCTGATTCTTCGCCAAGTGAATTGCACTCTGACTGTCACACCACAAGTTCACGTTTTCCTGCTCAATCCCCAAATCGTCTAGAAGACCCCACAACCACAATGCTTCCTTCACTCCCTCTGCCATGGCCATGTACTCGGCCTCTGTAGTAGAAAGTGCCACTGTAGCCTGCAACATCGATCGCCAACTAACCGGAGCCCCATGTATCTTGAATACATAACCAGTAGTAGATCGTCGTCTATCTAGATCGCCCGCATAATCAGAGTCCACAAACCCGTCAATCTGACATGTTTCTCCACCAAAACACGATTAGTCGACTACTACTTCAGATTAGTCGACTACAACACGATTAGTCGACTACTGCACTCCAACGCGAAACACACCTTCGTTGCCTGCATTAGTCGACTACTCGCTCCGGCCAAAACCTCGTCATTCACGCAGATTAGTCGACTACAATACCTAGTAGTCGACTCCGAACTCAAAACCGTCTTGTGCATGTTTTTGTGCATGTTCTACAATTCTCCACCTCGTACATCATTTGATTCACCTCAAATTTTGGACGAACACAAGAACACCAAGAACATCTAGAGATCACCATTAGCCAATCCAGCCAATCCAAATGCCACTACACCAGGATCGCCACGTACCCTCCACCGGATCAAGCTCACCGTAGTTCACCTCAAATCATCTCCACCTTACCCATTACGCCCAAGGCCATGCCCTCTTGGGCAAATCAACAAGAGCTGATATGAAGCAAGTCTAAGCAATGCTTAAACTTACTACCGTGACCACCTTGGTTAACATGTCGCGGGATTCTCATTCGTGTGCACCTTCATGAGAGAAATATCACCTCCCTATGACATCCCGCACAAAATGATACGACATCAATATGCTTGGTACGAGCATGATGAACCTGATTCTTCGCCAAGTGAATTGCACTCTGACTGTCACACCACAAGTTCACGTTTTCCTGCTCAATCCCCAAATCGTCTAGAAGACCCCACAACCACAATGCTTCCTTCACTCCCTCTGCCATGGCCATGTACTCGGCCTCTGTAGTAGAAAGTGCCATCAGAGCTCGCAACATCGATCGCCAACTAACCGGAGCCCCATGTATCTTGAATACATAACCAGTAGTAGATCGTCGTCTATCTAGATCGCCCGCATAATCAGAGTCCACAAACCCGTCAATCTGACATGTTTCTCCACCAAAACACAGACCCGTATCAACTGTACCCTTTAAGTACTTGAGGACCCACTTCACCGCTTCCCGGTCGCCTTTCGGATTCGCCATGAATCTACGACCACACTAACGCTGTGAAATATCTGGGCGCGTACACACCATTGCATACATCAAGCGCCAACTGCACTAGCATAGGAACACGCTCCATGTCGCCTTCTCTTCATTTGTAGTGGGAGATTGATTACCGAAGCCTAAAGTGTGGAGCCAATGGAGTCACCACCGACTTAGCACTTTGCATCCCGAACCTCGCGATCACCCGCTCTATGTAGCCCGCCGACTCAAGAACAATCGCCGATTCGCTCTCTTCTAATCTCCATACCCGGTATTTTCCTAGCAAGACCCATGTCCTTCATCTCGAACTCTTCACCAAGTTGAGATTTCAACCTATCTATCTCCACCCCGCTCTTAGAAGCAATAAGCATGTCATCCACATACAAAGAAGATAGATAAAATTACCTCCTAAGCTTCCGAATGTAAACACAACAATCATGATCGCCGGAAAACCCATGCTTCACATGAAGGAGTCAAATCGCTTGTACCATCAGGAGATTGCTTTAATCCATACAAGGACTTCCTCAAACGACACACATGATTCTCCTTATCCTCAACCTTGTAGCCCTCGGGTTGATGCATGTAGATCTCTTCATCCAAGTCTCCGGTGCAAGAAGGTTGTTTTAACATCGAGTTGATCCGACTCAAAATCACCATGAGCAACAATACTCAATAGCACCCGAATAGAAGTATGTTTCACCACGGAGAAAATATCTCATTGTAATCCACACCCTCTTTCTCAGGCAAAACCCTTAGCCACTAGCCTCGCCTTGTATCTTACACCACCGAGCTCGAAAGATCTTCCTTTCTTTTATACACCCACTTACAACCAATAGCTTTTCTTCCTACGGGCAATGGGACCACCTCCCATGTTTGGTTCTTCGAAGAGATTCCATCTCTTCCTCCATCGCAGCCCAACCAACTCTCACTATCCTTGTCCGAATAGCTTCCTTGAAGGAGACCGGCTCGTCCTCCTCCACCAGAGTCGTATTCAACCATATTAGCACGCCCATAGTGCTTCAGGGTTGATGCCTTCAAAACACCGCTAGCGCTCGCTGGCCTAGTGGAAGCCAAATTATCCTCGAAAGCCATTGTTGTAGTACGTGTATTTTCTGCTGAACCTCCTCCCGCCAAGCTCATCATCTACGACTTCCCACTTGAGCGCGATTAGAACCTAGTTGGTCTTTAGGTTCTATTTCAATAACTGAGACTTAGAAGTCTCACCACCATAACACCATCATCCTTGGGCGCCTAGCAATCATGGATTTCTCATCAAAGGTAACATCCTGGCGACCACGAACTTGAATCTTCCGTACACCAAAGCGATAGCCTTTACGCCTTTGCATATCCAGAATATTGCCTTCTTGGCCTCGCGTCAAGCTTTCCCTCGTTGGCGTGATAGTAGGCGGTACATCCGAAAATTTCGAGCCTATCATTCTCCTCTCGACCACACCCATAGGGTGTATCACCATCCAATGTCGAATGTGGTGAGCGGTTCACAATGTAACAAGTCAGAGCCACCGCCGCCCACCATTCGTTGCCCGATCACGCATAAGATCGCATACGCTTTTCCGCAGTGTTGGTTCATCTTCGCGAATTTATCTCATTGTGGTGTGATTTCCGTCGGTCGAACAATTCTCCTCGATCACGAACTCCTTGAAAGCACCATCTCGTATACTGCATCGTTATCGATCTCGGCGTCTTCAATTTCTTTCTGTCTGTTCTCAACCATTGTTCTCCACTTCTTGAATGTCTCGAACACCTCATTCTTGTGCTTCGAAGTAAATCCAAGCATACCTAGAATAATCATCTATAAACGACATAATAATTCGAACCACCTGAAGTTGTCCGTCGGACCCCAAACATCCGTGTGCACATAATCTAGTATCCCTCGCTCTTAGACTTCTTTGTTGAAACTTGACCTGTGTGACTTTCCATACACACAATCCTCGCAAAAATCCATGCTAGGTTCCTTCAGATTCTTCAATGCACCCTCTTTACCAAGCGTAACTAGACCCTTCTCGACATATGCCCAAGCCGCTTATGCCATAACCGCTGTGCTCACATGGGTCTCCACCACTTCCTTCGCCTAACCAGCCGTGAGACTTCGCCACCGCAGACTCGAGAGAGTATATAGATTACCGTGGCGAACACCCTTCATCACTACTAAGGAACCACGAACAACCTTCTTCACTCCGTTTTAGTCACAATCCCGCAACCACCGAGTCCAAAGCACCAACCGAGATAAGATTCTTCCGCAAGTCGGAACATGCCTCACATCCGCCAAGGTTCGAACCACTCCATCATGCATCTTGATTTTGATATTACCTAGCCCCACTGTTTTACAAGCATGGTTATTCCCCATCAATACAGTTCCACCATCAATGCCTCGTAGGTAGTAAACCACTTCCTATTTGGACACATATGGTAAGAGCAACCAGAATCAAGTATCCACTTCCGGAGATCTCCTCGCCACCCGTGGCGACATAGCATTCCTTATCGCTCCTTCCTCAAACGTAGCTCGCTTCTTCCTTGCCCTCTCCTCTCGGTCTTGTTGTTGTTCTTCTTTCCACCTACTCTCTTATTTGGACGGTCGACTTTGAAATGTCGGCTTCACCGCGCTTGAAACATCCTTTTCCGCAAGAGGTCTTGATTTAGATCTAGACTTTCCTCCCTTGCCTTTTCCTCGCTCATTGCTCCTTCCTCTTGCAAACAATCCCTGCGCTTGTTCCTGTTACCGCCATTGGCCATGTCACTAGTTGCGATCTTAGAAGATCGTCGCTAGAAGTGCCGTTCTAGTCTCATCCATCTTCAGATTTTCTCCCACAAGCCTCGGTGTTTGCACGGTTCTCATAAGACTTGGCAGAGAAGTAGTAAAGCGCTGATCCTCGTCTCCTACTTTAACATCTATGTCTTTCAAATCGATATGATCCTATCAAACTTGTTGATGTGTTCGGATTGATGAGCCCTCCTCCATCTTGCAAGTATACAATTTGGATTTTAAGTAGATCGGTTAGTTAGACTCTTAGTCATGAAGGTACCCTCTAACTTCTTCCACACGCGCGTGCCGTTTCCTCTCCATCTACGAAAGCTACATCCCTCTCAAGGCATAGGATAATCGGCCGTGTTTCCGGATCCAACTCCTCCCGATCCTCATCGGACATATCCTTGTTCTTCTTCTCCTTTCCATCCAAAGCCTTGTGCAATTTTTGCGAAATTAGAAAGTTTTCATCGCATCCTCCAATAGGAAAAGTCGTTCTTCCCATTGAACTTTTCAATCTCAATTTTCCCACTTTGGTGATTCTTGGTTGATGCCATCCTCTGTTTGTCTTCGTGAATCCGCTTCTTCGGGAATCACCGAACACCCCTCAAATTAGAAATTACACCACTTCCAATCAACAATAGCTCGATACCAATTGTTGGTAGCGGACCGCTGAACCGTCGAGAGAAACCACCACAACCGATAGCAAAACACAATAAAAGAGTAAAGACACGAGATTTACGTGGTTCAAGTTGCCTACGCCCACGGTAAGGAGGGGATTTTCACTAATAGAAGAGAATACAAATTAGGATTACAAGTTCTCACAAAAACCTAAAACAAACCTCTCAATCTCTCAAAAGATCTCCTCTCCAAAGATGCACAAACCCTCACGAAAATTTGCTCCAAATCGCGGCTTAATTACATCCAAATAATCGGGTTTAGGGTTATATATAAACTCTAAACGAACGGGTTTAAAACCAAAACCGTTTTGAATCTGCCAGATTAGTCGACTACTACTTGATTAGTCGACTACTCATCAGATTAGTCGACTACAACACGATTAGTCGACTACTCCGGACCAACGGAGAAACACACCTTTACGTAGATGCAGTTAGTGTTACTACTGCAGATTATTATTCTGCTTCGTACGGCGCGTTTTACGTCATTTTGCCAGTTATCGTATTCTGATACGCAGTAGTCATGCGAGCACAACGTCTTGCATGCGTGTTTTTGTGCATGTTCTACAGAATTAAACTCAAATAACGTGGTGCATATATGAACATGCATTTGTAACTTGCTATAGTGGATAGTTATTGTGTGGTGGATGAACGTGCATTAGTGGATAGTTATTGTGTGGTGGTGCATGAACGTTAAACATGCTATAATGGGTAGTTGTTGTGTAAGTAGTATAAATAGGACCTGTATGTTTTTTTTGTTAAGCGTGGAATCGAGAACAAGTACAATTAGAAAGAGTCTGTTTTCCTCCTCAGATCATTGTATTTCATTTGTTTCTTTTTTATAAAGTCTGCAAGCCATTCTCATCAAGCTATTTTAGACGAGACACCTTCAACATTCCTTGTGCAATTCGTCCGACTTTTTTCTTGCACATTGGAGGAAAGGTGAAATCATCATCTTCTTCTTCTTTCTCTTCTTCTTTTATTGAATGAAGCTTATATAGAATATATTTTCATTTAAGAAAATTATGGATGCCGGTATGTGATATGCAGGGCCTATGGATAGGAATAATATTTGCTCTGATTGTGCAAGTCTTGTTGCTTCTAACCATTACCTTACACACTAACTGGGAGAAAAAAGTAGGCACCTCTATGAATCCGTCTACAATATTTTTCTTGAATATTAATAGAATTTCAACTAATTAGGCCCTGTATATGTTACGATATTTAGACCGTATGCATATGAATTCAAGTCTTTCTTAATTTGCAACTTCAATAAATTGTAACTAAGATACTTTGTCCTTGTACCAATGTTTTTTGAGTGGGTTTGCCAAAATCCTAGCCAAGTATCAGACTTTTTCTTTGTTGCAAGTTCTTCACCGGGAGGTATAGTCTTAACGTATCGATTCCGTAATGCAAAATAACTAAACATCTAATTGCTACTTATCTCTATAAGATCTCAAGTTGTTTTTGTTTTCCTTTTCAGGCAAGAAAGGCTAGGATAGAGTTCACAGTTCTACCATTCCTATGGACACGACGCTGCGAGTCAAATGTGATAAAGATAAACTTATCCAAAGTTCATGAATAATTTACCTTCGTGTTTTGTACAGGTTTAGTTTCCTCGTCAATACTCAGACTTTGGTAATGGCTTCAGTCATATCATGTAAGCAGGCTTGCTGGATAGTATTAGCAAAAATAATAAGTCCTGTGCTGCTGTGCAGCAAGGTTCAGTACAAAGTAATTAGTTGTTGTGTAAGTAGTATAAATAGGACCTGTATGTTTTTTGTTAAGCGTGGAATCGAGAACAAGTACAATTAGAAAGAGTCTGTTTTCCTCCTCAGATCATTGTATTTCATTTGTTTCTTTTTTATAAAGTCTGCAAGCCATTCTCATCAAGCTATTTTAGACGAGACACCTTCAACATTCCTTGTGCAATTCGTCCGACTTTTTTCTTGCACATTGGAGGAAAGGTGAAATCATCATCTTCTTCTTCCTTCTCTTCTTCTTTTATTGAATTAAGCTTATATAGAATATATTTTCATTTAAGAAAATTATGGATGCCGGTATGTGATATGCAGGGCCTATGGATAGGAATAATATTTGCTCTGATTGTGCAAGTCTTGTTGCTTCTAACCATTACCTTACACACTAACTGGGAGAAAAAGTACGCACCTCTGTGAATCTCGTCTACAATATTTTTTATTGAATATTAATAGACTTTCAACTCATTTGGCCCTGTATGTGTTACGATATTTAGACCGTGTGCATATGAATTCAAGTCTTTCTTAATTTGCAACTTCAATAAATTGTAACTAAGATACTTTTTCCTTGTACCAATGTTTTTTGAGTTGGTTTGCCAAAATCCTAGCCAAGTATCAGACTTTTTCTTTGTTGCAAGTTCTTCACCGGGAGGTATAGTCTTAATGTATCGATTCCGTAATGCAAAATAACTAAACATCTAATTGCTACTTATCTCTATAAGATCTCAAGTTGTTTTTGTTTTCCTTTTCAGGCAAGAAAGGCTAGGGATAGAGTTCACAGTTCTACCATTCCTATGGACACGACGCTGCGAGTCAAATGTGATAAAGATAAACTTATCCAAAGTTCATGAATAATTTACCTTCGTGTTTTGTACAGGTTTAGTTTCCTCGTCAATACTCAGACTTTGGTAATGGCTTCAGTCATATCATGTAAGCAGGCTTGCTGGATAGTATTAGCAAAAAATAATAAGTCCTGTGCTGCTGTGCAGCAAGGTTCAGTACAAAGTAATTACTTGCTGTTCCAGTTTCAGAATACTTTTTATTTACTGGCTTCTGTGTGTTTAGTAAGTTTCGCGAACATGGGTGTGTTTGCTTTGTGTTTGAAGAAATGCCTGAAAGAGTGTGAGGCCGTTGATGAAGTTTGTGAGGAGAACCGTTATGAGTTTTAATACCGAGAATTTTGGAATAGGGAGTTGAGATGGAAGTCGAGATAGGGAGAAGATAAATAGAAATGATCCTTTTTAGATTAGCTTGAAGGGTAATTGGTAAAATTTGAATGAGACGGTGAGATGTTCAGCACTAAAGAAGTGAAGAATCATAGGCTTTCTTAGTAATCTCTTAGATCTAAAAACTATTCACTGCAAACCCACCTTCCTTGAAGAAACAACCATTGCAATTCAGCTTGACAGACCATGGACAATAGTTTGATCATTATGTTCTAATGAAACTAGCTTGATTGTGACGGAAGAATATCATGAAAGAGTCGATATTGTAAGTATATTGTAAGCAAAACTATAATAACAATAAATTAAAGACAAAATTGCCTTCTTTCAAGTCTCAGTAGTAATATTAGACTGCTCTGACAGTGGCGGAACTATGGAATGCCTTTACACCTACGGCAAAGACAAAGGTTAGGGGAGATATCAAGAAAGGAAAATTGGAAATACTAGTCTCAACGTTTTATCTAGTTTGGATTTGCGCGTTGGGTTTTGGCTCGACCCATTTTCACCGGATCCATTTTCTTCACATGTATGCTTTAAGCAGGTTGCTTAATCATTTTCGATGCAGTTCAGCCCGTTGAACCCAAATTGTATGGCTTGGGTATCGCCTCCGTCTAGGCGCCGTAGAATGGTTTTAGAATAATATGTGGTTCTCTCTCAATATCGTCCACTAGCCAAACCCCATTTCAATTTGCAAATGTCTGGGTGATAATACTTGAGACTTCTTATGTTTGATGGGCTCTCTTAGTCAATTTCTCTTGCGCTTAACCTCTTCTACCCATGTCTAGGGATACTTTGAAAATTTATCCTTTTTCTTGCATATGCTTTTTCTTTTGTAGGCAAGGAAGGCTAGAGACAGAATTTACCGCTCTGCCATGACCGTCGAAGCAACAGGTTGATGCCCGGCTATCCAATCTAATTGTGCTGTAACTCGAATATCTTTTTGATTTGAACACCATTTTTTGATGATTCTGTACATGTAAAATAAATAGATATATATAATTTACTTCAATATTCATCACTTACTGTACTTTAAAAGTGAGATGATGTGTAAAATTGCCACTGCTGTTGATTGTTCAACTATTTCATCGGTTCGTGGAACTTGGTGTCTGTTCAATGCCATTTTAGATTTTTCATATTTGATGTTATTAGCTGCACTTATTTTTGTATATGGTCCGAAATTATCTTAACTTTAGTGTTTGTTTGCTTTCTTCGTCTATGTGAAGGAGAATTATACCACAGTTTCTGATCATTTTGTTTTACTACCCGTGAGAGTGGCCTTTTCTTTATCTGTGGACACATATATGTTGTTTTAATTAGAAAACTGAACTTTGTTACATACAAATACACACAAATTTGTCTTTGATTCATCTTTTTTTTTTTTCTGCCCATTAGTAAGTCAAAGTATCAAAACAAGGCCTAAACCTCCAGTTTTAATGTTTCTAAAGACAGGCAAGATTCATCTACTCAAGTTGTCTTTCTATTGTTGAAAGTGGGGATCTATCTCTTTCTATTGTTTATTTTATCCATTGGCTTAGACTGACATGAACAAATTCCGAAGGAAAAAAAAACTGACATGTGAGTAGAAATGAAATTATAAAATTGATACCATCATATTCTAAAGAAAGGAGACAAAGTACCTTTGCAGTCAAAGAACATATATTGTTTTCGAGAAACATTAATATTTGCTTTAGTTTTAGACATGCATCCTTCCCCAAAAGACATTACAGAAATTAAAAAATTCATTTCATTAACTAGAATCCCAGTTCAAGATTAGCCTCCCTAATGGTTGATTCCCAGTCAAAGTACTGGTTGACCAAGAAGCATCTGCTCTTTTAAGTAAAATCCAGTTATTGAAAAAGAGCAGTATGGTGTCCACACTGGAAACATTTTCACTACGATACTCATAGGTTATATTTAATTATCTTTATTAGTGGGCTCGATATATTTGCATAACTTGTCTATTTGTTTTCTTTCTCTTCCCCCTATTTCCACTTTTGTTATATGGGTTCTGTTGTTAATAGTCCATCTCTATATGTGTTTGCTGATAAATATGGATATCTGATGGCAATGATCTGTTTAAATGTGGATATAGTTTTTCAATGATAAACTGCCCAAAATCAATGTCCATGTCTATACATACCAAACAATATACTAATGAGCCACACGTGCTTGGTAAACAGCATGTCTTTAATCACATACATCTTCAGTTGACAATAAGTTGCGATTAAGGTAAGGTTTCCATATGGATTTCAGTTCCTCATTACTGCTGCTAGAAAGTTGATAGATTTTCTGAACTATAATGCTATCGTTTAATACACACAGTCATGATTTTTCGTGGGTAATTGGTACAAGCGCAGTTCATAGAAGGTGTTAGTTATATGATAAACTGATATTGTAGGCACCTCTGGCACTGTAGGCACCTCTGACTGCTTCCCCCTCCTTCTATATGTACGCAACTCCCCCTGAGCTGTAGGCAACTCCCCCTGAGCTGTAGGCCTAGCACCCCTTGTCTCCTCCTCCTCCCCTTCGTCTTCATCCTCCTGCTCCTCTGAGTAAGGGACCGAAATTGGGATTGACCCCCTTGAGCTCTCACCATTCTCCCCCTCTCGTCTCATACTTTCAGTATCGGGCGAGTGTCCAAAGGGTGAAGTTACCCCCAATGTGTAGTATGGTTCGAGCTCTCGAAATCGCACAACCATGCTGACAAACAGCCTTTTTTCCACTTGGCTCCAACAGACATACCCTTTCTGTGTGCCAGAATATCCCACGAACATACACTTCACAGTCATGGGGTCCAATTTCCCAACAGATGGTCTGTTATCCTTCACAAAGCACACACATCCAAACACTTTCAATGGTAGGGTCCCCTGGTTGTCTCCCTTCAGTGTCTCACGCGGAGACTTTCATTTCAATACACTCGAAGGCATCCTATTGATTAAGTGAGCAGCTGTCAAAACTGCTTGTCCCCACAACGTCTTTGGGACATTCATCGCCATCATCATACTCCTAGCAACTTCTAGGAGATATCTATTCTTCTTCTCTGCTATCCCATTCTGAGCTGGGGTGTATGTGCATGTAGTCTGGTATTGTATCCCTTGAGCTGACAGATACTCCCTAAATATTCTGTTGGTGTACTCTGTCCCATTATCTGACCTCAATACCTTTATCACTGCACCATACTGAGTCTGGATGTGCCTATGAAAGTCTTTGAAACAACCAACTGTATCATTCTTATTTTTCATCAGGTACACCCAAGTGACTCTAGAAAAATAATCAATAAATGTAACAAAATACTTACATCCATTTATAGAATTTATTGGACAAGGTCCCCATACGTCAGAATGTATCACCTCAAAACTACAGGAACTCCTATTATCCGAACTAACATAAGAGCTTCCAGTAAGCTTCCCAAACTCACAAGCATCACACTGAAGCTTCTGTTAATTTGCTTTCTGAAATAAGGTTGGGTACATTTTACCCAGAATACTAAATGAAGGGTGTCCCATCCGTTGATGATGTAGCATCAACTCATCTTCTGTGCACACCTCAGTTCCTCCTGCTCCCGTCCTCTCAATCATAGATGTCAACGCTGAGTCCATTCCTTCACGGTCCAGGTACCACAGCCCGCTACGACATGTGCCAGTCCCAAGTCTTCGCCTTGTCCCCTTCTCCTGAAAAATCACCTTAGAAATATCGAAAGAAACAACACATTTTAGTTGAAGGATAATGGCACTAATGGATAACAGGCTAACAGGAAATGAAGAATCATGCAAAATATTAGATAGTATTACAGAACTTGTACAATTAACAGTGCCCTTACCGACCACAGCCTGTGCTGTACCATCCACAATCTGGATACTCTCTGGCTCTGCCAGGTGAGTATAAGACGAAAACTCACTGACATTGCCAAGCATGTCCGATTCTCCGTAATCCATTATCCAGTCTGTGAATCTAGTGGTAGCCATGGATGCAAGGGCATGTGTGTCGTCCATACCTTTGTTTGGGTGGGCGCGAAGAGCGTAACTGGCATAGTCTCCTCTAGAGAAAGCAGTAGATGCACCCTCGAACACGTCGCCTACTGCTCTCTGTTTCCTTCTCAGTGTCGCCAAGAGAGCTCGATCCTCCTCAGTAAAAGTCATCTCAGCTTCTTCCTCCCCCTCTGTCACCGACAGATTCACCTGATGGCCTCCTCTTCCACCTCGCCGGCCTCCACGGTCATGGCCACGGCCTCCGGCCTGTCCACGTCCACCCCAGTTCCTCTCCTTGGGTGGCTTAGAGCACATCTGTCTCAGATGCCCTACCTCTCCGCAGTTAAAGCACTGCCTAGTCTCCCCTCTGAATCCAGTGTTACCTGGGTTTGAGACCACCAGTGCTGACTTCTCCCCTGAAAGTCCACCTGTCCCAGCCTGTAGCCTGATACGGCTCTCCTCCTGTATCATGGCCGAGACTGCCTCCTCCAGAGATGGAATCTTCGTCTGGGCTAGTAGCATCGCCGTCCTCTGCTCAAATGATGGAGCCAAGCCTCAGAGGAATAGCATGGTCCTCTTCTGCAAAGAGGCCTCGCGCTCCTTGCACTCATGGTCCTTGCAGCTTGCTAGGGGCGAGAAGTGATCGTGATCCAGCCACAAGCGCTCCAGCTCCGTGGCATACTCCTCAGATAGTCCTCTCCTCGGATCAGAAGGCTGATCTTCTTTTCGATCTGGAATACCCTCACGTTATTCCCCACCCCATCATAGGTCCTCCTCAGCTTCTCCCAGATATCCTGCACCTTTCCAAGACCATCTACCGTGACTGTAATTGGCTGGACTACAGAATTGAGAAGCCAGATATACACCAACATATGAGTGGACTTCCACTTATCTTTTTCTCATGAGCCCTCACCGCCAGCTTCTCCCCGCCGATATCTCTCCAGGTTCCTCCCTGCAATGGTATATCTCACCCGGCGCGACTAACTCAGATATGTCGCTGGCCCTTCGAGCTTCACGTCGATAGGTGGAAGCTCCACTTTCTTGGGCGGTGGCTTTATTGAGCCCTCTCCCGTTATCCTCATGAACTGCATCAAAGTTGAAACATCCTCTGGGTTTAAATTCTTGATGAGTTCCGCCATTGGATTTGTGCCGGTCTCCATCGATCTAATTTGTCTTCGGTTTCCTTACACCGATCCCACAAATCTAGATCCCACACCCGGCCTTCAACTTTCCTCGCCTCCAAACATCACCCTCTTCTCATCATCCATCTTGCCCCCCGTTCATCTCAACTACTCAACACGAGGGGGGGCTACACGATCAAGGGGATTATTTCACGAAGAAAATAATCGCTAAAGTGAGTGAAATCGACCAAGCGAAATCACCACTCTTTTCAGGATCAAAGCAAGGTTTGATCCAGAGGGGTCAAGTGTAGATCTGATCCTTAGATCTCTCGAACTCTAGGATTTTGGATCTTGGATTTTGTGAGGAATGACGGCTAGGGTTAGGAGATTATTTCACGAAGGAAATAATCGCCAAAGGAATGACGGCTAGGGTTAGGGGATTATTTCACGAAGGAAATAATCGCCAAAGGAATGACAGCTAGGGTTATTGTGGCTCTGATACCATGTTGAAAGAAGTAATCAGAGAGGATGTTTAGTTCCCTCTCTTAGATGTTATTTATAATATCACAACTACAAAGAGGCTTGTCCCTAACCAATGTGGGACTAAACAACATAAAGAAACAACTCTTAACAGTTTTTTTTGTTTCTGTCCCAAGATACGAATCCCAGATATCAACATGTATCATTGTGTGTGTATAATTTAATGCATTTAAAATTCTGTAGCATCAATATCTGGTTTTAACTACTTTTCAAAATTTTGCCTTATGAAACATAAAAAAAATTAAGTTGTACAATATTTTATGTTTCATGCCAATGGAGTTAGATGCAGTAATTTGGGCGCGATACGTAAAAGATTTAGTAGGATTTTTTTCTCCAAAAATATTTTATTTTATGAAACTACATAAGATACAAGGCTATAAAATATCTAAATTTTCACCCAAAACAAAGTCTTAGCCTCATTGTTTATCTATTAACTAGAGGGGCCTCGGAAGTGCATTGGAGACATTATGTGGGCAATCATTTGGAGCAAAACAACACTACATGCTTGGCATACATACGCAAAGGGCAATGCTTGTTCTTATGACTGTTGCTCTCCCTGTATCTATTATTTGGGCATATACCAGTCAAATACTTGCAATATTTGGACAAGATCCGGAGATATCAGCAGAAGCAGGATTATATGCTCGATCCATCAATTCTCGCTTTTGGCCTTCTTCAGAGTCTAATTAGATTCTTGCAGAACCAAAAAATTGTACTCCCAATTATGGTCAGTTCTGGATTGACCACTTTGCTTCACATTTTAGTATGCTGGCTTCTAGTGTTCAAATCTGGCCTAGGGAACAAAGGTGCTGCCTTGGCAAATGCTATCTCTTATTGGATCAATGTGTTTCTATTGGCACTTTATGTCAAATTTTCCCCTTCTTGCGAAAGGTCTTGGACTGGCCTTTCGACGGAGGCTTTCTATGGTGTTCTCAGCTTCATATGGGTTGCTATTCCATCAGCCATTATGGTCTGGTAATCGTCATTTTTTTTTTTTTTCATTTAACTCATAGTGTGCACAATTCCTAACTTAATTGTGATTTTATATGTCCTGGTGTAGCTTGGAATCTTGGTCTTTCCAGTTGCTGGTGCTTCTCTCTGGCCATCTACCTAATCCGCAGCTAGAAACATCAGTGTCATCCATCACGTAAGATTTCTTTCTATAATTAAAATTATAAATACAACTTTGATATCTCATTTTGTAATGTGTGCCTACATACTAAGAGTCTTCTACCTTCTCAGTCTTAACACTGTTGCAATGATATTCATGATCCGCTCTGAACTTGGAGCAGCTGTAAGTTATGCTAAATAATATAGGTAAGTTACAAGAAACCCCATTAGTCTAAATATTTTTTTTAAGAATCCCCCTCATGTAAAAAGTTTAACAAAACTATGATATATCAATGAAACACATTAGCTTACTAATGGAGTTTGATTCTTCAGATGTCTGGATAGACGTCGACATGCAGAATTCTCAGTTAATTATAAAAATATATTTTTTTTTCTTTATCCAAAGACTAACTTTTCTTCTCTATTTTCTTCTTTTCAACTACTAATATCTGTGAACTTTTGAAGTGCAAATGATTTCCATTCAAGTGCAAATTTATATCCAAACATTTTAAGAACAAATTTCCTTGCAACATTAATGATCTCATAAACGGTCACCAGATGAGGTGGTTCTTATTGAAATTTCTAGATGAGGGGTGTTACTAAAACACAAGATATAGATGAATGGGGTTTCTTGTAATTTACCCAACTGCATATAATTAACATTGTGATGCATAGTTTGAGATTCTACTAGTTCTTACATGCCTCTTTTGTAGTACACGAAATTCAAATGAACTTGGTGCTGGTCAGCCTCAAGCAGCTCGCTTAGCAGTAAAGGTTGTAATTTTTTTGGCCGCTGCAGAAGCCTTAATAGTTGGATTGACCATAGT
This sequence comes from Asparagus setaceus, assembly GCA_012295165.1. Taxonomy (NCBI): domain Eukaryota; kingdom Viridiplantae; phylum Streptophyta; class Magnoliopsida; order Asparagales; family Asparagaceae; genus Asparagus; species Asparagus setaceus. The sequence continues at coordinate 7,044,247 of CM022709.1, forward strand.
TTCGATCCGTAACATTTGGGGTTATGCATATAGCAAAGAAGAGGAAGTGGTGAAGTATGTGGCAGTTATGATGCCGATCCTTGCAATATCTAACATTGTGGATGGAGTCCAGTGTGTACTTTCAGGTTTGAAATTTGGTAGGATATACTTTTTGAAATATTGGATTCATTAAATTTTCTATGATGGTCTTTATATTTTACTAGATAATGTTGTTTAGGCACTGCTAAAGGATGTGGTTGGCAGAAAATTGGTGCATTTGTTAACCTTGGAGCTTATTACATTGTGGGCATTCCTTGTGCAATTCTTTTGGCTTTTGTCTTGCACATTGGAGGAAAGGTGAATCTCTTGTCCTTATTTTTCTCATATTCAATGAAGTTATCAAATATAGCTTCATTTGTTTATATATTTGTGGGGTTCGGTATGTTGTGATAAACAGGGCCTATGGATAGGAATTATATTAGGTCTGATTGTGCAAGCTTTGTTGCTTCGAATGATTACCTTATGCACTGACTGGGAAAAAGAGGTAAGCACCCTGCGAATCTCATCTACATTTTGTTACTATTTATCTTATTTGAACTAATTAGACCCATATGAATTATAATATTTTGACCTTATGTTTGCATATGAATTCAAGTCATTCTTAATTCTAGATCTGCTCATAGAATGAAGCTGATTCTTAGTGCACTAAACGTTTAGATCCGGGGTTATGTGAACTTTGGGGTGTCTCACAAAATCCCCTAAACGCCAAACTTTTCTCATCTGTAACCCCCACCCTCCCCAAGAAAAAAAAACGATGAAAGTTGCAAATAACTAAAATTTTCTTGAGAGAAAATTTCCAAACTTTGTCATTTACAAGCAATATACCCCTCTCTTAAATTTAGATTTTTTCTCTCAATGAAACTTTAGTTTTTCAGAAATTATAATGGGGGTCGGGTGTGAAAAGTTTGAAGTTGAGGGGGGTTTTGTGAGGCACCCCAAAGTTCAAGGAGGTCATATGAGATAAACAAAGTTCAGGGGGTTTATGTGCAACACCCCCAGAGTTCAGGGAGGTTTTGTGAAATTAACCCTTAAATAGGTTTTGTGAAATTAACCCTTATGTACAAAATTTGTTTGCTGAAATAATCACCACTAAATTTTATGAATCAATGAAGCTTTTTAATACGTTGGATAACATTTCTCAGTTTCTATACTTATCTTCTATATTCTCTTGTGCTGGTTTATGATGCACTTTGAGTGTGTATTGTTAGTATGTTAGTTTTAATGTTGTATCTTTAACATTTATAAAGAAGTTTCTCTGTCTAGCGTGTGGACTTTTTTTATCGGTTGAGTTTGTGTTGAGGATTTGCTCAACTTCATGTTGATTTCACAACTTCAATCGTCTCAAGAAATTGTAAATAAGATACCTTTTCCTTAGACAAATGCTTTTCTAGTTTGTTTGTCATAATCCTCACCAAGTACCAAATGTTTCGTTGTTGTCTAAAAGGTCATTTTGGTTTCTATACTGGGGCTTTATACTCAAATTGGTCCCGGACTTATTTGTTTCTCAACTTGGTCCCCATACCACCACGTCAGTTACAAAATAAGTAGTCTTTTGACATCCATTAGAAATTGGGTCTTAAATTTTTATTAATGACCACATCACCCTCAATTACATAGCTTCATACTCAAATTGGTCCCCATACTTACTATTTTTTTTCTTTCAACTTGATCCTGTACTACGCCTCAGCTACAAACTAAGCCTTTCTCAACTTATTAAGATCATTCTCGGTACTTTTCCTTCTATTTTTATATTTTCCTTTTGTTTCTTTAGTAGTACGAGGAAAGTAAATTAAAATAGAAAAACCATGTATAATGAATGAGGATTACTTCAATTATGTGTAATTTATTAATGTCTAACTAAAACTTTTGCTGATTGTCGCACAAAAGAAAGGTATGTTATTTACAAAGTAATTCAAACATAAAGTCAATATAATGAGTATATTCAAAATGCAATATGACATAGAATGCTTCTTAAAACATAATTATATATAACGTAATTATGATAAGCATACTATAATCGCCATATAATCCTTAGACCCACCTCACTGTCAAGAGTTACGGAACAGAACTATGCAAACTTCCAAGTTTATAATCTAAGTCCTTTTTCAACATAAAATCATTATCGGCAGTACATGATAATGTTTTGACGTTCTATTTAGGAACTTTAGTGGCTGCAAAATTATTGTTAATAGCGTTTAAAATCGTTCAACATATCCAACATGTCGGCCAAAATGTCGTTGTACAGAGCCTCTGTGTCAACAAGAAAGGTACTAAATATCATTTGTCATTTTTTGGCCAATTATTGCAAAGGACGTTTAATTTGCAATTTTCCATAGATGTCAAGTGACATTTCAGCATCAGAAAATTCATCAAAGTGATGTCATATCGGGTTCTATGTTTACACTTTACATTTGTTCCATATAGAGCCATAGTTGACAAATGACTTAGTTTGTAATTGAGGATGGTAAGTGGATTGAGTTGAGGGAAAAATAAGTATGAGAATCAAAGTTGAGTATATGTCTAGGTCATTGAGGGCCGGGTAATATTTTCCTTAACATAAATATAACCTCAATTTTTAAAGGACGTTAAAAAGGATTTAGTTTATAGTTGAGGTGTGGTACGGTGACTAAGTTGAGAGAAAAAGAAGTACGGGACCAATTTGAGCATGAAGCCTTAGTACAGATACCAAAATGGCCTTGTAGCCTTCTTTGTTTCAAGGACTGCACATTGTTGAATTCTAGCCTCAATGGATGAATTCTACAACTCAATATTGCCAAAATTTGTATGCTCTAATTGCTAGTTATCTTTATTAATCTCATGTTATTCTTTGTTTTTTCAGGCAATAAAAGCCAGGGATAGAGTTCACAATTCTACCATTCCTCAAGACATGGCAACATGAGTTAAATCTTATATGTGACATATCATCATGGACACAATTTGTTTGCTGAAATAATCACCGCTAATTTCATAAACATTTCTAATGTAAGTGTTTGATGCATCAATGAAACATTCATGCCTTGATAACATTTCTCTATTTCCATAATTACCTTCTTATGTTCTCATCTGCTGGTTTATTCGTGTTTCCAAAGCCAATAACATTATACTGTTCGGAATCTAGCCAACTTTAGATCCTGATCAAAGACTTTAGCTTTTAGAGTTTCATGAATACGTTAACTTTATGGCGAAATAATTAAGAACAAATAATAATCACACAAAACACAAGAAGATTTATGTGGTCCGCAATTTACCTACATCCACAAGAGAAGGAATATACTTTATTAAGAAGAAATAGATACATTAACACTTTCCTCTTGTTATCACCTTACTAGAGTAATCACTCCACTTCTTGTAAATTCTCACAAGAATAGTAACCTTCCTCCTGTAAATCCTCACAAGAGTAATCTCCTTTTCTTCTTCTTTTTCCTCATCTTCTTGACCGCTTTCTTCTCACTTACAATGAACCTCTCAAGGGGTAACTGTAGCTTTTTTTCCTCCTTTTTGAGTTCATGTAGGATTCCTTCCTTTGACTAATTCTAATCCCTACAGATTCCTTTCTCATGATACTTTCTAGATTTATTCAATTCTAGTCCTCTTTAATTGGAATTTAATTCTAATTGTAATTTCTTTTCCGGTCAAAGTCAAAGTTCTAATCCTAATCAAATTAGATTTGACTTGAATTGTTTCAATGCAAGCCATATTCAACAATCTCCACCTTGGCTTGTATTGAACTAGCTCGTCACCTTGCTTTACCTTCATGGCCTTCACCTTATGCCGCTGCACCATCCTCAAAACCATGAGTGCTTGAATAGATTCATGACTCCACCTAACGCGATACCTTCCTCAAAACCATGAGTACCAAACATTTGTCACGACCCCCACCTAAAGCCTAGTGCCTTCCTCAAATCCATAAGTACCTTCACAACCTCCACCTAAAGCTATGTACTGTCATGATCTCCACCCAATACAACAGGCCTTTCTCAACTAAATGAGTACCGAATGTTTTTCATGACTTTTCCTAATGTCGTGTATTGGCACGGTTTACACCGTGTTCTATTCTCATGATTGAGTATCTAAATGATTGAGACCTCCACAAAGCCATGTACTGACCTCAATCATGAGTATCTGCTCTTGCAATGATTGCAAACCGCTTATTTGCCATCAGATTAATCATCAGCTTCTGAGCAACCGAATGAATCTGAAAATCAACTCCTTGATCAAAAGAGCTCCACTTCCAATTCCCTAATTTTGCTGGTAATCAATCTAGACTGTCCAATTTGAGGTGTAAGAGATCAATAAATCCTATATCACCTCCACGTGAGCTGAGTGCTATGAAACTCACGTGTCCTACATGAACCCTTACATGACTTTCTTCAGCACTTCACCGTGCCGCCTGTTGCCAGTTCGGCACCTTAACCCCGCCGCCATTCTTTCCAACTTGGAGCCACCGGATTGCCTGACTTCAGGCATCTGTCGCACCTATGCATGTCCTGATTGTCACTGATTGTGACCTGCTGAACACCGACTTTACTGTCTCTAGGTAAGCTTCTCCGCTACTTAATATAACCTTGCACGCCTCCCGCGCTATTGAATCCTTTGCCTGCAATCTCTGTTAATGACAAACCCATCATTGTATCCATGTGACACACACATGGACAAATTCATCGCTATTGACCGCCTCCACGGATCATGTGCGCCTCTGCCGCCACTCACCAACCAATCCTCCGCCGGAGCCACCATCGTTCTATGCTTCCTCTCATACTTTGACACTTTTTCCTGTGAGCCACTATGCAGATCTCCGCTACACTGTTCACCTATATATCATTGGCAACGTTTGCTGCTTCCGCCAGATCTCTTGCATGATCACCTATGCAATACCGAGAACCTCATGAACTCTTTTAACCTTGTTAACGTTGACTTCTTCACCATTCCTTGAAACCCTAACTTTTCCCTCAAACAAACTTAGCCATGATTTGTCCAAGTGAATCCCGAATCTGAATAACCATCAACTCTGATATCACTTGTTGGGAATCTAGTCGACTTTAGATCCCGAACAAAGACTTTAACTTTTTAGGGTTCCCGGAATACCTTAACTTTATGATGTAATAATTAAGAATAAATAATAATCACACAAAATGCAAGAAGATTTATGTGATTTGGCAATTTGCCCACATCCACGAGAGAAAGAGGAGTGTACTTTATTAAGAAGAAGTAGATACATTAACACTTTCCTCTCATTATCACCTCACAAGATTAATCACTCTAGCTTCTTAGTAAATCCTCACTAGAATAATTACCTTCCAGCTATCTCATATTTGATGTTGCAAAGAGCTGCACTTACTCTTGTGATATGTGATCCAAATTTATCTTTAGTTTAACTTTTTTAATTCATCTATGTGCAGAAGAAGCATGCCATCGCACCATATAATTACTGTCTCTATATATAACATTTACTCGTCCGTGCACTGGTTGTCCATTCACTATTATTATTTTATTCTGTCAATTGGCTGAGACTGACATGGATTAATTGGAAAGGGAAATAAAAACTGACATGTGATTAGAACTGAGATTATAAATTCATCATATGATATTCCAAAGAGAGGAGAAAAGCATCTTTGCAATCAATGAACATAGATTGTTTGAGAAACATTAACATTATCTTTTATTTTAAATCATTGCATTCCTCCCAATAAATTCCAAAAAAAGAAAAAAAAAATCATCGCATTCATTGGAACTAAATTCAACCTTAGCCTCTTTAATTGTTGGTTCCCGGTTATTAAGTACTGTTTGACCAAGCATCCGTTCTTTGGGGGTGTTTGGTTCAACTGTTCTTTGGGGTGTTTAGTGCAATTTCTATAAAAAAAAGGAAAAGGAAATGTACCAAAAAATTTTCTTTATATTTCTATAAAAATTATAGGAAAAATTAATAGAATTCAAAAGTATAATTTTTCTTGTTTCTTGTTATTTCTTTTGTTTGGTTCAAAACAAGAAAACGAGCTCATAACTTTATAGAAACTAGGTTGTTTTTTTTTCTTTTGTTTGGTTGGTATGAAAATTTTATAGAAAATTGCAAGTCATACAATAAACTTTACAACGGCTAATTTAGTACAAATTGATGTTATAAAATCCTTCTATCATTAACTTGCCATGAACAAAAAATTGCCAAGTTAAGAACACTCCCTTCAGAAAAAGAAAACATGAGTAAGTAAAGTCTCTGGCTCAAAAGAGCAGATATGCTGTGCACACTGGGAAATTTTTCAATTTGGTACTCTTGGAGTAAATTTGAATATGTTTATAGGCAGGGTAATTATGTTTTCTTAGCTTCTATAGCTCTCTTTCTTTTCTTCTTTTTGTCTCTTTCTATATGGTTTTGGTTGTGGATAGTTCATTGTGTGGCTCATAGTATATACGTTTGCTTGATAAATATAGATATTTGACAGCTGTCGTCTGCTTAAAATATAAGCACTATTTGGTAAAGATGTACTGTCATAAATCAAAATCCATGTCTACAGCTACCAAATGTGCGTACAGATAAACATTGTGCTTCTCATGGACAGCAGCTCTTCCGTAACATAGTGCCGTCAGGATGACCCAAAATGAGACAGATTGATGGAATAGATGAATTGGGATGCTGGTGATAAGTTATTTTAAGACTCTTTCTGTGGCTAGAAATAATTAGTTTTAAGCCATATGAATTTCATATCTTTTTACTGTGGCCAGAAAGTGGAGAGATTTCCTGAATAATAATCTTCTACCATTTAATACACAGTTGTAATTTGTCTTGGGTAAAAATAGGAATAAGCGCAGTTCATGGTGGAATAAGCTGAGCTCCTATGTATATTATCAAATGATCATTAATAAGAAAGTAGACAACATGGCATTTGAGAGGTCGCATTCAAGTACTAGGGAACTTGTCTATGCTTTTCTAATGGTGTTTTTGGATGGGGGTTGAGATGGGTAGGAGAAGTTTAAATTTACAAAACTTTTATTTGGGGGTTTTTTTGAGGGGTTAAAGAATGGAAAGGAATGTAAAATTTGAAAAGATTTTCTCCCTTCTAAATTGGTGGTAAAGGATGTAAAATAAACGGTATAAATTTTAACAACATAGAGATAATTTACCCTATTATTTATTAGTTGATAAAATATTTTAATAATATGTAAGAACATTTATGTAACTTTATATATATTCTCTTCACTTTCCTCCTTTTAGTAAAACTCTCAAACAAGATAAACTAAGCTTACTTTTATTCCTTTTACTAAACTCTCAAATAATATTTTATTTTTTTCTATTCTTTTCTATATTTCCTTTCTATTATTTAACTTTTCTTTTCTTCCCGTAGTAAACTCCCAACAAAGCATAAGTAATCCTCTGTGCTTCTTCATAGGACCAGTAATAAATTAAATAGCTAGCTGCCAAAGTATTACTCCAGCGTATCCACATCAAAATATATTTTCTTTCGCCAGTCCAAAGTTGGAAGTTTCAAAAGTCAGGAAAAAAAACAAAACAAAAAACAGAAGTCTGTCATCTTGGTCAAAACTTCATAGGTCTCAGTCATATACTTTCAAAACACAAGCCAAATGCATACATAAGAATACAAGTTCTCCATTTGGTCTTAATTCAGAAAGAGTGGAAAGATGGAGGAGCCAACCCTTGAATCTCCTCTCATCCAAAGCTCTGCCATTAAGAGCTTTGTCTCCATTAATGGAGAGGGCATGGTTTTTGAGATCAAGAAGCAGCTGTGGCTAGCAGGGCCTCTTATTGCATCCAGCCTCCTTCAGTACAGCCTGCAGTTTATCTCAGTCATGTTTGTGGGTCATCTTGGTGAGCTTGCTCTTTCTGGTGCTTCCATGGCCACATCCTTTGCCGGGGTGACCGGCTTCAGCTTGATGGTATTGAAATTACTTCCTCAATTATTCTTTTATTTATTTTTTGTAGAAAATAAGGGCAAATATGTGTTTGGATATTGTGTTTGGAGGGCAAATATGGTTATTGATATCTTGTTATGAGACTGCCTGAAATTTAGTTATGATTTTCGAGAAAATATGGTCACACTCTCTCAATAGGCTTATCTTGATGGTTTCATCAGTATTGGGAGAAACCTATTTGAGATAAGTATATAAACATTCGCCTCATGTTCTTTGGTATGTTTTAGAAGCGATTATAATCTACCGATTTTGAAATTTTAACTCTTTGGGGAAAACTGAGCTGTTCTATGATGAACTTCGATGGCTTGTTAGAGGTATTACATCAGGTTTGGTCATGGAAATTTAAAAGGCAGATATAAAATATCGGTATTGGTATCGTACTGTGCTCAAAAAATTGTTAAGTCTTGCAAAGTTGTGTATGGTTTTTGAGAAAATAAGGTCACTCTCTTACAGACTGATCTTGCTGGTTTCATCACTCTTGCAAAACCCGTAACAAAACAAAATAAAACAAAAAAAAAACATTCACCTCATATTTTTCTTTGTTAAATCTTCAAAGTGGAAAGAATTTGGTTATTTTGAACACATACCGCTTCTAGGAAAAGATGAGTCTTTTATGATGAACTTTGATGGTTTGTTGAGAGGTATTATATCAGGTCCAGTCATTACATTTTGCAGGGCATGACATGGACATCTGTATCCTACTATGAGACCATCGGATCTTTTAGTAAATAAGGTCGCCAATATAAAGACTTATACTGTTAGTTTCATTGGTATTGAAGGAACCTAATTTAAAAGACACGCAAAGATTCACCACATATCGCTTGTTAAGTCCTAGAAATGTCAATAAAATAATTATTTTGAACAAGAGCTGTTTATGATTTTCTCAAAAAATGAGTTTTTATGATGAACTTTAATGGTTCATTAGTGGTATTGCATCAGGTATGTTTGTTACATTTTACAAGGAAGCTATGGACATTGGTATCCTGTTGTGACTGTCAGAAATCAGTAGGTCGTGCTGAGTATGATTTTTTGAGAAAATAAGGTGGGTCACTAATAGGCTTAGTTTGTTGCATCAGTAAACAAACACACAAACATTCACCTCATATCATTCATTAAGTCCTAGAAGTGGAAATAATTTGATTATTTTGAATATGTACTTCTGAGAAGAGAAAGTATGAGATACTTTGATGGTTTATTGAGAGGTTGTACATCAGGTATACTCATTGCAGTTTACAAGGTAGATACGGTAACGCTATCCTGGTGTGAGACCATCGAAATCGATAAGTTATGTATTAGTTTTGGAAAATAAGTCCACTCCAAAGACTTATCTTATTGATTTCATCACTATTTAAGAATTTTAGAAAAAAAACGCAAAAATCAAAGTCATATTATTTGTTTAAGTCTTAGAAGTGAAAATAATTTGATTATCTTGAGCATGTACCTCTTTGAGGTAAAAAAATATTAAGCCTTTTGTTGATGAACTTATTGAGAGTTAGTACATCCGGTCTACTCATTGCATTTTACAAGGCAGATACACGTATTGGTGTCCTGTTTGAAACCTTCAGAAATCGCTGAGTCATCCTAAGTTATGTATGATTGTTGACAAAAAATAAAATCAAATCCCAAAGACTTATCTTATTGGTTTCATTAGTATGGAACAAGCCAATTTAGTAAAACACGTATACATTCACCTCATGTTGTTTGGTAAGTCCTAGAAGTGGCACAAATTTAATTGGTGTATACTATGCTGAGGGTTGGAACATGCTTCCCAAGTGAAAATTATATGGGTATTCATCGCAAAAATATCCTCTTTGGATCAAATGGGTTCATGAGGCTTTCTTGAAATGTCTTGTTATCTGGCATGTTAATATGCTAAAAATGGGGATTCTTGGCAATGGAAGAGGATAATCAAAAGCAGAATTGGGGTGATATCATTGTGGGTTCTATAATACAGGTTTCACCTTATATGAGATGATCATGCACCACTTTCTTGGTCCTCGGTGGTGCGGAAACCCTCTAAATGTGCATAAGCAGTGCTTGATAGCACGGGTAGCAGCTGGTTGAGGCTGTTGACACAGGATAGAGTAGAGAAAGTGAGGATTATACATCAAAATGCATTTTGTCAGTCAGAACCTGAAAATATTGGATGCTTGCTGTTTAACTATGATGTTTTACCGAGTTTGGAGAGAGATTGTCCAGGAGATTAAGAGGGAAAAGTTTACTAGAGTTTATCATGCTAATATCCCTCTTATTGTGTTTTGTATTTGGAGTGATACCTGCCTGTAGTAGGTGTTTGATGTAAACTTAGGTATGCCTGGGTGTTATGTTTACTTTAGTGCCACGGAATAAAAGTGCCATGGGAATAAAAATTTATTCACTAACCAAAACAAATTACTGTTTTTAGTTCATAATTTATCTATAATTTCCACATTTTACTTGGCTGTGAAAAGTTAATGAAGAATTTCCTTTAGTCTTCTAAGTCGGTCATTTCAGTTAGAATTAGCCATTGCAATTTTATTTTGTTTCATAAATTGTAAGCACATAGGATCTCTATGTAACTGGCAATTTAAAAGGTTCATTTTCTTGTATAAGTTTGTTAGCTGTTAAGTATTGTTGAAAATCTTAAATTCTCAACGATACACCTATGTAATTATGTTCTCTTATTCTCTCTAGAAATTTCATAGCCTTTTCCATTGTGCAACTTGAAACTTTGGTATATTTAACATATATATTTGTGTGTATAATTTATGTTGTAGTTAAAATACAGGAGCATCAATATCTGTTTTACTATTTACTTTTCAAAAGTTCATCTCAACATAAAACTTTTCAATTTGCAATGTCCTATGTTTCATGAAAGTAATAGATATAAGTGGTCAATATCTATTTAATGTTTTGTTTTTCAAAATGAAATCTTAGCCTTGTTCCTTTTCTACTGACAGTTGGGAATGGGAAGTGCATTGGAGACATTATGTGGACAATCATTTGGAGCGAAACAACACTATATGCTTGGCATACATATGCAAAGGGCAATGCTTGTTCTTATGACTGTGGCTGTCCCTCTATCTATAATTTGGGCCTATACCGGTCAAATACTTACAATCTTTGGCCAAGATCCAGAGATCTCTGCAGAAGCAGGATTATATGCTCGATGGATGATTCCATCAATTTTTGCTTATGGTCTCCTTCAATGTCTCATAAGATTTTTACAGACCCAAAACATTGTCTTTCCGATGATGCTAAGTTCTGGTCTCACTACTTTGCTTCATATTTTAGTATGCTGGCTTCTAGTGTTCAAATCTGGCCTAGGGAACAAAGGTGCCGCTTTGGCAAATGCTATCTCATACTGGATCAATGTGTTGCTATTGGTACTTTATGTCAAGTTTTCTCCTTCTTGTGAAAGAACTTGGACTGGTTTTTCAGTAGAGGCTTTCCATGATGTTCTCAACTTCATAAAGCTAGCTATTCCATCGGCCGCTATGGTGTGGTAATCACCATTTTTCATTTTGATACAAATATGCACAATTTATTAATTTAATGATGATATTTAATTTTTTATATATTTTGTTGCAGCTTGGAATTTTGGTCATTTGAGTCCCTTGTGCTTCTCTCCGGTCTTCTTCCTCATCCACAGCTAGAGACATCTGTATTATCCATCACGTAAGATTTCATTTTCATTTTTAAAATTGTGGATATAAATTTGATATTTTATTTTTTTTACATTTCTTCACACATACTATGGTCTTTTATCTCTTCAGCCTTAACACTGCTGCAATGATATTCATGATCCCCTATGGTCTTGGTGGTGCAGTAAGGTATGCTAAACTATATAGGCTAAATTACAAGAAACCCCTTTCGCCTATGTCCTGTTTTTAATAAACTCCCCATCTAAAAATTTTAACAAATAACCTCCTCATCTATGATCAGCAATGAAATCTTTAGTTTTCTAATGGAGTTTGATTATTCATGCATCCAGACAGACATGTCCAAATCAAAATTCTAGATTAGTGGTAAAAGATTTAAATTTTTTCACTTTGTTTGAAAACTTAAGTTTTTCCTCTGTTATCTTTTGTCAACTCCCAGAATTTGTGAATTTTAAAGTGTAGATGTCTTCTACATGTCTACTACAGTGCAAACCTATACCCAAATGTTTGAAGAACAAAATTCCATTACAAAATGATTTTGTTAACTTTATAGATGAGAGGGTTCTTCAAAACATGGTATAGATGAATGATGTTTCTTGTAATTTATCCAACCCTATAACTAAACTTATGATGCATAGTTTGAATTTCCACTAGTTCTTATATGCATGTTTTGTAGTACACGAAATTCAAATGAACTTGGTGCTGGTCGACATCAGGCAGCTCGCTTAGCAGTAAAAGTTGTAATTTTATTGGCCATTGCTGAAGCCTTAATAGTTGGATTGACCATAGTCTTGATCCGTAACATTTGTGGATATGCATATAGCAACGAAGAGGAGGTGGTGAAGTATGTGGCAACTATGATGCCGATACTTGCATTATCTAACACTATGGATGGAGTCCAATGTGTACTTTCGGTTTGAAATTTGGTAGGATATACTTTTTGAAATATTGGATTCATTAAATTTTCTATGATGGTCTTTATATTTTACTAGATAATGTTGTTTAGGCACTGCTAAAGGATGTGGTTGGCAGAAAATTGGTGCATTTGTTAACCTTGGAGCTTATTACATTGTGGGCATTCCTTGTGCAATTCTTTTGGCTTTTGTCTTGCACATTGGAGGAAAGGTGAATCTCTTGTCCTTATTTTTCTCATATTCAATGAAGTTATCAAATATAGCTTCATTTGTTTATATATTTGTGGGGTTCGGTATGTTGTGATAAACAGGGCCTATGGATAGGAATTATATTAGGTCTGATTGTGCAAGCTTTGTTGCTTCGAATGATTACCTTATGCACTGACTGGGAAAAAGAGGTAAGCACCCCTGCGAATCTCATCTACATTTTGTTACTATTTATCTTATTTGAACTAATTAGACCCATATGAATTATAATATTTTGACCTTATGTTTGCATATGAATTCAAGTCATTCTTAATTCTAGATCTGCTCATAGAATGAAGCTGATTCTTAGTGCACTAAACGTTTAGATCCGGGGTTATGTGAACTTTGGGGTGTCTCACAAAATCCCCCTAAACGTCAAACTTTTCTCACTGTAACCCCCCACCCCCCTCCCCCAAGAAAAAAAAAACGATGAAAGTTGCAAATAACTAAAATTTTCTTGAGAGAAAATTTCCAAACTTTGTCATTTACAAGCAATATACCCCCTCTCTTAAATTTAGATTTTTTTCTCTCAATGAAACTTTAGTTTTTCGCAAATTATAATGGGGGTCGGGTGTGAAAAGTTTGAAGTTGAGGGGGGTTTTGTGAGGCACCCCAAAGTTCAAGGAGGTCATATGAGATAAACAAAGTTCAGGGGGTTTATGTGCAACACCCCCAGAGTTCAGGGAGGTTTTGTGAAATTAACCCTTAAATAGGTTTTGTGAAATTAACCCTTATGTACAAAATTTGTTTGCTGAAATAATCACCACTAAATTTTATGAATCAATGAAGCTTTTTAATACGTTGGATAACATTTCTCAGTTTCTATACTTATCTTCTATATTCTCTTGTGCTGGTTTATGATGCACTTTGAGTGTGTATTGTTAGTATGTTAGTTTTAATGTTGTATCTTTAACATTTATAAAGAAGTTTCTCTGTCTAGCGTGTGGACTTTTTTTATCGGTTGAGTTTGTGTTGAGGATTTGCTCAACTTCATGTTGAATTCACAACTTCAATCGTCTCAAGAAATTGTAAATAAGATACCTTTTCCTTAGACAAATGCTTTTCTAGTTTGTTTGTCATAATCCTCACCAAGTACCAAATGTTTCGTTGTTGTCTAAAAGGTCATTTTGGTTTCTATACTGGGGCTTTATACTCAAATTGGTCCCGGACTTATTTGTTTCTCAACTTGGTCCCCATACCACCACGTCAGTTACAAAATAAGTAGTCTTTTGACATCCATTAGAAATTGGGTCTTAAATTTTATTAATGACCACATCACCCTCAATTACATAGCTTCATACTCAAATTGGTCCCCATACTTACTATTTTTTTCTTTCAACTTGATCCTGTACTACGCCTCAGCTACAAACTAAGCCTTTCTCAACTTATTAAGATCATTCTCGGTACTTTTCCTTCTATTTTTATATTTTCCTTTTGTTTCTTTAGTAGTACGAGGAAAGTAAATTAAAATAGAAAAACCATGTATAATGAATGAGGATTACTTCAATTATGTGTAATTTATTAATGTCTAACTAAAACTTTTGCTGATTGTCGCACAAAAGAAAGGTATGTTATTTACAAAGTAATTCAAACATAAAGTCAATATAATGAGTATATTCAAAATGCAATATGACATAGAATGCTTCTTAAAACATAATTATATATAACGTAATTATGATAAGCATACTATAATCGCCATATAATCCTTAGACCCACCTCACTGTCAAGAGTTACGGAACAGAACTATGCAAACTTCCAAGTTTATAATCTAAGTCCTTTTTCAACATAAAATCATTATCGGCAGTACATGATAATGTTTTGACGTTCTATTTAGGAACTTTAGTGGCTGCAAAATTATTGTTAATAGCGTTTAAAATCGTTCAACATATCCAACATGTCGGCCAAAATGTCGTTGTACAGAGCCTCTGTGTCAACAAGAAAGGTACTAAATATCATTTGTCATTTTTTGGCCAATTATTGCAAAGGACGTTTAATTTGCAATTTTCCATAGATGTCAAGTGACATTTCAGCATCAGAAAATTCATCAAAGTGATGTCATATCGGGTTCTATGTTTACACTTTACATTTGTTCCATATAGAGCCATAGTTGACAAATGACTTAGTTTGTAATTGAGGATGGTAAGTGGATTGAGTTGAGGGAAAAATAAGTATGAGAATCAAAGTTGAGTATATGTCTAGGTCATTGAGGGCCGGGTAATATTTTCCTTAACATAAATATAACCTCAATTTTTAAAGGACGTTAAAAAGGATTTAGTTTATAGTTGAGGTGTGGTGCGGTGACTAAGTTGAGAGAAAGAAGACGGGACCAATTTGAGCATGAAGCCTTAGTACAGATACCAAAATGGCCTTGTAGCCTTCTTTGTTTCAAGGACTGCACATTGTTGAATTCTAGCCTCAATGGATGAATTCTACAACTCAATATTGCCAAAATTTGTATGCTCTAATTGCTAGTTATCTTTATTAATCTCATGTTATTCTTTGTTTTTTCAGGCAATAAAAGCCAGGGATAGAGTTCACAATTCTACCATTCCTCAAGACATGGCAACATGAGTTAAATCTTATATGTGACATATCATCATGGACACAATTTGTTTGCTGAAATAATCACCGCTAATTTCATAAACATTTCTAATGTAAGTGTTTGATGCATCAATGAAACATTCATGCCTTGATAACATTTCTCTATTTCCATAATTACCTTCTTATGTTCTCATCTGCTGGTTTATTCGTGTTTCCAAAGCCAATAACATTATACTGTTCGGAATCTAGCCAACTTTAGATCCTGATCAAAGACTTTAGCTTTTTAGAGTTTCGCGGAATACGTTAACTTTATGGCGAAATAATTAAGAACAAATAATAATCACACAAAACACAAGAAGATTTATGTGGTCCGGCAATTTACCTACATCCACAAGAGAAGGGGAATATACTTTATTAAGAAGAAATAGATACATTAACACTTTCCTCTTGTTATCACCTTACTAGAGTAATCACTCCAGCTTCTTGTAAATTCTCACAAGAATAGTAACCTTCCTCCTGTAAATCCTCACAAGAGTAATCTCCTTTTCTTCTTCTTTTTCCTCATCTTCTTGACCGTTTTCTTCTCACTTACAATGAACCTCTCAAGGGGTAACTGTAGCTTCTTTTTTCCTCCTTTTTTGAGTTCATGTAGGATTCCTTCCTTTGACTAATTCTAATCCCTACAGGATTCCTTTCTCATGATACTTTCTAGATTTATTCAATTCTAGTCCTCTTTTAATTGGAATTTAATTCTAATTGTAATTTCTTTTCCGGTCAAAGTCAAAGTTCTAATCCTAATCAAATTAGGATTTGACTTGAATTGTTTCAATGCAAGCCATATTCAACAATCTCCACCTTGGCTTGTATTGAACTAGCTCGTCACCTTGCTTTACCTTCATGGCCTTCACCTTATGCCGCGTACCATCCTCAAAACCATGAGTGCTTGAATAGATTCATGACTCCACCTAACGTCGCATACCTTCCTCAAAACCATGAGTACCAAACATTTGTCACGACCCCCACCTAAAGCCTAGTGCCTTCCTCAAATCCATAAGTACCTTCACAACCTCCACCTAAAGCTATGTACTGTCATGATCTCCACCCAATACAGCGTGCCTTTCTCAACTAAATGAGTACCTGAATGTTTTTCATGACTTTTCCTAATGTCGTGTATTGGCACGGTTTACACCGTGTTCTATTCTCATGATTGAGTATCTAAATGATTGAGACCTCCACAAAGCCATGTACTGACCTCAATCATGAGTATCTGCTCTTGCAATGATTGCAAACCGCTTATTTGCCATCAGATTAATCATCAGCTTCTGAGCAACCGAATGAATCTGAAAATCAACTCCTTGATCAAAAGAGCTCCACTTCCAATTCCCTAATTTTGCTGGTAATCAATCTAGACTGTCCAATTTGAGGTGTAAGAGATCAATAAATCCTATATCACCTCCACGTGAGCTGAGTGCTATGAAACTCACGTGTCCTACATGAACCCTTACATGACTTTCTTCAGCACTTCACCGTGCCGCCTGTTGCCAGTTCGGCACCTTAACCCCGCCGCCATTCTTTCCAACTTGGAGCCACCGGATTGCGACTGGGCATCATGCGCCTATGCATGTCACGATTGTCGCGATGTGACTGCTGAACCCGACTTTCTTGTCTCTAGGTAAGCTTCTCCGCTACTTAATATAACCTTGCACGCCTCCCGCGCTATTGAATCCTTTGCCTGCAATCTCTGTTAATGACAAACCCATCATTGTATCCATGTGACACACACATGGACAAATTCATCGCTATTGACCGCCTCCACGGATCATGTGCGCCTCTGCCGCCACTCACCAACCAATCCTCCGCCGGAGCCACCATCGTTCTATGCTTCCTCTCATACTTTGACACTTTTTCCTGTGAGCCACTATGCAGATCTCCGCTACACTGTTCACCTATATATCATTGGCAGCGTTCTTTGCCGCTGGATCTCTTGCATGATCACCTATGCAATCTGAGAACCTCATGAACTCTTTTAACCTTGTTAACGTTGACTTCTTCACCATTCCTTGAAACCCTAACTTTTCCCTCAAACAAACTTAGCCATGATTTGTCCAAGTGAATCCCGAATCTGAATAACCATCAACTCTGATATCACTTGTTGGGAATCTAGTCGACTTTAGATCCCGAACAAAGACTTTAACTTTTTAGGGTTCCCGGAATACCTTAACTTTATGATGTAATAATTAAGAATAAATAATAATCACACAAAATGCAAGAAGATTTATGTGATTTGGCAATTTGCCCACATCCACGAGAGAAAGAGGAGTGTACTTTATTAAGAAGAAGTAGATACATTAACACTTTCCTCTCATTATCACCTCACAAGATTAATCACTCTAGCTTCTTAGTAAATCCTCACTAGAATAATTACCTTCCAGCTATCTCATATTTGATGTTGCAAAGAGCTGCACTTACTCTTGTGATATGTGATCCAAATTTATCTTTAGTTTAACTTTTTTAATTCATCTATGTGCAGAAGAAGCATGCCATCGCACCATATAATTACTGTCTCTATATATAACATTTACTCGTCCGTGCACTGGTTGTCCATTCACTATTATTATTTTATTCTGTCAATTGGCTGAGACTGACATGGATTAATTGGAAAGGGAAATAAAACTGACATGTGATTAGAACTGAGATTATAAATTCATCATATGATATTCCAAAGAGAGGAGAAAAGCATCTTTGCAATCAATGAACATAGATTGTTTGAGAAACATTAACATTATCTTTTATTTTAAATCATTGCATTCCTCCCAATAAATTCCAAAAAAGAAAAAAATCATCGCATTCATTGGAACTAAATTCAACCTTAGCCTCTTTAATTGTTGGTTCCCGGTTATTAAGTACTGTTTGACCAAGCATCCGTTCTTTGGGGGTGTTTGGTTCAACTGTTCTTTGGGGGTGTTTAGTGCAATTTCTATAAAAAAAAAGGAAAAGGAAATGTACCAAAAAAAATTTTCTTTATATTTCTATAAAAATTATAGGAAAAATTAATAGAATTCAAAAAGTATAATTTTTCTTGTTTCTTGTTATTTCTTTGTTTGGTTCAAAACAAGAAAACGAGCTCATAACTTTATAGAAACTAGGTTGTTTTTTTTTTCTTTTGTTTGGTTGGGTATGAAAATTTTATAGAAAATTGCAAGTCATACAATAAACTTTACAACGGCTAATTTAGTACAAATTGATGTTATAAAATCCTTCTATCATTAACTTGCCATGAACAAAAAAATTGCCAAGTTAAGAACACTCCCCTTCAGAAAAAGAAAAACATGAGTAAGTAAAGTCTCTGGCTCAAAAGAGCAGATATGCTGTGCACACTGGGAAATTTTTCAATTTGGTACTCTTGGAGTAAATTTGAATATGTTTATAGGCAGGGTAATTATGTTTTCTTAGCTTCTATAGCTCTCTTTCTTTTCTTCTTTTTTGTCTCTTTCTATATGGTTTTGGTTGTGGATAGTTCATTGTGTGGCTCATAGTATATACGTTTGCTTGATAAATATAGATATTTGACAGCTGTCGTCTGCTTAAAATATAAGCACTATTTGGTAAAGATGTACTGTCATAAATCAAAATCCATGTCTACAGCTACCAAATGTGCGTACAGATAAACATTGTGCTTCTCATGGACAGCAGCTCTTCCGTAACATAGTGCCGTCAGGATGACCCAAAAATGAGACAGATTGATGGAATAGATGAATTGGGATGCTGGTGATAAGTTATTTTTAAGACTCTTTCTGTGGCTAGAAATAATTAGTTTTTAAGCCATATGAATTTCATATCTTTTTACTGTGGCCAGAAAGTGGAGAGATTTCCTGAATAAATAATCTTCTACCATTTAATACACAGTTGTAATTTTTCTTGGGTAAAAATAGGAATAAGTGCAGATCATAGTGGAATAAGCTGAGCTCTTATGTATATTATCAAATGGTCATTAATAAGAAAGTAGACAACATGGCTTTTGAGAGGTCGCATTCAAGTACTAGGGAACTTGTCTATGCTTTTCTAATAGTGTGTTTGGATGGGGTTGAGATGGGTAGGAGAAGTTTAAATTTACAAAACTTTTATTTGGGGTTTTGAGGGGTTAAAGAATGGAAAGGAATGTAAAATTTGAAAAGATTTTCTCCCTTCTAAATTGGGTGGTAAAGGATGTAAAATAAACGGTATAAATTTTAACAACATAGAGATAATTTACCCTATTATTTATTAGTTGATAAAATATTTTAATAATATGTAAGAACATTTATGTAACTTTATATATATTCTCTTCACTTTCCTCCATTTAGTAAAACTCTCAAACAAGATAAACTAAGCTTACTTTTATTCCTTTTACTAAACTCTCAAATAATATTTTATTTTTTTCTATTCTTTTCTATATTTCCTTTCTATTATTTAACTTTTCTTTTCTTCCCGTAGTAAACTCCCAACAAAGCATAAGTAATCCTCTGTGCTTCTTCATAGGACCAGTAATAAATTAAATAGCTAGCTGCCAAAGTATTACTCAGCGTATCCACATCAAAATATATTTTCTTTCGCCAGTCCAAAGTTGGAAGTTTCAAAAGTCAGGAAAAAACAAAACAAAAACAGAAGTCTGTCATCTTGGTCAAAACTTCATAGGTCTCAGTCATATACTTTCAAAACACAAGCCAAATGCATACATAAGAATACAAGTTCTCCATTTGGTCTTAATTCAGAAAGAGTGGAAAGATGGAGGAGCCAACCCTTGAATCTCCTCTCATCCAAAGCTCTGCCATTAAGAGCTTTGTCTCCATTAATGGAGAGGGCATGGTTTTTGAGATCAAGAAGCAGCTGTGGCTAGCAGGGCCTCTTATTGCATCCAGCCTCCTTCAGTACAGCCTGCAGTTTATCTCAGTCATGTTTGTGGGTCATCTTGGTGAGCTTGCTCTTTCTGGTGCTTCCATGGCCACATCCTTTGCCGGGGTGACCGGCTTCAGCTTGATGGTATTGAAATTACTTCCTCAATTATTCTTTTATTTATTTTTTGTAGAAAATAAGGGCAAATATGTGTTTGGATATTGTGTTTGGAGGGCAAATATGGTTATTGATATCTTGTTATGAGACTGCCTGAAATTTAGTTATGATTTTCGAGAAAATATGGTCACACTCTCTCAATAGGCTTATCTTGATGGTTTCATCAGTATTGGGAGAAACCTATTTGAGATAAGTATATAAACATTCGCCTCATGTTCTTTGGTATGTTTTAGAAGCGATTATAATCTACCGATTTTGAAATTTTAACTCTTTGGGGAAAACTGAGCTGTTCTATGATGAACTTCGATGGCTTGTTAGAGGTATTACATCAGGTTTGGTCATGGAAATTTAAAAGGCAGATATAAAATATCGGTATTGGTATCGTACTGTGCTCAAAAAATTGTTAAGTCTTGCAAAGTTGTGTATGGTTTTTGAGAAAATAAGGTCACTCTCTTACAGACTGATCTTGCTGGTTTCATCACTCTTGCAAAAACCCGTAACAAAACAAAATAAAACAAAAAAAAAAAAAACATTCACCTCATATTTTTCTTTGTTAAATCTTCAAAGTGGAAAGAATTTGGTTATTTTGAACACATACCGCTTCTAGGAAAAGATGAGTCTTTTATGATGAACTTTGATGGTTTGTTGAGAGGTATTATATCAGGTCCAGTCATTACATTTTGCAGGGCATGACATGGACATCTGTATCCTACTATGAGACCATCGGATCTTTTAGTAAATAAGGTCGCCAATATAAAGACTTATACTGTTAGTTTCATTGGTATTGAAGGAACCTAATTTAAAAAGACACGCAAAGATTCACCACATATCGTTTGTTAAGTCCTAGAAATGTCAATAAAATAATTATTTTGAACAAGAGCTGTTTATGATTTTCTCAAAAAATGAGTTTTTTATGATGAACTTTAATGGTTCATTAGTGGTATTGCATCAGGTATGTTTGTTACATTTTACAAGGAAGCTATGGACATTGGTATCCTGTTGTGACTGTCAGAAATCAGTAGGTCGTGCTGAGTATGATTTTTTGAGAAAATAAGGTGGGTCACTAATAGGCTTAGTTTGTTGCATCAGTAAACAAACACACAAACATTCACCTCATATCATTCATTAAGTCCTAGAAGTGGAAATAATTTGATTATTTTGAATATGTACTTCTGAGAAGAGAAAGTATGAGATACTTTGATGGTTTATTGAGAGGTTGTACATCAGGTATACTCATTGCAGTTTACAAGGTAGATACGGGTAACGCTATCCTGGTGTGAGACCATCGGAAATCGATAAGTTATGTATTAGTTTTGGAAAATAAGTCCACTCTCCGAAAGACTTATCTTATTGATTTCATCACTATTTAAGAATTTTAGAAAAAAAAAACGCAAAAATCAAAGTCATATTATTTGTTTAAGTCTTAGAAGTGAAAATAATTTGATTATCTTGAGCATGTACCTCTTTGAGGTAAAAAAAAATATTAAGCCTTTTGTTGATGAACTTATTGAGAGTTAGTACATCCGGTCTACTCATTGCATTTTACAAGGCAGATACACGTATTGGTGTCCTGTTTGAAACCTTCAGAAATCGCTGAGTCATCCTAAGTTATGTATGATTGTTGACAAAAAATAAAATCATCTCCCAAAGACTTATCTTATTGGTTTCATTAACATGGAACAAGCCAATTTAGTAAAACACTTATACATTCACCTCATGTTGTTTGGTAAGTCCTAGAAGTGGCACAAATTTAATTGGTGTATACTATGCTGAGGGTTGGAACATGCTTCCCAAGTGAAAATTATATGGGTATTCATCGCAAAAATATCCTCTTTGGATCAAATGGGTTCATGAGGCTTTCTTGAAATGTCTTGTTATCTGGCATGTTAATATGCTAAAAATGGGGATTCTTGGCAATGGAAGAGGATAATCAAAAGCAGAATTGGGGTGATATCATTGTGGGTTCTATAATACAGGTTTCAGCTTATATGAGATGATCATGCACCAGTTTCTTGGTCCTCGGTGGTGCGGAAACCCTCTAAATGTGCATAAGCAGTGCTTGATAGCACGGGTAGCAGCTGGTTGAGGCTGTTGACACAGGATAGAGTAGAGAAAGTGAGGATTATACATCAAAATGCATTTTTGTCAGTCAGAACCTGAAAATATTGGATGCTTGCTGTTTAACTATGATGTTTTTACTGGAGTTTGGAGAGAGATTGTCCAGGAGATTAAGAGGGAAAAGTTTACTAGAGTTTATCATGCTAATATCCCCTCTTATTGTGTTTTGTATTTGGAGTGATACCTGCCTGTAGTAGGTGTTTGATGTAAACTTAGGTATGCCTGGGTGTTATGTTTACTTTAGTGCCACGGGAATAAAAAGTGCCATGGGAATAAAAATTTATTCACTAACCAAAACAAATTACTGTTTTTAGTTCATAATTTATCTATAATTTCCACATTTTACTTGGCTGTGAAAAAGTTAATGAAGAATTTCCTTTAGTCTTCTAAGTCGGTCATTTAGTTAGAATTAGCCATTGCAATTTTATTTTGTTTCATAAATTGTAAGCACATAGGATCTCTATGTAACTGGCAATTTAAAAGGTTCATTTTCTTGTATAAGTTTGTTAGCTGTCAAGTATTGTTGAAAATCTTAAATTCTCAACGATACACCTATGTAATTATGTTCTCTTATTCTCTCTAGAAATTTCATAGCCTTTTCCATTGTGCAACTTGAAACTTTGGTATATTTAACATATATATTTGTGTGTATAATTTATGTTGTAGTTAAAATACAGGAGCATCAATATCTGTTTTACTATTTACTTTTCAAAAGTTCATCTCAACATAAAACTTTTCAATTTGCAATGTCCTATGTTTCATGAAAGTAATAGATATAAGTGGTCAATATCTATTTAATGTTTTGTTTTTCAAAATGAAATCTTAGCCTTGTTCCTTTTCTACTGACAGTTGGGAATGGGAAGTGCATTGGAGACATTATGTGGACAATCATTTGGAGCGAAACAACACTATATGCTTGGCATACATATGCAAAGGGCAATGCTTGTTCTTATGACTGTGGCTGTCCCTGTATCTATAATTTGGGCCTATACCGGTCAAATACTTACAATCTTTGGCCAAGATCCAGAGATCTCTGCAGAAGCAGGATTATATGCTCGATGGATGATTCCATCAATTTTTGCTTATGGTCTCCTTCAATGTCTCATAAGATTTTTACAGACCCAAAACATTGTCTTTCCGATGATGCTAAGTTCTGGTCTCACTACTTTGCTTCATATTTTAATATGTTGGCTTCTAGTGTTCAAATCTGGCCTAGGGAACAAAGGTGCCGCTTTGGCAAATGCTATCTCATACTGGATCAATGTGTTGCTATTGGTACTTTATGTCAAGTTTTCTCCTTCTTGTGAAAGAACTTGGACTGGTTTTTCAGTAGAGGCTTTCCATGATGTTCTCAACTTCATAAAGCTAGCTATTCCATCAGCCGCTATGGTGTGGTAATCACCATT
The DNA here is from genome assembly GCA_012295165.1 of Asparagus setaceus. Lineage (NCBI taxonomy): Eukaryota > Viridiplantae > Streptophyta > Magnoliopsida > Asparagales > Asparagaceae > Asparagus > Asparagus setaceus. Next base: position 7,068,124 of record CM022709.1, read on the forward strand.
TTTCATTTTGATACAAATATGCACAATTTATTAATTTAATGATGATATTTAATTTTTTATATATTTTGTTGCAGCTTGGAATTTTGGTCATTTGAGTCCCTTGTGCTTCTCTCCGGTCTTCTTCCTCATCCACAGCTAGAGACATCTGTATTATCCATCACGTAAGATTTCATTTTCATTTTTAAAATTGTGGATATAAATTTGATATTTTATTTTATTTACATTTCTTCACACATACGATGGTCTTTTATCTCTTCAGCCTTAACACTGCTGCAATGATATTCATGATCCCCTATGGTCTTGGTGGTGCAGTAAGGTATGCTAAACTATATAGGCTAAATTACAAGAAACCCCTTTCGCCTATGTCCTGTTTTTAATAAACTCCCCCATCTAAAAATTTTAACAAATAACCTCCTCATCTATGATCAACAATGAAATCTTTAGTTTTCTAATGGAGTTTGATTATTCATGCATCCAGACAGACATGTCCAAATCAAAATTCTAGATTAGTGGTAAAAAGATTTAAATTTTTTTCACTTTGTTTGAAAACTTAAGTTTTTCCTCTGTTATCTTTTTGTCAACTCCCAGAATTTGTGAATTTTAAAGTGTAGATGTCTTCTACATGTCTACTACAGTGCAAACCTATACCCAAATGTTTGAAGAACAAAATTCCATTACAAAATGATTTTGTTAACTTTATAGATGAGAGGGTTCTTCAAAAACATGGTATAGATGAATGATGTTTCTTGTAATTTATCCAACCCTATAACTAAACTTATGATGCATAGTTTGAATTTCCACTAGTTCTTATATGCATGTTTTGTAGTACACGAGTTTCGAATGAACTTGGTGCTGGTCGACATCAGGCAGCTCACTTAGCAGTAAAAGTTGTAATTTTATTGGCCATTGCTGAAGCCTTAATAGTTGGATTGACCATAGTCTTGATCCGTAACATTTGTGGATATGCATATAGCAACGAAGAGGAGGTGGTGAAGTATGTGGCAACTATGATGCCGATACTTGCATTATCTAACACTATGGATGGAGTCCAATGTGTACTTTCGGGTTTGAAATTTGTTAAGATTTACTTTTTGAAATATTGGATTCATTAAATTTTCTATGATGGTCTGTATATTTTACTAGATAATGTTGTTTAGGCACTGCTAGAGGATGTGGTTGGCAGAAAATCGGTGCATTTGTTAACCTTGGAGCTTATTACATTGTGGGCATTCCTTGTGCAATTCTTCTGGCTTTTTTCTTCCATGTCGGAGGAAAGGTGAAATCTTCTTCTTTATCTACTGAATGAAGCTTATACCAAATATACTTTCATCTGGTTACAGATTTATGGATGTTGATATTTGATATGCAGGGCCTTTTGATAGGAATCATATTTGGCTTGATCGTGCAAGTCTTGTTGCTTTTAACCATTACATTATACACTGACTGGGAGAAAGAGGTAAGCACCTTTGTGAATCTCATCTACAACTTTTTATTGAATATTTCTTCTCCAAATTTTTTTTTGAATATTTATCTAATCTGGAGTAATTAGGCCCATATGGGTTAAAATAGTTTGACCTCATGTTTGCATACGAATATGAGTTTTTCTTAATTTCAGATGTACTCATAGACAGAAGCTGGTCTTTTCTATTCTAAAGATTAAGATTAATCACCAAGTACAAAGTTTATTTGCTGAAATACTCAACATTAGTTTCATGAACATATAAACTCTGTGATGAATCAATGAGACTTTTAAACCTTGATAGCATTTCTCCTCATATATTTATCTTTTAGCTTCTCATATACTGGTTTAATCACACCATACTGCCTGATATAACAAAGGCATATAGACCAAATCAAGTTAAGTTATAATGTTAAAGCTATAGATCAAAATTGCTTGAATGGAAAAAAGGATATGCTTTATCACTAATTACAACCAAATTAGAGGAAGAAAGCTCTCACTGGGAGGAAAGATCTATGGAAACGCATTCACATTGTCAAGTTCAAAACTTATATACGAGTTTTCTACTTGAAGCATTGGTTATTCAAGGTTTCCTTGTTGAACGTTTGAAGAGATTGAAAGATTTTGGAATGAGCAAAATATGACATGAAAATTTCCTTCTACAAAATCAACAACAAAGATTTTATCCCAAATTTTTGGGGTACACTACATGAATCTTATTCTTCCATTTTTTCCATTTTGGGTCGTCTCCTCCTTTAAGTTAACTATTATCATATCCTTGTTAATTTTCTTCTATTGGTCAAAACTTTCGCTGGTAGCTGATGGGAAGATCAAACAATTCTTCTGCTGACTAGTTTCCATCAGGTTGGATACATATGTTGCTAGTTGAGAATCTTGTTTTAAGTTGTTGTCTGGTTTTGTTGTGTTAGGATTGTTTACCCTTTCTTTGTTATAAAACTGTACTGGTTGTCGATTATCTAAACAAACTGCTTTACCCTTTTCCTCTAGTAGTCACATGTTTCTAGAATACATTTAATTCTGATTTTCGATGACCTGCTCTTGTATCATCTTTGACTGTATATAGTTATTATGTTAGTTTCAACACTTATCTTTAACATATATAAAGGAGTGTCTCTATACAGGTCTAGGACTTCTTTCAATTGAGTTTATGTTGAGAATTTACTATCCCAACTTCATAATGAATTCACAACTTCAATAGTACCAATAAACTGTAAATGAGATACTTTTGCTTATACCAATGATTTTCTAGTTTGTTTGTCATAATCCTCACCGAGTACCAAATGTTCATTCGTTTCAACATCTGCACTTTGTTAAGTTCTAGCATCAATTAATCATTTCTGAAACTCATAACTACCAATGTTTACTCTCCAATTGCTAGTTATATATGATAAATCTCATGTCATTCTTTGTTTTTTCAGGCAATAAAGGCCAGGGACAGAGTTCACAGTTCTACCATTCCTGAAGACATGGCATCATGAGTTATACGTGATATATCACCATGTACAAAATTTGTTTGCTGAATTAATCACCACTAATTTCATAAGCATCTGTTCTGCAATGGCTTGATGAATAAATAAATAAATATTTTAGCCCTTTTCCATGAATACATTAATTTTCCACCCTGTTCTTACATATGCTTTTCTTCTTGCAGGCAATGAGGGCTCAAGACCGAGTTTTTACAACACTGGCATGATTTTTGAAGCAACAGATTGATGCACACCTATCCGGTCCAATTGTACTATTCAATTTTGCTTAGTCTTGTATCCTTTTTTGAGTTGAAAGAAACCCATTTTGTATGATTCTATATTAAGTAAAATAAATAGATATATCTACAGCTAGATTTACAGCAAATCTATGCTCTTGTGATCATAGCTGAGATCATACAATCCAGCATCTTTGCAGTCAATGAGCATAGATTTAACGTTATCTTTTACTTTAAATCATTGCATCCCACACATTAAAAAAAATCATTGCATTCATTGGGATCCGATTTCATTTAAACCTCATTAATTGTTGATTCCAGTTATTAAAGAATTGGCTGACCAGGTAAAGCCAGCAGCACAATAGAAAGAGTAGATATGGTGTGCATACTGGAAGCATTTTAATTTTAATTTTTTTAATCGTCCTAGATTTTGAGGTAATTAATAAGAATAATAATTCGGTAGGAACGGTATGTCGGATTAAATGTGCACCTAAAGAATGTCAATCATTAGATCTGAGTACGAATCTCGAAATTTAATGATCTAACAGTTGATATCATTTGGGTGCACACTTAATATCATGGACCCCGTGCACTTGATATTTTTCCAAGGAGGAGCTAGCTATATATGTGGATTAAATTGATATTAGTTCTATGTTTGTAATAATAGAGAGCAGCTAGCTATATATGTGGATTAAATTGATATTAGTTCAATGTTTGTAATAATAGAGACATCAGTCTTTTTTCCTGGACTTCAAGTGAGTTGATGGATGTGATTTTGCTAGATATGCTTGTAATATTTTGAGAGAAAGAGAGAGATGCAACCAAAGGGGAAAAGGTGAGTTTGTTATGGTTCTGGGGATATTTTTGGAATTATAATGGTCACATGATACCCATGTGATCTAGAGTGGGCAAAAGTGTTAGTTTTGAAACTTTGGGGGAGCTTTACATCACTTCTACTAACCTCAGGGGATTTTCTGTAATTTACCCTTATTATTACTTTATTCCGTTTGCTTAGATCGGCATTGAGGCTTGGCTTGGTGGACAGAAGATCCTACCTTTAAGGGGGTAGTGAAATACTAATATTGCCCCCTGTTTTGCACGTAAACGTTTCATAACATCTCGGATGGTGCGGGGCGTTCTGACAGGATCCTTACTCGGTCTGGTAAAAATTTGAGTAGAGAAACTGAGATGAGAGGAGGTGCAATGAGATAAAGAAATAAACATTTATTTTGATTGTCATGTTTGGTTGGATTATTCCTTTCTGATCTCACCTCACTCCACCTCACCTTGCTCTTCGATTCCCTCCTCCCTTCACTTGACGTTTCCTCCTACCAAACAAAGTCAGAAAGGAAATTAAAACTGCCATGTGAATAGAAGTAAGTTCATAAATTTCATCATATGATATTCCAACCAAACTAAGAGGGTGTTTGGGACAGCTTATTATTCGGTCAAACTAGCTTTTAAGCTAGCTTTTTTATTTCTATATGTTTGGTAAAATATCAAATAAGTTAGCTTATAAGTGACATTTTAAAAAGCTGGGACCAACTTTTTAAAAAGTAACTTATAAGCTCACCTAAATAAGCTAGATTTAACCAAACAAATTACTATACTACCAGTACAATTTCTATAATATTTTTATCATAAAGGCCAAAAACGACTAAAAACTATCATAACTTATAAGCTTCAAAAATAAACCTTCTCAAACATCCTTTAAGTCTGAAAGGAAATAAAAACTGTCCATGTGATTAGAAATGAGATTATAAATTTCATCATATGATATTCGAAGAGAGGAGGCAAGCAACTTTGAAGTCAATGAGCGTAGATTGTTCGGGAAACGTTCATTATATTAAATCAATGCATCCTTCACAACAAATTACAAAAAAAAAAACAATAATAATAATAAAGATCATTGCATTCATTGGAATCCCAATTCGAGCTTAGCCTCTTTAGTTGTTGAGCCCCAGCTATTATACCATTGGTTGACCAAGTAAAGCCAATAGCACAATAAAAAGAGGGGTTGTGTATGGTGTGTACACTGGAAACGTTTTCAATTTAGTAGCCTGGGAATAAATTTGACTACCATTATTAGTGGGTTCATTATGTTAGCATAATTACTTCTCTATTTCTTTTTCTTTTATTTTTTTTCCCTCCCTCTCTTTCTATATGGTTTTGGTTAGGGGTTTTTCACATAAGTCACCTTTTAAATATGTTGATTTTATGAAAATCACTTTCAAAGTTCAATTTATACAGAAACCACCTTTAAAGAGGTTCTTATTGCAATCGACCACCTTAACTTATTTTCTGATGAATTTTTAACTAAAATTCCCAAAGTATCTTAAAAACACATGTGTCAAGGCAGGTGACATGATTTCTTAACCAAACTTGGTGCTTGACATGTGTGTTTTTTAAGGATATTTTGAAAATTTTAGTTAATATATCATTAGAAAATAGGTCCGTGTGGTTGATTGCAAGCGGAACCTCCTTTAAAGGTGGTGTCTATATAAATTGAACTTTGAAGATGGTTTTTGTAGAATCGCCATATTTTAGAGATGATTTTATATGAAAAACCCCTTTTGGTTATGAATATTATGTACCACATACTATATTTGTTTGCTTAATAACTATTGATATTTGATGGCTGTCTGTTTAAAAATATAGACACAATTAGGTAATGATGAACTGTCAAATTTCCAAGTCCATGCCTACACGTACCAAATATATATCCTAATGAACCGCATGTGCTTCTAACATTGATTTAGGTACTCATTGTTTAGATCGGAACACGTTTTCAGGCGGAGGTTGTGCTAAAGTTCAGGTACTCAGTTATTGAAATTGGCACTTGACGTCGGGTCATGAAGGCCGTGAAAGGATTCAGGTACTTAGGTGTTGAGATTGGTACACCGCTTCAGGTGGAGATTGTGAAGATGTTCAGGTACTGAGGTGTTGAGATTGATCTACATTAGGTGACGACCGTGAAGATGCTCATGTGCTCATGGGTTTTAGATACGTACACAACATAATGTGGAGGGTATGAAGGTAGAGCAATGGATGGAAAGATACAAGTCAAGCCGAGATAGAGACTGTCGATAATTTCCTGAATTGAGTAGTGGTAGCGGAACAAGTCAGACCGCCCAAATTTATAGAGGTTTAGTGAAATTTACCCTTAAAACTCCCTCCCTTTTAATTAAAAGCTTGAAATTTGATGGTTCTGGCCTTGATGATGGCTAGAAACTCCACAATTATAATATGTTTTGCAAGGACAAGGTTGGAGGTTACAAAAGAAAATATATATGGTTTTGTTATCTTGCTCAAAACCTCATACATAAGCCCCCCTCAATTACTATCACAACGCGGGCCACATACGTCCATAAAGAAAACGAGTTACTCACTAAGTCTCAATTAATTCAGTGGAAGTTGAGAGATGGAGAAGCCAACTCTTGAGTCTCCTCTCATCCCATCCTCTGACGTTAAGACCTTCATCTCCGTTAATGGAGAGGGCGTCTCGGCTGAGGTCAAGAAGCAGTTGTGGCTGGCTGGGCCTCTTATTGGATCCAGCGTACTTCAGTACATCATGCAGGTTATTTCACTCATGTTTGTGGGTCATCTTGGTGAGCTTGCTCTCTCTGGTGCTTCCATGGCCACCTCCTTTGCTATGGTCACTGGCTTCAGCTTGATAGTATTGATATTACTTTCTCAGAGAACCCTTAATCTCTCATATTTTGAATTGGTCCCTCAAATCATTGAAATTATTGTTAGGTCCTTCAATACTAAAGCTATTTAGAAATTTTCCCCTTCAACCGAGAGCAGTAGTGTCAATAATAGAGATTAGTTTGGATAGAATTGAGGGACCTAATAATAATTTTAATGACTTTAGGGACTAATTTCGAAATAACTTAAGAATTGGGGGACCTAATACCAATTTTAGTGATTTAAGGGACTAATTCAAAATATGAAAGATGTAAGGGAATAATATCGTAAACCCTCCACACATCACTTTGTGTGGAGAATGAGGGCCCTAATATTGAATTTTTTGTGGATGATAGAGGCGCTAATGTGATCGGAATTATTACTTTTTTGAGAGATAGAAGTTGCGAGAAATAATTTAATTTGAATATGCATATTTTTTAGAAAGATGAACACTAATAGTTTAGTATAAGAATGATTCATTTATTAGAGTTCATCAATTCTCTATGACTTTCTCATTTCACTTGGCAATGAAAATACTATTGCAGAATGATGCCTAGGTCTTCTAACTCCGGCAGAAATTTTATTAGATATATTGGTATGACACTTTTATGTTGTTTCAGAAATCGGAAGCACATAGGTTCATTATATAACCATCATTTCAGAAGGTTTACTTTCTTAATATGATTTTGTTATTTGCATATTCTTGTTGAAAATCCTAATTTCACGTTATGATCCATGTATGTAAATCTCTTCTCTTCTGTTCGAAATTACTCTGTTTTTCTGTCTTCATTCCAAGATATGAATCTCAGTATGTCAACTTGTATGATTGTGCATCATAATTCAAAACTGTAGACAAAGTCAGTAGCATCAACATCTGGTTTTACTACTTTTCTAACATTTTGTATCTTATGACACAAAAATCTACCCTTCTCAATCTTTTATTTTTATGAAAGTAGATGAGATGGGCTTAAAACATCTGATTCTTTTTCAAAACAAAACCTTAGCCTCATTGTTTTTTATTGACTAGATGGGCATGGGGAGTGCATTGGAGACTTTATGTGGGCAATCATTTGGAGCAAAACAACAGTGTATGCTCGGCATACATATGCAAAGGGCGATGCTTGTACTTATGATTGTTGCTATCCCGATATCTATCATTTGGGCATATACCAGTGAAATACTTACAATATTAGGCCAAGATCCAAAGATATCTGCAGAAGCAGGACTATATATTCGATGGATGATTCCATCGACTTTTGGTTATGGTCTCCTTCAATGTCTCATAAGATTTTTACAGACTCAAAACATTGTGGTTCCAATGATGCTGAGTTCAGGAATCACTACTGTGCTTCACATTTTAGTGTGCTGGCTGCTAGTGTTCAAATCTGGCCTAGGGAACAAAGGTGCTGCTTTGGCTAATAGTGTCTCTTATTGGATCAATGTGTTGATATTGGTAGTTTATGTCATGTTTTCTCCTTCTTGTGAAAGAACTTGGACTGGTTTTTCGGTAGAGGTTTTCCATGATGTTCTGAGCTTCACAAAGCTCGCGATTCCATCGGCCCTTATGGTTTGGTAATCACCATTTTCCATTTTCTTTCAAATATGCGCAGCAATTATATTTGTGCGGATAGACCTCCTCAGTGAACTATTTGACTCTTTAAAAAAAATTCACTCAGAGTGGCTACCGCACTTTGGCATTGTACAGGGGTTTATCCACACAAATAGAACTACAAGAGGTCTATCCGTAATTAATCCTTTCAAGATTTAATTGTGATATTTGTATGTTTTGGTGTAGCTTGGAAATGTGGTCATTTGAGTTCCTTGTGCTACTCTCTGGTCTTCTTCCTAATCCGCAGCTAGAAACATCAGTGTTGTCCATCATGTAAGATTTTATTCTACCTTTTAAAATATAAATAAATATTTGATATTTCATTTTTTTTTTAATTTGTTCATACAAACTAAGAGTCCTCTATCCCATCAGCCTTAATACTGCTTCAGTGATATTCATGATCTCCTTTGGTCTTGGTGCTACTGTAAGGTATGTTAAACAATATACGATAAATTACAAGAAACCCCTTCTTCCTGTTTTTCAAAAGTCCCTACTCTAATTAAAAATTCAAAAATCCCTCATCTATGATCATGAATGAAATCTTTAGTTTTCTTATGGAGTTCAGTTCTTCACAAGTCTGGGTTAATGGAGGAAAAATAGATTATTTACTTTCTAAGACAACTATTTTTCCTCTATTATCTTCTTTTGAACTCCCAAATTCCATGATTTTGAAGTGCAGATGTTTTTTGCGTTGCCTATTCAAGTTTAAACATATACTTAAATATTTGAAGAACAAAATGTCGCTATAAAATTAACAATTTCAATTCATTAATTGTAATAAGATGAGGTGGTGCTTGAAAAACATGGTATAGATGAATGAGGTTTCTTGTAATTTACCCAACCAAATATAACTAAACTTGTGATACATAATTTGATATTCTACTAGTTCTTATGTGCATCTTTTGTAGTACGCGGGTTTCAAATGAACTTGGTGCTGGTCGACCTCAGGCAGCTCGCTTAGCAGTAAAGGTTGTAATGATATTGGCCATTGCAGAAGCCTTAGTAGTTGGATTGACTATAGTTTTGATCCGCAACATTTGGGGATATGCATATAGCAATGAAGAGGAAGTGGTGAAGTATGTGGCAATTATGATGCCGATACTTGCATTATCTAACATTCTGGATGGATTCCAATGTGTACTTTCAGGTTTAGAATTTGATAGCAAACTTTTGAAATGTTTGATATATTATTTTTTTCTATGATATAGTCTTTAAATTTCGGTAGATATATAATGTTGTTCAGGCACAGCTAGAGGATGTGGTTGGCAAAAAATTGGTGCATGTGTTAACCTTGGAGCTTTTTACATTGTGGGCATTCCTTGTGCAGTTCTTCTGGCTTTCGTCTTGCACATTGGAGGAAAGGTGAAATCTTCTTCTCCTTCTATATCGAATGTGTTTTCATTTAAAAAAATAATTATGGATGTCGATATGTGATATGCAGGGTCTATGGATGGGAATCATATGTGGTCTGATTGTGCAAAATGTGTTGCTTTTAACTATCACCTTATGACTGACTGGGAGAAAGAAGTAAGCACCTCTATGAATCTCATTTATATATTTTTTTTTAATCTTCCTTAATTTTTTTTAGTGTTCTAAACATTTAGATTTCACCGCGGGCACATAATCACCACTTTCCATGAACACCTTTCAATTCTTGATGAATCAATGAAACTTTTATGCCTTGGTGACATTTCTCAGTTTCTTTACGTATCTTTTTATATTCTCATGTGCTGCTTTATTGATATACTTTGAGTGTGTATTATTTTTCGAGAGAAAAACTGTTGGGTTGAGAGGGGGTGGTGGACACTAAGAAATATTTTGTTATTATTTCTTTAGTGGTATAACACTCAATACTCTCAAATACAAATACTCTCTTTACTACAAACTACTACTAAACTCTTTTACAACCTCTCTATTTATTTTCCTCCCTCTCTCTCTCTCCTTCTCTCTTCTCTTTTCTTTGCTACTGAACTTGCTTGGGATGGGATTAACCAAATACATTGGGGGTTATTTATAGGTGAACTTGCGGTAGGTGTGGGGGTTGTTGGGTACTGTAGCAGGTTGGTGGGTACTGTAGCACATTAGGTGAGGAGGTTAGGTAGAGCTGAAGCTGCTGACTTCAATACTCCCCCTCAGCAGCGACTTCTCTATCCATGAGTCTATTTGGATCTCTAAATCATGCTTCAATGCTTGGATTTCTTCTGTCATCACTTTTCTCCATTCATCAGTCCCGTATACTTCTTTGAAGGTAGATGGCTCCTTCACATCTTCCGTAATGGACACATTAGCATACTTGGGATTTGGCTTCCTGGGTCTGGTCGATCTTCGAAGTTGTTCAGCTGGTTCTTCTTCGATATTCTCTATCTGGCTCGGGTGTTCCTCTTCTGATGTTATCTTACGAACTCCAGTTTTCCATGGACTTGCCTCTGTCTTCTCTAATTGATGCAGTTCTTCTGTTTGACTTGGCTCCCCCCGCTTCTTCTGCAACTGATCCTCTAGATCATTGGAGTCTGGGAGAACAACTTCTTGTGGAGTCCACCAAGATGAGGCTTCGTCGAACACTACATTTCTTGATGTGTAGCATCGCCCAGTGTTGGGATCACAACATCTCCATCCTTTTCTTTTATTGTCATACCCCACAAAAATGCACCTCACAGCCTTTTTATTGAACTTGCTGCGTAAGTGATCAGGCACAAAGACATAACATATACAACCGAAAACTCTAAAATGACTTACAGTTGGGTTGGTATTCCACAGCTTCTGAAAGGGTGACATGAACTCCAGTTTCGATTGTGGTAGCCGATTGATCACGTGTGTCGCAGACTTCATACACTCGGCCCAAAAACGTCCTGGCACGTTCTTGGCATGAAGCATGCTTTGACATATCTCCGCAAGATGACTATTCTTTCTTTCGGCTACACCATTCTGTTGCGGAGTATTTGGACATGTTAGCTGTCACCGAATCTTGTGCTGCTTTAGGTAGTCGTAAAACTCCTTCGATGTGTACTCTCCTCCGTTGTCTATGCGTAGGCAACAAATCTTCTTGCCGAGTTTTCCTTCGACTTCTTCTCGGAATTGCTTAAATTTGGAGAGTGCTTCAGATTTTTCCTTCATAAAATCAACCCAGACATACCTCGAGTAATCATCGATGAAAGTGATCATGTACCGCATTCCACCGATTGATTCTTGCTTCACTCGACCGAATACATCTGAGTGTACAAGCTCCAAAGGTTCCTTGGCTCTAAACTGTGACTCCTGGTACGGTAATTAATGCGCCTTACCGTACTGACAACCTCCACACACAGTCCCTCCTCGAATCTCCAAGTGCGGATAGACCTCCTCAGTGAACTATTTGACTCTTTAAAAAATTCACTCAGAGTGGCTACCGCGACTTTGGCATTGTACAGGGTTTATCCACACAAATAGAACTACAAGAGGTCTATCCGTAATTAATCCTTTCAAGATTTAATTGTGATATTTGTATGTTTTGGTGTAGCTTGAAATGTGGTCATTTGAGTTCCTTGTGCTACTCTCTGGTCTTCTTCCTAATCCGCAGCTAGAAACATCAGTGTTGTCCATCATGTAAGATTTTATTCTACCTTTTAAAATATAAATAAATATTTGATATTTCATTTTTTTAATTTGTTCATACAAACTAAGAGTCCTCTATCCCATCAGCCTTAATACTGCTTCAGTGATATTCATGATCTCCTTTGGTCTTGGTGCTACTGTAAGGTATGTTAAACAATATACGATAAATTACAAGAAACCCCCTTCTTCCTGTTTTTCAAAAAGTCCCCTACTCTAATTAAAAATTCAAAAATCCCTCATCTATGATCATGAATGAAATCTTTAGTTTTCTTATGGAGTTCAGTTCTTCACAAGTCTGGGTTAATGGAGGAAAAAATAGATTATTTACTTTCTAAGACAACTATTTTTCCTCTATTATCTTCTTTTGAACTCCCAAATTCCATGATTTTGAAGTGCAGATGTTTTTGCGTTGCCTATTCAAGTTTAAACATATACTTAAATATTTGAAGAACAAAATGTCGCTATAAAATTAACAATTTCAATTCATTAATTGTAATAAGATGAGGTGGTGCTTGAAAACATGGTATAGATGAATGAGGTTTCTTGTAATTTACCCAACCAAATATAACTAAACTTGTGATACATAATTTGATATTCTACTAGTTCTTATGTGCATCTTTTGTAGTACGCGGGTTTCAAATGAACTTGGTGCTGGTCGACCTCAGGCAGCTCGCTTAGCAGTAAAGGTTGTAATGATATTGGCCATTGCAGAAGCCTTAGTAGTTGGATTGACTATAGTTTTGATCCGCAACATTTGGGGATATGCATATAGCAATGAAGAGGAAGTGGTGAAGTATGTGGCAATTATGATGCCGATACTTGCATTATCTAACATTCTGGATGGATTCCAATGTGTACTTTCAGGTTTAGAATTTGATAGCAAACTTTTGAAATGTTTGATATATTATTTTTCTATGATATAGTCTTTAAATTTCGGTAGATATATAATGTTGTTCAGGCACAGCTAGAGGATGTGGTTGGCAAAAAATTGGTGCATGTGTTAACCTTGGAGCTTTTTACATTGTGGGCATTCCTTGTGCAGTTCTTCTGGCTTTCGTCTTGCACATTGGAGGAAAGGTGAAATCTTCTTCTCCTTCTATATCGAATGTGTTTTCATTTAAAAAAATAATTATGGATGTCGATATGTGATATGCAGGGTCTATGGATGGGAATCATATGTGGTCTGATTGTGCAAAATGTGTTGCTTTTAACTATCACCTTATGACTGACTGGGAGAAAGAAGTAAGCACCTCTATGAATCTCATTTATATATTTTTTTAATCTTCCTTAATTTTTTTAGTGTTCTAAACATTTAGATTTCACCGCGGGCACATAATCACCACTTTCCATGAACACCTTTCAATTCTTGATGAATCAATGAAACTTTTATGCCTTGGTGACATTTCTCAGTTTCTTTACGTATCTTTTATATTCTCATGTGCTGCTTTATTGATATACTTTGAGTGTGTATTATTTTTCGAGAGAAAACTGTTGGGTTGAGAGGGGTGGTGGACACTAAGAAATATTTTGTTATTATTTCTTTAGTGGTATAACACTCAATACTCTCAAATACAAATACTCTCTTTACTACAAACTACTACTAAACTCTTTTACAACCTCTCTATTTATTTTCCTCCCTCTCTCTCTCTCTAACTGACTTAGATAAAAAGAAATTACAAATTCCTCGATCGGTTGCCCGATTTACAAAAGAGAGAAAGATCAACGGAGACCCTTCCCTTTATTTAATCTGGGTTCTTCACGGTAGCGGTGGGAGCTTGAATCTTGTATCCCGTTGACGATCCGACCGTCTTGACTCGTGGGACGAGGTTGAAAAAAGAACTCGTAGGAGCAAGTTTATAACTCTAACGAGTTTGAGAATAACTCTTTGATAGAGTTGATTTTAGAAAAGGATTAGTAATCCTTTTAGCCAAGAATAGCGGAGGAGAACTTGCCGTGCAAGTTTGAAAACTGTAACCGAGTTGAACTCTCTAGGAGAGTTGATGCCAACAAAGGAGGTTTGATCCTTTCTTTAACAAGAGACGCAGATCTTCGGTAAAACTTCAATATCTCCAAATCTAACCGGTAGAAATCAATCTCCACCGTTCAGAATTAGGAACGACGAGTGTTGAGGCTGCCCTCCAAATTTCACTCCGATCAGACCACGGATGAAGGTCCGATCGTCACGCCGATCACAGCTACGCAGAAGAAACCGTTCTCTGCACAATTGGCTTCGGTAAAACTTCAATATCTCCAAATCCAACCGGTAGAAATCAATCTCCACCGTTCAGAATTAGGAACGACGAGTGTTGAGGCTGCCCTCCAAGTTTCACTCCGATCAGACCACGGATGAAGGTCCGATCGTCACGCCGATCACTGCTGCGCAGAAGAAACTGTTCTCTCCTTTTTTTTTAGTTCTCCGGCCAAACTCTCTCAACCCGCCCCTTCTTCAGCTGAGCTTTCAGCTATTTATAGGGGTTTAAGGGGTGTAACTGACCCCTATAATCACTCCTAAATGAGGGTTAATGGCCCTCAGATCGTGCAAAACAGTTTTGGAACTGTTAAGATCGTGTTTGAACGAGTCAAATGCGAGGTCCGCGTTCTGAAAATAGGCTCGCGTTTTGCTACAGTAAAACGCGGAGAAGAGCCTCGCTGCTACAAGAAAACGCGGAGAAGAGCCTCGCTGCTACAAGAAAACGCCTACCGCTACGCTGAACGCGGAGTTGCCACCGCTGCTGATGCAGCGAAGGCTGCGGTGAACACGGTCGCTACAAGAACGCTGGTCGCTACAAGAACGCCAAGTCGCTACAAGAACGCTGGTGAAACCTCGCGTTTCTAAAGTAAAACGCGGAGTAGAGCCTCGCTGTTACAAGAACGCTGGTCGCTACAAGAACGCTGGTCGCTACAAGAACGCTGGGTGAAACCTCGCTTCTAAAGTAAGACGCGGGGTAGAACCTCGTGTTGCTACAGTATTTTTTTATAGCCTACAGAACCCCCTCCAAAGTTTTTGAAAGTTCGCGGTTGACTGGGACGAGCTTTCGAAATACTTTGGATATCTTCTATTGCTTGATCCTGAGAAGGTATTGCTCCTCATTCTGTCTTCAAAGAAGTTGTGTTCTGCTTTTGTCCACGCTAATCATTCGTCTTGCATGGGTGAACACCGGCGTTTTTTTTACTTTTTTTTGAAATGCAGGAGTGACCGTAGCGTCTTGAACTTTGCTACGTGAGACTGATCCTCGCGATTTGAGGTTGAAACGCGGAGCTGGCCATCGCGTTCTGTGTTTAAAACGCGGGTGCGGCCCTCGCGTTTTGTGTTGAAACGCGGGGGTGGTCCTTCGCTTTTTATGAGTAAAACGCGGGGATGAACCCCACATTTCCAACTAAGTCTTCTAGACTTTTCTTTAAGGTGCCAAGAGTATATTGTTAACTTGGCATGCCTTTCATACTTGTTGTTTGAACAAGCTTTTGGAGACTTATCACTCTATTGCAAAGAGTTGATAAATTGGTTTTATCATCAGAGGTGGAATTTTTTTAACTTGATGATGATTTTTGAGGACTTATCGCTCTATTGAAGAGAGTCGATAAGCTGATTTTATCAGAGGTGTGGAGTTAACTTGATAAAATTGGGTACTTGTGGTTTGGACAAGATTTTGAGGACCTATCGCTCTATTGAAGAGAGTCGATAAGTTGATTTTATCAGAGGTATAGTGTTGACTTGATGAAATTGGGTACTTGTGGTTTGAACAAGATTTTGAGGACCTATCGCTCTATTGATGAGAGTCGATAAGTTTAGGTTTTGTCGGGGGACAAAATATGAAACCTTTGATTTGAACAAGGTTTAAGACTTGTGATGTGAACAAGGCTTACATGGCTTGTGGTGTGAACAAGGCTTTGGGTTTGTGGTTTGAACAAGGCTTTGGGTTTGTGGTTTGAACAAGATTTTGAGGACCTATCGCCTATTGATGAGAGTCGATAAGTTGATTTTATCGAGGTGTGGAGTTAACTTGATAAAATTGGGTACTTGTGGTTTGAACAAGATTTTGAGGACCTATCGCCTATTGAAGAGAGTCGATAAGTTGATTTTATCGAGGTGTGGAGTTAACTTGATAAAATTGGGTACTTGTGGTTTGAACAAGGCTTTGGGTTTGTGGTTTGAACAAGATTTTGAGGACCTATCGCTCTATTGATGAGAGTCGATAAGTTGATTTTATCGAGGTGTGGAGTTAACTTGATAAAATTGGGTACTTGTGGTTTGAACAAGATTTTGAGGACCTATCGCCTATTGAAGAGAGTCGATAAGTTGATTTTATCGAGGTGTGGAGTTAACTTGATAAAATTGGGTACTTGTGGTTTGGACAAGATTTTGAGGACCTATCGCTCTATTGAAGAGAGTCGATAAGTTGATTTTATCAGAGGTATAGTGTTGACTTGATGAAATTGGGTACTTGTGGTTTGAACAAGATTTTGAGGACCTATCGCTCTATTGATGAGAGTCGATAAGTTTAGGTTTTGTCGGGGGACAAAATATGAAACCTTTGATTTGAACAAGGTTTAAGACTTGTGATGTGAACAAGGCTTACATGGCTTGTGGTGTGAACAAGGCTTTGGGTTTGTGGTTTGAACAAGGCTTTTGGGGCTTGTGGTGTTAACAAGGCTTTTGGGGCTTATCATCCTATTGAGGAGGATTGATAAGTTGACTGTCAGAGGTGTGAGATTAACATGACAGATTGTGTTGCAATGTGAGCAACTTTGTGGACTTATCATCCTATTGAGGAGGATTGATATCGGTTATCAAACTCACGAGGATGTGTACGATTTTGATAGGATTGTGTTGTAATTTGAACAACTTTGTGGATCTATCATTCTATTGGAAAGGAATGATGAGTTGATTGACGTGGTTTAGTGGTGATTTGAACAATTTTGAGGAACTTATCCGCCGGGAGGATTGATAAGTTGATTATATCATCGAGGTATAGTGTTGACTTGATGAAGATACGCTATGATCGTGAGCAACTTTGTGGACTTATCATCCTATTGAGGAGGATTGATAAGTTGATTGCGATTTAAGAATTTGAGAACTTATCATCCTATTGATGAGGATTGATAAGTTGCTTGTCGCGATTTAGATGTGATTTGAACAACTTTGAGGACTTATCGCTCTATTGAAGAGAGTCGATAAGTTGATTTTATCGAGGTATAGTGTTGACTTGATGAAGATACGCTATGCATTGGAGCAACTTTGTGGACTTATCATCCTATTGAGGAGGATTGATAAGTTGCTTGTCGCGATTTAGATGTGATTTGAACAACTTTGAGGACTTATCGCTCTTATTGAAGAGTGTCGATAAGTTGATGTTAGAGGAGTTCGCTTCGCACGTGGCGTTGTGCTACGATGTTGAATACGTAGACTTTGTCGTCTTTTACGGGCAAGAGACTAACCGGCAATGCGTGTTAGGCGTTGACTTTAGGGTTATTGGCCAACCCCCAGCCATCAACGGACTTGATGAGCCTTTACCGATTACCGTTTGAATCGGGCTAGCATGCGATTATCAAAACCGCTCGCATGTGACGTTGTGCTAAAAGAATAAAACTCTTTTAGGCTTAATGCTACGATGTTGAATAATGAGGCTTCGTCTTTCTCACGGAATAGACTACCCTACCGCATGTATTAGATGCGTGCTTATCTCGCTTAGGTTTCGAGATGAAATTCCCGATTTAAATTCGTGTCTTCTTCGACGGTAAAAGACTAAACCGCAACGCTGTTAGGTGTTGACTTTAGGATTATTGGCCAACCCCCACCATCAACGGACTTGATGAGCCTTTACCGACACCGCTTGAATCGGGCTAGCATGCGATTATCTAAACCGCTCGCATGTGACGTTGTGCTAAAAGAATAAAACTCTTTTAGGCTTAATGCTACGATGTTGAATACGTAGGCTTCGTCTTTCTCACGGGAATAGACTACCCGGCTGCATGTATTAGATGCAGGCTTATCCCTACTTAGGATTCGGGATAAAATTCCCCACACGTGTGAGGCGTGGATTGTGGTGTTATTAATAACAACCTTGAGGACTTATCGCTCTATTGAAGAGAGTCGATAAGTTGATTGTCAGAGGTGTGAGGTTAACATGACAAGGATGCGTTGCGATTGGAGCAACTTTGTGGACTCATCGCTCTATTGAAGAGAGTCGATAAGTTGATTGTCAGAAGAGGTCGCCTTGCTAATAACGAGACGAGCTAATCTTAACTTTGTGGGGATTGCGTTGCGATGTGAGCAACTTTGTGGGCTTATCATCCTATTGGAGAGGATTGATAAGTTGATTGTCAGAGGTGCGAGGTTAACATGACAAGGATACGTTGTGATTGGAACAACTTTGTAGACTTATCATCCTATTGAAGAGGATTGATAAGTTGATTGTCAGAGGTGTGAGGTTAACATGACAAGGATGCGCTATGCATTGGAGCAACTTTGTGGACTCATCGCCTATTGAAGAGAGTCGATAAGTTGATTGTCAGAAGAGGTCGCCTTGCTAATAACGAGACGAGCTAATCTTAACTTTGTGGGGATTGCGTTGCGATGTGAGCAACTTTGTGGGCTTATCATCCTATTGGAGAGGATTGATAAGTTGATTGTCAGAGGTGCGAGGTTAACATGACAAGGATACGTTGTGATTGGAACAACTTTGTAGACTTATCATCCTATTGAAGAGGATTGATAAGTTGATTGTCAGAGGTGTGAGGTTAACATGACAAGGATACGTTGCGATTGGAGCAACTTTGTGGACTTATCATCCTATTGGAGAGGATTGATAAGTTGATTTTGGTGGTGCTGCTGCACGTTGAAGTGCTTACATTGTCAAAAGTGTTTTGTTAACTTGACAATATTTAGAATTTATTATTCTACTCGGAAATAATAAATAATCAACCCCCAGTCTTTGGGATACATGACGTCTTTGGACAAAATCGACGACGTCTGTAATTATTCTAGATTGATACTAACCGAGTCTTCGACCTCGCGATTTAGAGCCGGGTCATCAATAGCCAGGTCTTTGGAGTCAGTCTCCTCTTCTTCAGCTTCAATCCTAGCAATAATTGATTCAGCCTGTTCGCCCTGGGAGACTAGTTGTTTCCAGGAACGACATTTTGCAACCCCCATTCGAGCTAGGAGATTGGTTTGTAAATTGTGTCGACAGGTGTTAATCAGAGCAGACTGTGTCATACCTGTCGAGCATCGAAGAGCCATGCTTCGGAATCGTTCGACGAAGGCTTTGATAGGCTCTCCTTCCTTTTGCTTAATGGCAAGGAGAGAAGTGACAGAGATTTCTGTGTCATCTTCAAAGAATCGTGACAGGAAGAGTCTCTCTAAATCTGCCCATTTCTGGATACATCCTGTAGGCAGTTTCATGAACCATTCAAAGGCAACTCCCTTGAGGGTGCCAATGAACAAACGAGCTGCTATGGCATCGTTTGCCATCACATTCCCAATCTGTGACCTAAAATGATAGGTGTGTTGGTTCGGTGATCCCGTGCCGTCGAAAGCTTGTAGCGTTGGGATTTTGAATTTTAGAGGATAAGGAATCGTATCCCATTCTGCAGGATACGGTCTGACAACCCCCTGATCTTGGAGCTCGCACCTATTAGCCATGACATTGAGGCGGGCTTCCAGTTCTTGCATTTTTGCCGATTGAGGACTCTGCTCATTTTCGGCCCTCTTCTCTTCTTCAAATGAAGATTCTGCGTGATGAGCTTCGTGATCAGAAGCTTCATTCACTTTTTCTTTTCGTTTTGAGGATTGACCCCTCCTCCGTGATGATTTCGGCTGAGGTGTTGAGTCGGCTATCTGAAGTTGAGCTCTATCCGCGATAAGTTGGGTTACCATTTCTCGGAGTTGATCGATGGACTCTTGTTGTGATCGCAGGGCTTCTTGCATCATAGCCTGATGCTCTTCGAGCCTCTTCTTGAAATCTTCAGCATTCTCCGTCGTGTAGACAGTGCTCACATGCTCCACGAAAGAACTAGAGGATTGAAATTCTGCGATGGCTGAATGCTCATCATCAGACTCAATTCCTTTAGCCAACTTTTGATAGTTGACGGGGGATATGACCCCTGTTCGAGTCCGAGTATATCGGTAAACTCCGTCGGAGTCATTCAAAGGCTCTTTTAAGCCGGGGGACCGATTTGCCTCTGACTCCTCGGAGTTAGAGATTGATGGTCTCCCTATACCGATCATGTTGGAAGTGACTCCAAGGTATTCGACCTCTGAAGTCTTCTTCCTGTGAGAATGTCGTTGTTCGGTGGACCAAATGACATTTGTCAATCGGTCAAACATCGACGGCTTGGCCGCATGTGAGCAGCGTCGATATGCCGATGATTTGGCACTTGGAACGCGAAGATCGCGTTTGAGCACTTGAACGCGAGGTGCAGACCCGCGTTTTAGATTGGTAACGCTAGGTTCGCGTTTGAATGCTTGGACGCGAGGTTGAGACCCGCGTTTCAGGATAGGGGCGTGAGGGTCGCTTGCAACCCCCTGCCGAACGCGAGGTTCGCGTTTGATCAATTGAACGCGGGGTTGAGATCCGCGTTTTGATTGTGAAACGCGCCATTGAGGGTTGCGTTTAGCCTGGCTTTTGCGAGGCTCGTGTTCGGGCACATAAACGCGAGGCTTGCGTTCTGTAAAAGAAACGCGAAGCTCAAGATCGCGTTTTAGCTCACAAACACGAAATTCGCGTTGGTTGGTCAATTGGCCATCTCGGGGCTGTGTTCTTCGGCGAGCAGTGCTCCTTTTCGCCTGATTTGAGGCTTTTACAGCGACATCACCATCTTTACTGATCAGGTTAGCCACGGCAACCGAAGGGACTTTTGTCTCCTTAGAGGCTTTGTGGATCTTGCGCATAGCCTTGGGGCTAAGGGATCCGGAGGAGAGTGCCTCCTCGAACTTGGCTTGATCGAACTCTGCGGTCAGAGTTTCAACAGTCGTCCCAATGAGCTTGACGTCGGATTGCGCCACCACCTCTTCATCGGTGAAAGAAGTTGTCCCCAGCGGAGTCGCCATCTTTTGTTCGCGAGGAAAAATTTGAGAAAATGTAAAATTGGTCTATTCTATTTGAAGAATAATGAATACAATCTCTCGAATGCAATCTCTCTCTCTCTAACTGACTTAGATAAAAAGAAATTACAAATTCCTCGATCGGTTGCCCGATTTACAAAAGAGAGAAAGATCAACGGAGACCCTTCCCTTTATTTAATCTGGGTTCTTCACGGTAGCGGTGGGAGCTTGAATCTTGTATCCCGTTGACGATCCGACCGTCTTGACTCGTGGGACGAGGTTGAAAAAAGAACTCGCAGGAGCAAGTTTATAACTCTAACGAGTTTGAGAATAACTCTTTGATAGAGTTGATTTTAGAAAAGGATTAGTAATCCTTTTAGCCAAGAATGACGGAGGAGAACTTGCCGTGCAAGTTTGAAAACTGTAACCGAGTTGAACTCTCTAGGAGAGTTGATGCCAACAAAGGAGGTTTGATCCTTTCTTTAACAAGAGACGCAGATCTTCGGTAAAACTTCAATATCTCCAAATCTAACCGGTAGAAATCAATCTCCACCGTTCATAATTAGGAACGACGAGTGTTGAGGCTGCCCTCCAAATTTCACTCCGATCAGACCACGGATGAAGGTCCGATCGTCACGCCGATCACAGCTACGCAGAAGAAACCGTTCTCTGCACAATTGGCTTCGGTAAAACTTCAATATCTCCAAATCCAACCGGTAGAAATCAATCTCCACCGTTCAGAATTAGGAACGACGAGTGGTGAGGCTGCCCTCCAAGTTTCACTCCGATCAGACCACGGATGAAGGTCCGATCGTCACACCGATCACTGCTGCGCAGAAGAAACTGTTCTCTCCTTTTTTTTTTAGTTCTCCGGCCAAACTCTCTCAACCCAGCCCCCTTCTTCAGCTGAGCTTTCAGCTATTTATAGGGGTTTAAGGGGTGTAACTGACCCCTATAATCACTCCTAAATGAGGGTTAATGGCCCTCAGATCGTGCAAAACAGTTTTGAACTGTTAAGATCATGTTGGAAGTGACTCCAAGGTATTCGACCTCTGAAGTCTTCTTCTTGTGAGAATATCGTTGTTCGGTGGACCAAATGACATTTGTCAATCGGTCAAACATCGACGGCTTGGCCGCATGTGAGCAGCGCCGATATGCCGATGATTTGGCACTTGAACGCCAGGTGCGCACCGCTTTTAGATTGGTAACGCTAGGTTCGCTTTGATCAATTGAACGCGGGGTTGAGATCCGCGTTTTGATTGTGAAACGCGCCATTGAGGGTTGCGTTTAGCCTGGCTTTTGCGAGGCTCGTGTTCGGGCACATAAACGCGAGGCTTGCGTTCTGTAAAAGAAACGCGAAGCTCAAGATCGCGTTTTAGCTCACAAACACGAAATTCGCGTTGGTTGGTCAATTGGCCATCTCGGTCGTGTTCTTCGGGCGAAAGCTTCTTTCGCCGATTTGAGGCTTTACGGCGACATCACCATCTTTATCGACGTTAGCCACGGCAACCGAAGGGACTTTGTCTCCTTAGAGGCTTTGTGGATCTTGCGATAGCCTGGGGCTAAGGGATCCGGAGGAGAGTGCCTCCTCGAACTTGGCTTGATCGAACTCTCGGTCGAGTTTCAACAGTCGTCCCAATGAGCTTGACGCCGGATTGCCACCACCTCTTCATCGGTGAAAGAAGTTGTCCCCAGGAGTCGCCATCTTTTGTTCGCGAGGAAAAATTTGAGAAAATATAAAATTGGTCTATTCTATTTGAAGAATAATGAATACAATCTCTCGAATGCAATCTCTCTCTCTCTAACTGACTTAGATAAAAAGAAATTACAAATTCCTCGATCGGTTGCCCGATTTACAAAAGAGAGAAAGATCAACGGAGACCCTTCCCTTTATTTAATCTGGGTTCTTCACGGTAGCGGTGGGAGCTTGAATCTTGTATCCCGTTGACGATCCGACCGTCTTGACTCGTGGGACGAGGTTGAAAAAAGAACTCGCAGGAGCAAGTTTATAACTCTAACGAGTTTGAGAATAACTCTTTGATAGAGTTGATTTTAGAAAAGGATTAGTAATCCTTTTAGCCAAGAATGACGGAGGAGAACTTGCCGTGCAAGTTTGAAAACTGTAACCGAGTTGAACTCTCTAGGAGAGTTGATGCCAACAAAGGAGGTTTGATCCTTTCTTTAACAAGAGACGAGATCTTCGGTAAAACTTCAATATCTCCAAATCTAACCGGTAGAAATCAATCTCCACCGTTCATAATTAGGAACGACGAGTGGTGAGGCTGCCCTCCAAATTTCACTCCGATCAGACCACGGATGAAGGTCCGATCGTCACGCCGATCACAGCTACGCAGAAGAAACCGTTCTCTGCACAATTGGCTTCGGTAAAACTTCAATATCTCCAAATCTAACCGGTAGAAATCAATCTCCACCGTTCATAATTAGGAACGACGAGTGTTGAGGCTGCCCTCCAAATTTCACCCGATCAGACCACGGATGAAGGTCCGATCGTCACGCCGATCACAGCTACGCAGAAGAAACCGTTCTCTGCACAATTGGCTTCGGTAAAACTTCAATATCTCCAAATCCAACCGGTAGAAATCAATCTCCACCGTTCAGAATTAGGAACGACGAGTGGTGAGGCTGCCCTCCAAATTTCACTCCGATCAGACCACGGATGAAGGTCCGATCGTCACGCCGATCACAGCTACGCAGAAGAAACCGTTCTCTGCACAATTGGCTTCGGTAAAACTTCAATATCTCCAAATCCAACCGGTAGAAATCAATCTCCACCGTTCAGAATTAGGAACGACGAGTGGTGAGGCTGCCCTCCAAATTTCACTCCGATCAGACCACGGATGAAGGTCCGATCGTCACGCCGATCACAGCTACGCAGAAGAAACCGTTCTCTGCACAATTGGCTTCGGTAAAACTTCAATATCTCCAAATCCAACCGGTAGAAATCAATCTCCACCGTTCAGAATTAGGAACGACGAGTGGTGAGGCTGCCCTCCAAGTTTCACTCCGATCAGACCACGGATGAAGGTCCGATCGTCACACCGATCACTGCTGCGCAGAAGAAACTGTTCTCTCCTTTTTTTAGTTCTCGGCCAAACTCTCTCAACCCAGCCCCTTCTTCAGCTGAGCTTTCAGCTATTTATAGGGTTTAAGGTGTAACTGACCCTATAATCACTCCTAAATGAGGGTTAATGGCCCTCGATCGCAAAACAGCTTTGGAACTGTTAAGATCGTGTTTGAACGAGTCAAATGCGAGGTCCGCGTTCTGAAAATAGGCTCGCGTTTTGCTACAGTAAAACGCGGAGAAGAGCCTCGCGTTGCTACAGTAAACGCCTACCGCCATCGTGAACGCCGAGTTGCAACCCGCCGCTACAAGAACGCTGGCCGCTACAAGAACGCCGCTACAAGAACGCGGGTGAAACCTCGCTTAAAGTAAAACGCTGAGTAGAGCCTCGCTGTTACAAGAACGCCGCTACAAGAACGCTGGCCGCTACAAGAACGCTGGCCGCTACAAGAACGCGGGTGAACCTCGCGTTTCTAAAGTAAGACGCGGGGTAGAACCTCGTGTTGCTACAGTAATTTTTTTTTTTTTATAGCCTACATTCCTCACTCTGTTGTGTTCTGCCAGCGTAAGGTTGTCCTGACTGCCTCCTTGAACCATACTCCTCTTTGCTCGCGCCTCTTGATTTGCCTCTCTCCTTGCTGCTGAAGAGTGATTCATCTTCACTTTTTATTGAAACGCCGGCCATTTGTTTAGCTAGGGTTTCCTGTGTAGCAAGCAAACTCTCCAACGCTAATAGTGTTGGTTGAGTCGGCCAGCCGTGTGTGGCAGCAACGAGCCCATGGTACTCCGGTCTTAAACCATGAATGATTATTCTCCTCATCCTTGCATCGGATACTTTAGAATCTGAATCTAATTGAGCGATATCCGAGCAGAGTGATTTTACTTGCTTGAAATACTGACTGATTGTCAGATCCTTCTGTTGCAAGGTCATCAGTTGATTCTCCAGGAGTTGAAGTCAAGCATCATTCTTCTTTGAGAAGAGTGTGGCGAGCGTATCTCATGCCTCCTTCGGAGTTTTGGCATCTCGCATGTAGTCTACGAGATCTTCTTCTACTGTCGCTTCAGGACATACATAGCCTTGCCGGCTTTGATGTTCCAGTTCCTTATGACTTCGCTAGCCTCCTGAGGTGCTGTAGTTTCGGCACCCCCGATGACCTCCCAGAGGTCTTGTCCTTGTAAATAGGACTTCATACAAGTCTCCCAGTAGCTGTAGTTGTTGCCATTGAGTTTCTTGAGTGTAGTAGTTGTACTTGCCAGATCCGCCATCGTGATGTGGTACTGCTTCAGTATCTCCATGCAAGTCTGGTCCCTGACCAACCAACTTCACAGTCCCTGACTGAGCACGAACTTCGGCCTTCAATAATGCCGATAGGATCACCGTAGGAGAGAGTCGGTCCCTAACCGCCTTTCTTCTATCATGAGCTGCAACTTTCACTATCTCACGTAAACAGTAACCGTATTTATGAACAGTACTGTACTCATGAATAGTAACCGTACTTATAAATAATATCGTACTCGTGAATAGTACCCAGTGCCTTTAAAAGGGTAAATGATAATCTAGCTTATTTTCTGATGTGAATGATCCACCGTTGGTGGCAGCCACAGAGTATACGATAAGCAGATGTACTCACCCTAAGTCAGGCTCTGATACCACTTGTTGGGTTGAGAGGGGGTGGTGGACACTAAGAAATATTTTGTTATTATTTTTTTAGTGGTATAACACTCAATACTCTCAAATACAGATACTCTCTCTACTACAAACTACTACTAAACTCTTTTACAACCTCTCTATTTATTTTCCTCTCTCTCTCTCCTTCTCTCTTCTCTTTTCTTTGCTACTGAACTTGCTTGGGATGGGATTAACCAAATACATTGGAGGGTTATTTATAGGTGAACTTGCGGTAGGTGTGGGGGTTGTTGGGTACTGTAGCAGGTTGGTGGGTACTGTAGCACATTAAGTGAGGAGGTTAGGTAGAGCTGAAGCTGCTGACTTCAATAAAAACATGTACACACATAACACACACAAACCCAACACCCCCCCCCAAAAAAAAACAAAAGAAAGGTAAAAGCAAAAAAAAAAAAAAAACTACAATGATAATAGACTAATCAAAAAGATGATTAGAAAAACAGAACAGAATCAAAGGGGCACAAAAGACTCCCCGTAGGAGACAAAAGCAAGAGCCAAAAATGTAACACTCCTAACAATCATAAAATAACATGGAAGAACAAAGTAAGGGTCCCATGACACTGTCATGATCCACTACTTGCTCGTCTGAAAAAGAAGTATCAGAATCAGAATCACTCCCATGAGACAAAGAATGAAAGAACTGATCTAAACGCTCCTTGTCCCCTCTTGAAAGTAGAGATGACCAATGTATACTACTAGTAATAAGTTGATGATATATGAGAGAAGAAGGTCATTGAATATTATTAAATCTCATGTCGTTCTTTGTTTTTACAGGCAACCAAAGCCAGGGATAGAGTTTACATTAATTCTACTCTTCCTCTAGATTCGTGAGTTAGTGTGCTATAAAGGTAAATTCCTCCAATGTTCATGAATGGTAAAGTTTGTTTTCCTTGTGTGCATATATATAATACAGAAAATACACATTTTTATCTGGTGAGATGACTTTTATGGTATCATGTATTTACATGATATTGTTTGTGTACTGTATACATAACTTTTATATTTCCCTGTTTCAAATGCTTTTGTGGTTAACCGGCTTGCTGTTTTAGCTCATTTTACAATTTAGTAGTAGTTTAGTTTAGGCAAAACTTCAGCAGAGGTCCTTAAAGTTATAGCCTCATTTCATTTGAGTCCTTAAAGTTTTAAACTCATCAACACCAGTCCCTAACGTTTACACCGTTAGCCATTTTGATCCTTTTTGAATTTTTCTGTTAAGTTTTGATGATGTGGCGGGCTTTTTTAGTCATTTCAGGTGTATTGCTGACTGGATTTTATTTTCTCTCTCTCTCACATTTATCAACAGTTGGGTTTCCCAATCCCCACTCCTCCTTCCACCTTTGGTGCCCAAATTGAAGAAAAAACCCTAAATTAACTGATGGATGCATGTGATTTGCTTCTGATGCGAGACCTCTGGCCTGATTAACTGATGCTGCCTAGTTGCCTGTTGCCCTTCTCTCTCTCTTCCCTCTCCGTCCGCTTCCTCAGTTTCCTAACCGACAAACCTCCACCAGCTAAACCCTTTCAGAGTTGCCTACCATGACCATAAGATATCCCCAAAATAAACAGTAGTACATGCAAAATAACATAAAGTCAAGGGTTTCCGTGCAAAACACACAGCTAATTCCCCCTCTCCCTCTCCCTTCAGCTCTCCACCGAGTTTCCAGTCCAAATCTCTTCCTCAATCCTCTCCGGATCTAAAGCGAAATGAACCCAAACACAGCCACAATGTCCTCCCCCTCAAAATCCCTATCCAAAACCCTACTAATCTACGTAACCTTGCTCTCCTCCTCCTCCTCCTCCTCTCCTCCCACTCCCCCTCCAAATCCCGCCACCGCCACCTCAATCTCCGCCCTCTCACTACCACCGCCTCCTCCTCTTCCTCAAACCCTCACTCCCCAATCCCCTTCGATCCCATCATCTCCGACATCGAGCAGCACCGCGAGGACCGCCAATGGGAGCGAGACCACTTCGGCCTCGATCACGCCCCGACCCACGAGGCCCAACCCGAGTGGGAGGACTTTTCATGAACGCCGAGGACTACATCAACGACGAGGAGAGGTTCTTCATAGGGGTTTCGGTTTTTTTAGAAGAACAGGATTACTTTTGATCAGGGTCGGGTTTTTAGCAAAAATAAAGTTGTTTTTAGTGGGTCGGGTCGGGTTGGGTGAGAGCGGGTCGGGTTTTTAGAGTGTTTTTAAGTATAAATCCAGTCAGCACTCTAGTCAGCACCCAAAAATTAAAATTGACAAAAAAGCTCTGCCACGTCATCAAAACTTAACAGAAAAATTCAAAAAGGATTAAAATGGCTAACGGTCTAAACGTTAGGGACTGGTGTTGATGAGTTTAAAACTTTAAGGACCCAAATGAAATAGGGCTATAACTTTAAGGACCTCTGTTGAAGTTTTGCCTTTAGTTTAATTAGTTATACCCACACCATGCTGCGAAAAGGTTTTCTTTCAAATTTTTGCTACAAAATTTTTATTATTACCCCATAAAGTATATTCTTTTAGAAAGGAACATACTCACCTTTTGGAGCTTTCTTCAATTAATAAGTATATAAATATTATTTAATAGAAATCTATAAAAATAAAAAAAATATGGCACCAGAATGGCAATTATATTTCACATTGTACTTTTAGTCTCTGTATCATTTTAGAAATAATATGGATGTGAGAGAAAGGCATGCGAAGAGATTCTATCTTATAAGGGAAAACTACATGAATAACGTGAGCTACATAATAAGCTCTAAAACTGTACCATGATATTTGAATGAGAGGTGTTATTACTGATAAATACAAAAGAATATTACTATATATATTTAACAATTATTATGTCATGCTTTTCTTTCATCTATGTACTATGTGGCAAGGCCCTTAGAGTTATCTTGTATATATCGCTGCCACGATGATTTTGATTCTCCTTAAGGTAAAACCTATGTTTTTTTATCGTTACCACCTAAACTTTTATATCTCTTACCACCTAAACTTTTATATCTCTTATGGTTACCACCTGTATACCACCTTACCTTTATAAACTTTTAACATGAACCACCTGCTATGTTAAGAAATCACAATTACCACCAAAATTTTGAAATATGTACCAAGCATAACCACACATGAGACATTAGCTACAGAAAATAGGTGGTTTTGATGTGACAAAAAAAACATATGTTGATGTGACATTGAAAGCATGTAAGCAATTTTAGGTGGTTTTCGTCAAAAAAAAAAAAAGTGGTAACCATCAATTTGGGCAAAAGTTTAGGTGGTTTTAATGTAAAAACCCTTTTTTTATATTGACATTTCAAGGAGAATTTTGTATCTGAGATTCTCGTCTTAGCGTTCTTAGAAGTTTTAGGGTTATATATTACTAAAGCACATCCTAATTTGATTAAAGAAAGATCAAGAGACAACTTCTTCTAGCACAATTGATTTCTCATTAATTCTTGAATAATTAATTTTCTGAGGGAGAATGTGGTTTGGAAATGGTTCATTGATTGAGTTTATTGCCTTCTAAATTGACTAATTAATTCTTGACTGATTGATAGCTTTGATTGAAGAGCTATAATTGGCAAGTGATTTACTTGGAAAGTTTTTAACTAATAATTGTAAAGAGTAGAATGAGAAATCAGTTAAAATTGAGATAGCTAGTATAGATAGATATAAAAAGATTAATGGTCAAAACTCTAAAATTTTGACACGTGTTGCTCTATGGCCTTATTTTAGTATACTAGTATGGTGCACGTGCTTTGCAAGTGTATCCATTTTCATGCTTATATCTATTTATTCATTAAAACCCTATACTAAATATAGTTTTTATGAGATTCATTTTACGTTTCTAGGGGTTAATTTATAAATTTATGAAGTTATGCTCTTTTTATAAATTTGTGAAAATTAGCGGTACTTTTTGTAAAATTTATGGTTTATCCAATAAAATTTGTATATAAAGATAGCATAGATGCAGATGCAGTTATCCAATGTCTAATCAAGCATGCCATTATATACAAGTTCTCATTTAGACATAGCTAATTGATCGATCATGAGATATTACAAAGGAACAGAAAATGAACGACAGGAAAACCTTAACATCTCTCTATGTTATATTTCTCGGAGACTTGTAAAAGAATGCTTTTAGATTTCAATGTTGCTCTTTCCCTTCTGTGAAATTTTACTAATAATTCTTCTTGTTTCTTATTTTTGAAAAAGAAATTAAGAATGTGTTTTGATAAATATTTCTCTCAATGCTAATTTTCTAAAATATTTTAGTTTAATGCATATGCAAGTGAGTCCAACGATTGGCCATCACACCAACAGCTAGCTGGTTTTAGAGCATATTATTGTTGTACATTTAGTCCAAGTTGGATAAAAATACTGTAGATTATTGTTGCAACGTCGGGGTTGTGAAGCACAAAAAGTAAGAAATTTTAAGGTTGGTTCAATGTCTTCTTGGAGAGGGAAAATGGAAATCATAACAGTAGGAGATTGCTCTTTAATCACACCTATCACTATAACTCCATATGATTTATCAACATTATGGAAATGAAACAACAGAAGACATCAAGAGAAAGAAAAGAAATATAGAAACAATGTTAATTAGCACATGCATGAGCAACATATGAACATGTGTGGATATAGGATACAATAGCTTGAGAAATAGAAGATGTGTCGTGGCCTCCCTCTTCATACTTGATTGGATTCATAACATGTAAAAAAATTACAAGGCAAGTTGATTTTTTATCGATTTTGGCACTTTCATTCATGTCTTTCACCCATCTCCATCATCTCTCCATCATCACCACTTGATGATACTTAATAAAAATAATTATTTTTAAATTAAACCCTAAAAAGTTCAAGTAAACAAAAAAAAATAAAGAAAAACAAGCATCTAATTGTTCTCCCACCCTCTAAGCTAATGGAGCTCAACGGACACGGCCGTCTTGAAAATAATCTCAGAGGCTAATCCTCGCGATTGGGCTTGTCTTGATTGTGTCTCCACTTGTCTTGGTCGCGTCCTCCCCATTCTCTAGCAATCCAAGTGGCTCCGATTGATCCATTCCCTCTTTTACTACCTCAAAGCTACTGCGTTTGTAACACCTCCTTTGCCTCCATACCGGAGCACTCGTGAATAACAGTTCTGTAGTTGTCGTGTCACCACTGTGTGGTGGTCTCTTTTCGATAATCTTTATTTTGATTCATGGGATCTACTCATCATTTGGTTTGTGTGCGAGATCTCCATAGTTCACCTAGCACAAGCATATAAACCATCCTAGAATAGAAAAATAATCTGAAAGAATGTATCCTCAATAATATAATAAAATTAATTTGAGGGAAATTTAAAGATTGTTTCATTTAAGAATTTAATAGAGATGCTTCCTTTCCATCAACCGTTAGAAACTTAACTCTCCATCAATTGTTAGAAACTTGAGAGGAGCAGTGTGTTTATTGTTATGATGATTAATTTTAAATTCTTAATAAATGTGATTAACTTTCAATTCTTAATAAATGTAACTTTTCATGTGAAAGTAGCCTTTAATCTTTCTACATTTTGTAGGTTTCAGAATATTAATAAATTAATAATTAGTAAAATATGAAGAATTATGTTATGTAATAAAAGCTAATATGATAAATTTTAAAGTAACACATTTAATTATTTATATTACTCCTCATACTTATTGCAATAATGATGTTGTAATAAATAAAATGAATGTATGGTTGATGTATGAAGTATGTGTTTTATGTAAATGAATGTATGGTTTTTTTTTTGAAGGGATAAATGAATGTATGGTTTATGTATGAAGTATGTGCTTTATGTATGCATGTATGTGTTTTGACATAACTTGGAGGGCATTTTGAAAGAAATGTTTTAACATGGCTACACAATTTTATAATAAAATATTAGATTAGGTAGATAGATTTTGAGGACAAAATTATTTGAAGAAGGATAATATTTGACGCATCTAACCTGAATACAGCATCTTATTACATATATTAATACACATTCAGTGAATATATGCCATACATGAGTGATTGATTTGAATGGCATATCTAAAAATGTATTATATATACAAACTGAAAGTTTGAAAATTTTTCAGAGTACGTAAAAGAATGAATTACATATTCTATACTAAAACATTCTTTTTAGCAGGATTCATAACAGCATGGCTTTGGTTTGCATATTTATTGGTTTTCTTATTCTTATTTCCATTGTTTTCTCTCTAGACGCCTACTACCCATTCTAAAGACCAAGTTTTATTTTTTAATTTTCTCGTTTTAACATAGCTGAAGTGATAAACTTTGGAATTCACCAAGGGTGTTTTTGAATCCACAAATTTTTAGAATCCACGAAGAACTTCAAATCCACAAAGAAAATATGATAAGAGAAATTTTATTAATAAAATGATCTTCTCATTCTAGGTCTCATGCATCTTATTAAATAGAAAAATAAAATAGACTCCTAATAACACTAGAATTATAAGAAAATAGAAAGTATCAAATTTTAACAAAACGACTCCCTATAATAGAGGAAACAAATCAGTCCAACATGAATCAAAATTAAATTTATTTCCTAACATAAATAAAATCCTTTATTACTAAAAATAGTCAATAAATAGATTATTTTCATATTTCTACTGAAAAGGGATATTGCTGATGTGATTTTTGAAATCTGACAATGCAGTTGTCCGTCTCATCGAGATGGGTGATTTACATATATAATATATCAAAATCCACCTTGCGAGTTGGGGGATATGGTCGTTGCTTTTCAGGGAAGTCAATAGTATGTATGTATTCGCGTTTAACTCGTAATTGTCCCGCTCTTTCACAAAATTATCCATTATGCATCCTACATCAATCTCCCCTTATTGGAAGCAGCTCGATCCTGAACTAATATTTTCTTAAATAGTAGCTTCCTCCATGGATATTTTTCTTCTCCTGCATCGATCAACATCCGCCTTATACTTAGCATTAATTTTCTCAGTCTGCTCTTTTACCTCCTTAGCTAGGGCATCTTCTAAATTAAACTTTTGAATGAATCTTTTCCACACCATGTGTATGTGATTGGCAACATGTGAATTAGTTGTCTTGAAAAACTCCTTCGAATATATTCCTTGATGCTTCTCATGTTCTAGTGTTGAAAGTATCAGCTCAATATTCTTGAAATTATTCACAACCTTTGCTTCCAAAGAAGAAAAAATTTCCTCATACTCTATACATAATTCTTTCATCTCCTTTGCCTTGGGCCCTCCACCAAACAAGTGACACATATCATCAATTGCTTCGCTTGCTATTATATCCTTCTCCTCCATCGGGACAGCATCAACATGTATAATAGCACTCACAATCTCTTTGGAAATATCATGCACAATATTCATCTTCACTAGCATATCATGAATCACGATTATTATCAGGACTCTCATGTACAATAAGTGTTTACACCTCAAGAGGAATCTTGATGACGATGAAGTCTTCCTTTTCGGTTGAGAGTGTCTCATTGCCCGCCACTAGAAAGGCCTTCTCCTTAGCAACCTCTGTCTTAGACGCCTTGGGTTATATGATCGATATAATTGATGAGGTTTTCTTTGTAGCTTCTTCATTGCTCTTCACAAATTCAGACTCTTGCTTGGGGATAAATTGAGGTTTCTTAGTTCTTCCACAATCATAACTAGTGTGAGAATTCTCCAAAAACATCCATGATGAAGGTCCTTTGTTGTTTTGCTCAAGCTCTTGCTCTTGCTCTTGCTCCACCTTCTTCACTAGATGGACCGTATCGGCTAAGGTAAAAGTATTTTATAAAGATACCCGACATTATTTGTAGTTAGAAGGCAGAAAATGGTCTCTCAATAATTTCTTCATCTTCGCCCATGTTTGAACCGGATCTCTTCCTTAATGATATCGATTCATCAATAATTCGTCCCACCATGCAGGTGCTTTTTCCTTAAATTTGTACGCCACTAACTTAACTTGCTAATCTTTTGGGATCATCTCGTACTCAAAATAGCTATCCACCTCATCAATCCAATTAAGGAAATCCTCAACATGAAGTCTTTCACTAAAGGATGGTATCTTTAATCCTTCAACATCATATTTCTCTCATCTTTGGTAGCTTCTACGATCATGGCTATTGGATTTATCATACGGAGTCGGATCTCATCTTTGGCAACCATAAACATGATCTCGAGCGCGTCCTGGGTTTAAACGCTCCACTGTCAACACAAGTCGGTTCACGAAAGTCCTAATCTGATTAACGCCGATCTTTAACTCATTGTACTCAGTTTGGCACACCTGAAAATTCATTCTGGTAATAGGGTTTCATCGCCTGCCATCAGATCAGAAAAATAAGGCTTTGATACCAATTAACGCAGCGCATAAGTGATAAACCTGGAAATCTATCAATGGGTATTCTTTGAATGCACAAAGAATAATCTCTGAATCCACAAAAAACTTCGAATCTACGAAGAAAATATGATAAGAGAAATTTTATTAATAAAAATGATCTTCTCATTCTAGGATTACATGCATCTTCTTAAATAAAAAAATAAAATAGACTCCTAATGAGATTAGAATTATAAGAAAATAAAAAGTATCAAATCCTAACCTAAAAAAGGCTCCCTAAAATAGAGGAAACAACTCAGACCAACATGAATCAAAATTCAATTTGTTTCCTAATCTAAATAGACTCCTTTATTACTAAAAATAAATAATAAACTGATTATTTTTGGATTTCTACTGAAAAGGGCTACTGTTGATGTGATTTCAAAATCTGACAATCCAGTTGACTCTGTCTTATCGAGATAGGTGATGTACGATAAAATATGTCGAATCCGCCTTCCAAATTAGGAGATATGGTCGTGTTTTATGGGCAAATCAATAATACATAATGTATCCGTGTTTAGCTCGTAATTGTCCCGCTCCTCTATGAAATTGTCCATTATGCATCCTACATCAGTTGATACCAATTAACACAGAGCAGAAGTGATAAACATAAAATTCCACCAAGGAGTGCTCTTTGAATCCACAAAGAACAATCTCTGAATCCATAAAAATTTTGAATCCACGAAGAAAATATGTTAAGAGAAATTTTATTAATAAAAGTGATCTTCACATTCAAGAGTTGCGTGCATCTTCTTAAATAGAAAAATAAAAAAGACTCCTAATAAGACTAAAATTAAAAAAAATAGAAAGTATCATCCTAATCTAACAAGACTCTCTATAATAGAGGAAACAAATCAGTCCAACATGAATCAAAAATGAATTTATTTTCTAATCTAAATAGGCTCCTTGATTACTAAAAGTCCAATAAACTGATTACTTTCGGATTTCTACTAGAAAAGGGTATTGCTGATGTGATTTTCAAAATCTAACAATCCACTTGTCTC
Source organism: Asparagus setaceus (assembly GCA_012295165.1). Lineage (NCBI taxonomy): Eukaryota > Viridiplantae > Streptophyta > Magnoliopsida > Asparagales > Asparagaceae > Asparagus > Asparagus setaceus. The sequence goes on from CM022709.1 coordinate 7,103,375, forward strand.
CGTCTCATCGAGATAGGTGATGTACGTATAAAATATGTCAGAATCCGCCTTCCAAATTAGGAGATATGGTCGTGTTTTATGGGCAAATCAATAATACATACGTATCCGTGTTTAGCTAGTAATTGTCCCGCTCCTCCATAAAATTATCCATTATGATTTATGCATCCTAAATCACTTTCTCACCAGAGAAAAACACCACAGTGTCAGATCAACTGTATTTGCGGGAGCAAGCTGAGGAAAAGTAGCTGATAGTATGGTGCTCCATCAGGACTTTGCTTTCTTAAATATACTTTTATTTCAGTGCTGAGACATTCTTATGCTCAGTGTGTCCCGGTGATTGAGGGACTAGTATAGTATCTAGCCTCCTGCTACTATGAGTCAGTGTTTACATTCGGGCCTTTTTGTGTCACAATTTATAGTAGAGGCTTTTGAGACAATGTTGGCTTTGTATATATACTGCATGTGACGTATTTCTATGGTGCAACGTGTGAAAGATCATGAAATATTTGTAAGGCTTCGGTATATACGGTTCGGACTTAGATTATATACTATAGGTCAGTCATTGTCCTCGCGTATTATGGATCGCGAGTAGTGATGTAGTTATTCAGGAAAATAAGTTCAGAGCTGTTTGGCCCAACTTCTCAGCACACGTGACAACTTGATTTCTTCAGCACATTGTTCATCAACAATCACACCGAAATAAGGGATATTTATTCTCACGGACTTGTAATCCTTAAGCTTATTTTTAATGAAAATGCCTTTCTTTCCGCTGGAAAATTATAGAAAATGCTTTTGGAAGGTAAAGTTTCCTGATAAGAACTTTCAGAGTCTAATTCTCCCCCTGTATGACTTGCACTTTTGTTTTTCTTTTACTGTACTTTTTTTTAAAAAGGGATAATTTCACTCATGCACAACCCCTGAACTTTGTTTATCTCACATATATAACCACCTAAACTTTGGGGTCTCTAAAAAAAACCCCGAACTGCAGTATATTCATAAAAAAAAAAGGCCTAAATATGATTTCATCAATCTTTTAGAGATGTTTGGCATTGGAAGTTGTAGAGGTTCTCACGTTTATGCCATAAGTGAATATGTTAACTATTCTCTTTTGTTTTTGGTTTGTTTACATGAAAAGTCACATGAAATCCAAGATGTCAGTCTACAGACTCTACACCTCTATTTCTCTCCAAAATCCTTATGAGAGGAGAGGACTTTTAAAATGAGATTTTGCTGATGTGGTGACAATTACCAATCACTTTCAATCAACTTTAGTTGAAAATACACAAAATTTGTTTGAGGATTTTGAACCAGACAAAAGTACCAAGGATGTGTTCAGTTAGAAATAGCAACAAATGTATTTACGACATAATTTTGTTTCTAACTCTTGCGGTTGGAACGCTCATGAATTTCCACACAAAAACAATTCTCATTTTAGCATGTTTTGCTTTTGGACCTTTTTGTGTGGCGGTAACATTCAACCAAGCATCTATATTTAAATTTGAGTAGAGTTGAAATAATTTCAATCGGATCCACATTTTGAAGGAATTTCAAAGGAATCCTTGTAAACAAACAGTACAGATTGCTCTTTGAAAGGGTGAAGCTAAAAAGCAATATCTCACTCCTCAGTCCTCACCTTAAGATATAGAGAATAAAGGAAGAAAGAAACAACTAACTGTTCTCTGATGTATGCACACTTATTTCGAAACCTATTGCTGGTCTCAATCCTAGTCAGCCTCAACTGATTGCATGTACCTTTTTTCTTAAGGGTAAATTATGCAAAAATAAACCCTGCATTATAAAGTTCTCATACTAAATATTTTAGTCTATTTCCACATCATCATGTTTCTTTTGGAGATTTTCATGTGCTACTTTTGGGGCAATTGTAGATAAGCCTCCTAAAAAATTCTATTCCAGTAAATAAATAAGAGTTTAAATTTTTTATTTTCCAATGTCAATGTTAATTAATGGGTTAGTACCTCCCTTTGAGTATGCGAATAGATCATATACATTATATAAAGTATTTCTCAAGAGAACAAGAGGATTATCTGCAAATCCTACATAATAGGTGGAGTTCTGCACAATTTATCCTTAATAGCATTATAGCCACTAAAAGCAAGCTTCTCTTTCTACGGCATTTGTAGCCACTAAGTGATCACTTTGTCTCTATAAATTAAACTAATTTGAATATTATTTGAGAGAGAGAGAGAGAGAGAGAGAGAGAGAGAGAAGAAGAAGAAGAATAAATTGATAATGGAGAAAGAGAGGGTGTTGATTGAGATGAAGAAGCAATTGAAGTTGGCAGGGCCTCTTATACTAGCAAACATTCTTCAGTATCTGATGCAAGTTATATCAGTTATTTTTGTGGGTCATCTTGGCCAGCAGCTTGCTCTCTCTGCTGCTTCCATGGCCACCGCCTTTGCTAATGTTACTGGTTTCAGCTTGTTGGTAGGTGATCACTCTCTCTTTCCCATTTACTTGTGCAAATAGGAAATGGGTAATTGCTGAATTTTGATTTATACACATTTTGATACGAAAGTGTACTTTTGTGATGTTCTTTTACATCTCTCACTGTATCAAGTTGTGCTCATGCAAACGGCCATTAATTAGTACTCTACTCTTTCTTTTATTAATAATAATATGAATTAAGCACACTGTCACTACAGCAAAAGATGCATTTGCTGACATATGTACGTAGAAGTGTTGTTTAATAGCAAAGGATTAAATAGTAGCAATACAAATAAAAAAATATAGCAAGTCATGACACATGTCCGTGTCATTAGATACAAATTAAGATAAAAGTATCACAAATATGTGCTGAGAATTTTATGACACATTTCCACATAGATATATAGAAAGATCCTCTCCACATATGATCTATCCTCACTTTCTACTTATGTCACACTCCATTTGTGCAACACAGACATGTGATGCGAGATGATAAAAAAGAAAGTATCACAAGTTACAACTTTTGTCCGTAGTGATTTCACAAAATTACGAAGAAGTTTGGTGCATTTTGAGAAAATTCTCAAAAAGTTTAGAAATGTCACCTAACCCTCCAAAACATATACAGATAACCCCTATAAAGTTAGAACTTATCTCAATATAGATTCAGCAAAAATGCAGTAGTAGTTTTGAGGATAAAAAGACATTTCCAAACTTTTGAGGGTTGTCTCAAAATGGGCAAAAATTCATTGGTGTCTTGTGAAATTTACCAAAAAAAAAAAGTAACGGGCTCTTAATGGTAGTTTTGTTTAGCCTGTCAATAGGTCTTATTTTAATCTTACACCACTGCTATAGAACTCCAATCCCATTCCAATATCACCTTAATTAAAATATCTTGAAAGTATTGTCACCGCTAGGGGTTGAGCATTAGTGGCTGGTGGAATTAGTTTAAACCCATATATGAGTGGTGCAGACACTTTATGACGTAACGTTGATGCAAAACCTCAGAATCCACTAATGGTAATTCTATAAATCTATAAAAATAATTTTCAAGCCCTTGAAGAAGATAACCTCAAATCCACGAAATAAATATGAAAGACAATTTTATTAATCAAAACGTATAGGGCTTACAACTCTCTGCTTAAATATAAAACACCCTAATAGGAATAGAATTTTCTAAAAATATAAATTCTCCAAAACTACCTAAAACGCTCCTTATAATAGGAATAGAGAGGAGACATCAGTCAAATTTAAGTCAAGATTAAATTTATTTTTATCCAAAATTGATTCTAGTTTTATTACTAAAAATAAAAAGAATCTAAAAAAAGTACATCCAACATCACTTTATATACAAAAACAATAATTTGCTTCACATCCCTCTATCTATCTGTGGCTTTCTCGTGCACATGAATAGTTCTTTAAGATGTTCCGTTGCTCTAGTTTTCAACCCATGGGAGGGCGCTCAACTTGAGAGGCATGTTAGATTTGACTACATATTATTTTTAGCGTATCTGACCTCTGACTTTGATAGTACGAGTATAAGATTCACTTTCGGGGCAAATTTGCCAAATAAAAGTACAATAATCTATCTTTGCTATAGAAAACACCATAAACTTTTTAATCTCAGGGAAATGCCACATAGTATCAAGCAATTATCCTACTGATTTTGTCAACAGTCCACAATACCCTAAAAGTTGAGAAGGGGGAGACCATTAGAGAGGATAGTCATACAAAGTAAGTAATCACAGAGTATCCAAAATATGTCACATGCCTATCACGTGCCAGCTTACTAACGTGATCATGCTTATTATACATTCTCTAATAAAAATAGTTTATAATAATTTTATGCAAAACCCATATAACTATTCATGTTAGTTTCGTGAATTTTACCCTTCTTTTTTCCTCATATATAGATGGGCATGGGAGCCGCATTGGATACGCTATGTGGCCAATCCTTCGGAGCAAAGCAATACCATATGCTCGGCATCCATATGCAACGAGCCGTTCTCACTCTCGCACTTTCAAGTATTCCAATCGCGATATTATGGACCTTCACCGGGCAGATACTCATATTTTTACATCAAGATCGGCAAATATCACAAGAAGCAGGATTATACATCCGATACATGATTCCCGCCCTTTTTGGATACGCCATCCTTCAATCTCAAAACAGATTCTTGAAAAGCCAGAGATCAGTGTTACCGTTAATGCTGAGTTCAGGATTTGTGACTTTAATCCACGTTCTTATATGTTGGATTTTGGTGTACAAATGCGGGCTTGGAAATAAGGGGCTGCATTGGCAAATTCTATTTCGTATTGGATCAATGCGCTTATTTTGACAATTTATGTGTGGTTATCTCCTAAATGTGAAAATACATGGGGTGGGTTTTCAAGAGAAGGTTTATATGGTGTTTTGACTTCATAAAGCTTGCTATTCCTTCGGCTGCAATGATATGGTAATAGGCTCATAATAAACAAGATTTTTATTTTATTTATTTATTTATTTTAATTTTTGTGCTTAGTAAAGAAGATGTTATCCTTTCTGCATATATAACTTTCGGAAAGAGAAAATCAGTAAGTTATTTCTTCCTTCTTTTTCTTTTCTTTTTCCCCTTGTTTCACCAATATGCTCCCCAAATCTATTCTAATTATAGCTTTACCTCCCAAATATGCATATTTGCTAATTTACCTTTATGAATTTTAACAGTGTTCTGTTGGATCTGAATGCAAGCCTAGAGGAGGTTGAATAGGTTTACTACAGTTTTTCACTAAAACATAGAATAAGCAGCAGAAATATAGAAAAATAAAAGCGAACAATCAAACCAAAAAACAATCAAGAAACACGCGAGATTTTTATAGTGGTTCGGATAACAATCCTACATCCATTTTGCCTTCTCACGAAGGAACTTCCTCATTATGCCAAGAGTTCACCTGAATCACAACCCGATTCAATAGGCTTACAAAAATTGCACTATAGAATTTACCCAAAACCAGCTTGTCTAACCTTACTCTCCACAAGGAATAACACATAGCCCTAGCTAGTCCCAACCCTCAATTATCACCACTTGAGTACGCCATAAACCCTCAATTAACATCGCTTGAGTATGTCAGAACCCTCAATTCACCCGGTTTGAGTCCACGTAAAAATAAGTTTGATACAAAAAATAAATAACAATTAAGCACAACTAGAAAGATCTTGTACCCTTTTGATTAGCAAACCGTCCTTCAAAAGATTAAAGCAAAATTTGATGAAGAACGGTGTAGATGATGAAGTTCAAGGGCATCACTCCTCGAAGGTTGATGATTGGATGATGAAGAACGACGCGAGGATTCTTTCTAAGAAGCCTAAGCAAGATCCTTTCACCAACTTAAAACCCTAGCTCTCTCTTCCTCTTTCTTTTTCTCTCTCTCTATTAGGTCAGGAATATCTGTGAAAATCATTAGGAAAGAGCCTATATACCCTCGACAATGAAGGCTAAGATTGAGTCCAAAAAAAGATCAAAATCACAAATCTGGTACTCAACCATCGATGGTCGGACTTAACCATCGATGGGTTATTGTTCACCATCGATGGTTACTGTTCAGTTCCAAAGAAAACATCAATGTGTAACTGTATACCATCGATTATCTCAACCTACCATCGATGATTAGATAGATCAGATCGAGAAATTTTTAAAAAGCTATTATAATATCGATTTGAATAACCGAGTCAATAGTTATGGCCCGTGCAAATTTCAGCCTCGGTATATGTTTCAACCCTACTACTGACTATTTCGGCGTTGTTTAACTAAAACATTCATATTTCTAGTTATACATCTCCGAATTGAGTTCCATTTATTCTCGTGGATTTGTGACAACAAGACGAACACTCCCATATACTCAAAAATAATTTTCAAGCCCTTGAAGAAGATAACCTCAAATCCACGAAATAAATATGAAAGACAATTTTATTAATCAAAGCATTATAGGGCTTACAACTCTGCTTAAATATAAAACACCCTAATAGGAATAGAATTTTCTAAAAATATAAATTCTCCAAAACTACCTAAAACGCTCCTTATAATAGGAATAGAGAGGAGACATCAGTCAAATTTAAGTCAAGATTAAATTTATTTTTATCCAAAATTGATTCTAGTTTTATTACTAAAAATAAAAGAATCTAAAAAAGTACATCCAACATCACTTTATATACAAAAACAATAATTTGCTTCACATCCCTCTATCTATCTGTGGCTTTCTCGTGCACATGAATAGTTCTTTAAGATGTTCCGTTGCTCTAGTTTTCAACCCATGGGAGGCTCAACTTGAGAGGCATGTTAGATTTGACTACATATTATTTTTAGCGTATCTGACCTCTGACTTTGATAGTACGAGTATAAGATTCACTTTCGGGGCAAATTTGCCAAATAAAAGTACAATAATCTATCTTTGCTATAGAAAACACCATAAACTTTTTAATCTCAGGAAATGCCACATAGTATCAAGCAATTATCCTACTGATTTTGTCAACAGTCCACAATACCCTAAAAGTTGAGAAGGGGAGACCATTAGAGAGGATAGTCATACAAAGTAAGTAATCACAGAGTATCCAAAATATGTCACATGCCTATCACGTGCCAGCTTACTAACGTGATCATGCTTATTATACATTCTCTAATAAAAATAGTTTATAATAATTTTATGCAAAACCCATATAACTATTCATGTTAGTTTAGTGAATTTTACCCTTCTTTTTCCTCATATATAGATGGGCATGGGAGCCGCATTGGATACGCTATGTGGCCAATCCTTCGGAGCAAAGCAATACCATATGCTCGGCATCCATATGCAACGAGCCGTTCTCACTCTCGCACTTTCAAGTATTCCAATCGCGATATTATGGACCTTCACCGGGCAGATACTCATATTTTTACATCAAGATCGGCAAATATCACAAGAAGCAGGATTATACATCCGATACATGATTCCCGCCCTTTTGGATACGCCATCCTTCAATCTCAAAACAGATTCTTGAAAAGCCAGAGATCAGTGTTACCGTTAATGCTGAGTTCAGGATTTGTGACTTTAATCCACGTTCTTATATGTTGGATTTTGGTGTACAAATGCGGGCTTGGAAATAAGGGGCTGCATTGGCAAATTCTATTTCGTATTGGATCAATGCGCTTATTTTGACAATTTATGTGTGGTTATCTCCTAAATGTGAAAATACATGGGGTGGGTTTTCAAGAGAAGGTTTATATGGTGTTTTGACTTCATAAAGCTTGCTATTCCTTCGGCTGCAATGATATGGTAATAGGCTCATAATAAACAAGATTTTTATTTTATTTATTTATTTATTTTAATTTTTGTGCTTAGTAAAGAAGATGTTATCCTTTCTGCATATATAACTTTCGGAAAGAGAAAATCAGTAAGTTATTTCTTCCTTCTTTTTTCTTTTCTTTTTCCCCTTGTTTCACCAATATGCTCCCCAAATCTATTCTAATTATAGCTTTACCTCCCAAATATGCATATTTGCTAATTTACCTTTATGAATTTTAACAGTGTTGTTGGATCGAATGCAAGCCTAGAGGAGGTTGAATAGGTTTACTCTGAGTTTTCACTAAAACATAGAATAAGCGGCGAAATATAGAAAAATAAAAGCGAACAATCAAACCAAAAAACAATCAAGAAACACGCGAGATTTTTATAGTGGTTCGGATAACAATCCTACATCCATTTTGCCTTCTCACGAAGGAACTTCCTCATTATGCCAAGAGTTCACCTGAATCACAACCCGATTCAATAGGCTTACAAAATTGCACTATAGAATTTACCCAAAACCGGTTGTCTAACCTTACTCTCCACGATGAATAACACATAGCCCTAGCTAGTCCCAACCCTCAATTATCACCGGCTTGAGTGCGCCATAAACCCTCAATTAACATCGGCTTGAGTATCTTTGTAAACCCTCAATTCACCCGGTTTGAGTCGCTAGTAAAATAAGTTTGATACAAAAAATAAATAACAATTAAGCACAACTAGAAAGATCTTGCGGCCCTTTTGATTAGCAAACCGTCCTTCAAAAGATTAAAGCAAAATTTGATGAAGAACGGTGTAGATGATGAAGTTCAAGGGCATCACTCCTCGAAGGTTGATGATTGGATGATGAAAAGCGACGAGGATTCTTTCTAAGAAGCCTAAGCAAGATCCTTTCACCAACTTAAAACCCTAGCTCTCTCTTCCTCTTTCTTTTTCTCTCTCTCTATTAGGTCAGGAATATCTGTGAAAATCATTAGGAAAGAGCCTATATACCCTCGACAATGAAGGCTAAGATTGAGTCCAAAAAAAGATCAAAATCACAAATGGTACTCAACCATCGATGGTCGGACTTAACCATCGATGGGTTATTGTTCACCATCGATGGTTACTGTTCGAGTTCAAAAACATCAATGTGTAACTGTATACCATCGATTATCTCAACCTACCATCGATGATTAGATAGATCAGATCGAGAAATTTTTAAAAAGCTATTATAATATCGATTTGAATAACCGAGTCAATAGTTATGGCCCGTGCAAATTTCAGCCTCGGTATATGTTTCAACCCTACTACTGACTATTTCGGCGTTGTTTAACTAAAACATTCATATTTCTAGTTATACATCTCCGAATTGAGTTCCATTTATTCTCGTGGATTTGTGACAACAAGACGAACACTCCCATATACTCAAAAATAATTTTCACTCTTGATATTTTTCGAATCGGTTGTGATTAATTTATTGTCTTGCTCTTTTCAATATTGAACTTGATTCTAACTTCTTGTAACTGTATAAAATATCTCAAACATATATTAGACCAATATGAAAGTTTGTTATTCATCAAACAAAGTCGATTACGGACATGATCCTAACATGTTCAATAAGAAGGATATAAAACCCAATATTGTAAATTTCGGAGAAGGGTATTTTGACATTTTACCCTTAGAGGTTTAAATTTCAACGAAGTTAAAAAATACGGTATCTGACCTCTGACTTTGATAATACGAGTATAAGATTCACTTTCGGGGCAAATTTGCCAAATAAAAGTACAATAATCTATCTTTGCTATAGAAAACACCATAAACTTTTTAATCTCAGGGAAATGCCACATAGTATCAAGCAATTATCCTACTGATTTTGTCAACAGTCCACAATACCCTAAAAGTTGAGAAGGGGGAGACCATTAGAGAGGATAGTCATACAAAGTAAGTAATCACAGAGTATCCAAAATATGTCACATGCCTATCACGTGCCAGCTTACTAACGTGATCATGCTTATTATACATTCTCTAATAAAAATAGTTTATAATAATTTTATGCAAAACCCATATAACTATTCATGTTAGTTTTTGAATTTTACCCTTCTTTTTTCCTCATATATAGATGGGCATGGGAGCCGCATTGGATACGCTATGTGGCCAATCCTTCGGAGCAAAGCAATACCATATGCTCGGCATCCATATGCAACGAGCCGTTCTCACTCTCGCACTTTCAAGTATTCCAATCGCGATATTATGGACCTTCACCGGGCAGATACTCATATTTTTACATCAAGATCGGCAAATATCACAAGAAGCAGGATTATACATCCGATACATGATTCCCGCCCTTTTTGGATACGCCATCCTTCAATCTCAAAACAGATTCTTGAAAAGCCAGAGATCAGTGTTACCGTTAATGCTGAGTTCAGGATTTGTGACTTTAATCCACGTTCTTATATGTTGGATTTTGGTGTACAAATGCGGGCTTGGAAATAAGGGGGCTGCATTGGCAAATTCTATTTCGTATTGGATCAATGCGCTTATTTTGACAATTTATGTGTGGTTATCTCCTAAATGTGAAAATACATGGGGTGGGTTTTCAAGAGAAGGTTTATATGGTGTTTTTGACTTCATAAAGCTTGCTATTCCTTCGGCTGCAATGATATGGTAATAGGCTCATAATAAACAAGATTTTTATTTTATTTATTTATTTATTTTAATTTTTGTGCTTAGTAAAGAAGATGTTATCCTTTCTGCATATATAACTTTCGGAAAGAGAAAATCAGTAAGTTATTTCTTCCTTCTTTTTCTTTTCTTTTTCCCCTTGTTTCACCAATATGCTCCCCAAATCTATTCTAATTATAGCTTTACCTCCCAAATATGCATATTTGCTAATTTACCTTTATGAATTTTAACAGTGTTGTTGGATCTGAATGCAAGCCTAGAGGAGGTTGAATAGGTTTACTACAGTTTTTCACTAAAACATAGAATAAGCAGCAGAAATATAGAAAAATAAAAGCGAACAATCAAACCAAAAAACAATCAAGAAACACGCGAGATTTTTATAGTGGTTCGGATAACAATCCTACATCCATTTTGCCTTCTCACGAAGGAACTTCCTCATTATGCCAAGAGTTCACCTGAATCACAACCCGATTCAATAGGCTTACAAAAATTGCACTATAGAATTTACCCAAAACCAGTTGTCTAACCTTACTCTCCACAGTGAATAACACATAGCCCTAGCTAGTCCCAACCCTCAATTATCACCAGCTTGAGTACGCCATAAACCCTCAATTAACATCAGCTTGAGTATGCTGTAAACCCTCAATTCACCCCGGTTTGAGTCCGCCGTAAAAATAAGTTTGATACAAAAAAATAAATAACAATTAAGCACAACTAGAAAGATCTTGCAGCCCTTTTGATTAGCAAACCGTCCTTCAAAAGATTAAAGCAAAATTTGATGAAGAACGGTGTAGATGATGAAGTTCAAGGGCATCACTCCTCGAAGGTTGATGATTGGATGATGAAGAACGACGCGAGGATTCTTTCTAAGAAGCCTAAGCAAGATCCTTTCACCAACTTAAAACCCTAGCTCTCTCTTCCTCTTTCTTTTTCTCTCTCTCTATTAGGTCAGGAATATCTGTGAAAATCATTAGGAAAGAGCCTATATACCCTCGACAATGAAGGCTAAGATTGAGTCCAAAAAAAGATCAAAATCACAAATCTGGTACTCAACCATCGATGGTCGGACTTAACCATCGATGGGTTATTGTTCACCATCGATGGTTCTTGTTAGGTTCAAAGAAAACATCAATGTAATCAGTATACCATCGATTATCTCAACCTACCATCGATGATTAGATAGATCGGATCGAGAAATTTTAAAAGCTATTATAATATCGATTTGAATAACCGAGTCAATAGTTATGGCCCGTGCAAATTTCAGCCTCGGTATATGTTTCAACCCTACTACTGACTATTTCGGCGTTGTTTAACTAAAACATTCATATTTCTAGTTATACATCTCCGAATTGAGTTCCATTTATTCTCGTGGATTTGTGACAACAAGACGAACACTCCCATATACTCAAAAATAATTTTCACTCTTGATATTTTTCCGGAATCAGTTGTGATTAATTTATTGTCTTGCTCTTTTCAATATTGAACTTGATTCTAACTTCTTGTAACCTGTATAAAATATCTCAAACATATATTAGACCAATATGAAAGTTTGTTATTCATCAAACAAAGTCGATTGCACAGACATGATCCTAACATGTTCAATAAGAAGGATATAAAACCCAATATTGTAAATTTCGAGAAGGGTATTTTGACATTTTACCCTTAGAGGTTTAAATTTCAACGAAGTTAAAAAATACGGTATTTTAACTCAATGTTTCAGAATATTGTAGCGAAAAAATAGCAAATATTCAGATCAGAGGGGCAATGCAAATGAGATATATTTTGGAGGGCATATAGGTAAAGAAAACCCCTTTCTTAACGTTACTGACAGGAAAGTGGTAACCAAAAGTAGATAAAGTTCATATATGATGCTTGTATATGAGATTAATTAACGAACATATAAACTCTTAACTTTATTTTTAATTAATATGAGAGATTATTACTTCATGAATATGAAGTAAGTTCCTACTCTTTACAGCTTGGAGTTCTGGTCATTTGAGCTTCTGGTTTTCTTCTCTGGTGTTCTTCCCAACCCAAAGCTACAAACTTCGGTCATGTCTATAAGGTACTCAGAATCATTATCCTTGCATTATATTTTCAAACTAACTTGTTAGTTAATACTGATAATATTTGATATATTCTTCAGTCTCAGCATTGCTTCAGTAATATTCACCTTTCCCTTGGGCTTTGGAGCTGCTATAAGGTCTGTTAACTCAACGTTATTGATTTATTAGGGTTAATTGCCCCATCCCTTTGAGTACTATGACATTGTATACTCACTTAATACTTTAAGTCTTTTATAAGAAATTATATATATCTTTGAATCACAGAAGACGTTATTTTTACCCTCAATTTAGATTACAGTGTAGTTTTTTCCGGTTAAAACCTCCGCCACATAAAAGTAATGAAGTGGCTACTATTTTGAACAATAATCATCTATTAATATTGTTTAGTACACAGTTGAGATTCCATGTGTATTGTACTCGTTCTCACATTTCCCAGCACGAATCACAATCTTCAATTATACAATACATGTTCATAAGTAAAATTAGTGATCTCTCCACTCCTTTTTGATAGTGAAGAATGATCCAAATTCATGTATCACTATATAATTCTCATGTGACTTCTCAACCTAATTGGGAAATAATGTCGTCTGGACTTCAGAATAAGTACTAATAAAATAGGCATAATTAGGGTATAATTGGATACAAATTCTTGTTGCTTTTATGCAACTAGCCATCATACTATTAATAACTTATATGAGTTATGCTCCTAAAAGCTAATATTGTTTTTTCTTTCATTGTGTAGCACTCGAGTATCAAATGAACTTGGTGCTGGTTACCCACAGGCTACTCGCTTGGCTATTTTCATGGCTACATCTATGGCTATGCTCGAAGGTTTTACGATAGGATTGATTATGACATTTATGCGTCGTATATGGGCAAATGTATATAGCAATGAAGTGGAAGTGGTAGCTAAGGTTGCAGCCTTGATCCCCTTTGTTGCATTGGCTCATCTCTTGGATGGAACTCAACTTGTATTCCAAGGTAAATTTTTGGGTAAATTACAGAAATTTTAGTCTAAGGCATTAGAATTAGAAAAGGTAAATTTCACGAGAAACCCCTAATAGTTTCTTCCATTATGAGGTTGCCCCGAACTTTTGAAAATGTCACAGAACTCCAAAAGCTTTTGGGGTGTATCCCAAAACCCCCCCAAAACATCATGAGTACGAATTGTATCAGAATGCTCTGCACCGTGTGGAGCAGACTGATATAATCGAGGGAAGTAGAGTGGTACGTTGGGTATTTCAGCACCTCCCTATTTGTATCAAACTGTCACGTACCTTGCAGAGTGTTTGGACAGAATTACTATTACATAAACGCTTTACCAAACAGGTGTAAGATGAACTGGTAAAAAGACGAGCCCTTTTTCTAAACTAACTGTCGTTATTAAATTAATAGCTCTAATTAAATCCTAATTGAATTTATGACATTTTGCATTTCCTTTTTTCTGCTGATAAGCATTTTTTTTGTTAATTATCTTAGCTAAGTTGACTTCAATTTGTGCTTAGTACTATTTATAATTTATGGACTTAGGGGTTGCTAGAGGATGTGGCTGGCAAAAAATTTGTGCTTATTTTACACTTGGATCTTATTACCTTGTTGGAGTTCCAATTTCCATTGTGTTTGCTTTTGTTCTTCATATGGAAACAAAGGTGAGATCTCTTAAAGAGTTTAATCCCTTTTCCCAACATTTTGATGTTTTATTTTGTATTTTACTGATGTCAAATTTTGACACACAGGGCCTATGGATTGGAATCATTTCTGCACTTTGTATTCAAAATATTTTCCTCTTAACAATTATTTTCCGTACTAAATGGGAAGAGGAGGTATGTAGGCTATGAATTATTATGCCATTCGTATTCACTATTTTCCTTCATATTTATTTCTCTACTACTTATCACAGGTTCAGAAGGTTAAGGACAGAGTTACCAAGTCAATTATACCCCAAGACTCTCCAGCAGACCGAAGAACAAGTCCATAATGATTCCTGAGTAGTATTTAAACGAAGGGGTAGATTAAATTCTCAAATTTGTAAATCACATGTTTCCCCTGTGTAATTATGTACAGAGGAAAATTTTCCTTCTGTTGGTTTGTTGATGATTAATGGGTACCAGGTAAATTGTAAGTTGGTTCTACAAGTAAAGAGAACTTTTTGTCAGACTTCGAAATGTACAAATTTGGAGTATTTAAATCCTGGTACCCCGTAGTATGATGTAAGCGCCCGTTTGGATGCTACGGGAAACATGGGTATTTATGACACAATATGAAAAGTGATTGTCCACATCACCACTTTCCATTTAAGTATTTATATTGTTTGGTTTGGATTATTTGTGAATCCAAAAATGCTTGTTTGGATGGTATAATGCAATGTTGGAAAATAAGTTTTGTGGCCCATTCAAAATTTCAACAAGATCATTTTAACAGTCCATTTGTGTTATGGATTAATTTGAATCTATACCTCCATAAAACATTTAATCAAAATTTAATCCAAATGATATTAAACAAAGCCAGGCTAGACTTGAATGAGAATTAAAAAAAATCAATCACTACCAAGTTAAACAAGCCGTTCCTGAAACAATTCACACTATATCATCTCAGATTAAATAAAAAAAATCTTAAATAAGAAAAAAAAAACCAACTCCAGAAAACCCAACTCACATTTTATTAGTTATGAAGAAGAAGAAGACCCTCTCTCTCTCTCCCCACCCCTCTTCCTACTGCAAACTCTCATCTAACAATTTTTCAGTATTAAAAGGACTAAAATGCAACAAAAAACTCATCAAAATGACAAAGACAAAGAGGCGGACTGAAAGATCACGTAATGCTGTTGGTAAAATTAGTTTTTTATTAATTATTCTGACACATGACAGCTTTCTTTCTAATTCAGCCCATTTTGGGATGATTTCACTTTACATTGACACCTCAGTCTGGTGGTTGACAACTCAGCAGTTTACCTTTTTGTTTGGACTACAAACAAACAGTTAAAAATTTAGAAAGCTGCTGCTTGGGCCCATATTCTGACACCTTAAGACCACTTTCCATAAAAAACAATACGAGCCCTAATTATATAGGTTACTTTGGGATATGTGAATAGACATGGATACCTTTTGAAATTGCTGACTGGGACTACGAGGGTAAACCTAATAAAAGCAATATTAAAGTTACTCAGGGTTACCCATATAATCTCAATCAATAATAATCTCAGAGCTATCCAAGTAGGTACATAAACTTTAGTATGTATATAATCCAACAAATTTTGAAAGATGCATTATACCGTTAGGTTCTTCCTATCCTTAACACATTTGTTATTTTATCAACTTTCATGGGGCTAGTTGTAAAAACTTTTAAATGGTTGTCCAGTAAAATTTTAAGGGGATGTTTGAAAATTTTGAAATTTTAAGGGTGCAGGTTGTAAACTTTTAGGGGTTTGTTTGTAAAACTTCAAGGTCCTATTTGTATCAAACTGTCCGCGTACCTTGCGAGTGTTTGGACGAATTACTATTACATAAACGCTTTACCAAACAGTGTAAGATGAACTGGTAAAAGACGAGCCCTTTTCTAAACTAACTGTCGTTATTAAATTAATAGCTCTAATTAAATCCTAATTGAATTTATGACATTTTGCATTTCCTTTTTCTGCTGATAAGCATTTTTTTGTTAATTCTCTTAGCTAAGTTGACTTCAATTTGTGCTTAGTACTATTTATAATTTATGGACTTAGGGGTTGCTAGAGGATGTGGCTGGCAAAAAATTTGTGCTTATTTTACACTTGGATCTTATTACCTTGTTGGAGTTCCAATTTCCATTGTGTTTGCTTTTGTTCTTCATATGGAAACAAAGGTGAGATCTCTTAAAGAGTTTAATCCCTTTTCCCAACATTTTGATGTTTTATTTTGTATTTTTACTGATGTCAAATTTTGACACACAGGGCCTATGGATTGGAATCATTTCTGCACTTTGTATTCAAAATATTTTCCTCTTAACAATTATTTTCCGTACTAAATGGGAAGAGGAGGTATGTAGGCTATGAATTATTATGTCATTCGTATTCACTATTTTCCTTCATATTTATTTCTCTACTACTTATCACAGGTTCAGAAGGTTAAGGACAGAGTTACCAAGTCAATTATACCCAAAGACTCTCCAGCAGACCGAAGAACAAGTCCATAATGATTCCTGAGTAGTATTTAAACGAAGGGGTAGATTAAATTCTCAAATTTGTAAATCACATGTTTCCCCTGTGTAATTATGTACAGAGGAAAATTTTCCTTCTGTTGGTTTGTTGATGATTAATGGGTACCAGGTAAATTGTAAGTTGGTTCTACAAGTAAAGAGAACTTTTTGTCAGACTTCGAAATGTACAAATTTGGAGTATTTAAATCCTGGTACCCCGTAGTATGATGTAAGCGCCCGTTTGGATGCTACGGAAACATGGGTATTTATGACACAATATGAAAAGTGATTGTCCACATCACCACTTTCCATTTAAGTATTTATATTGTTTGGTTTGGATTCGCTGTGAATCCAAAAATGCTTGTTTGGATGGTATAATGCAATGTTGGAAAATAAGTTTTGTGGCCCATTCAAAATTTCAACAAGATCATTTTTAACAGTCCATTTGTGTTATGGATTAATTTGAATCTATACCTCCATAAAACATTTAATCAAAATTTAATCCAAATGATATTAAACAAAGCCAGGCTAGACTTGAATGAGAATTAAAAAATCAATCACTACCAAGTTAAACAAGCCGTTCCTGAAACAATTCACATTATATCATCTCAGATTAAATAAAAAATCTTAAATAAGAAAAAAACCAACTCGGAAAACCCAACTCACATTTTATTAGTTATGAAGAAGAAGACCCTCTCTCTCTCTCCCCACCCCTCTTCCTCTGCAAACTCTCATCTAACAATTTTTCAGTATTAAAAGGACTAAAATGCAACAAAAACTCATCAAAATGACAAAGACAAAGAGACTGAAAGATCACGTATCTGTTGGTAAAATTAGTTTTTATTAATTATTCGACACATGACAGCTTTCTTTCTAATTCAGCCCATTTTGGGATGATTTCACTTTACATTGACACCTCGGTCGGTGGTTGACAACTCAGATTTACCTTTTGTTTGGACTACAAACAAACAGTTAAAATTTAGAAAGCTGCTGCTTGGGCCCATATTCGACACCTTAAGACCACTTTCCATAAAAACAATACGAGCCCTAATTATATAGGTTACTTTGGGATATGTGAATAGACATGGATACCTTTTGAAATTCTGACTGGGACTACGAGGGTAAACCTAATAAAAGCAATATTAAAGTTACTCGAGGTTACCCATATAATCTCAATCAATAATAATCTCGAGAGCTATCCAAGTAGGTACATAAACTTTAGTATGTATATAATCCAACAAATTTTGAAAGATGCATTATCCGTTAGGTTCTTCCTATCCTTAACACATTTGTTATTTTATCAACTTTCATGGGGCTAGTTGTAAAACTTTTAAATGGTTGTCAGTAAAATTTTTAAGGGGATGTTTGAAAATTTTGAAATTTTTAAGGGTCAGTTGTAAACTTTTTAGGGGTTTGTTTGTAAAACTTCAAGGTGCTATTTGTAATTTTTTAACTTTTTACTTTTGGAATCTCTAGGAATTGTTTATAATTTATGAATTTTAAAAGGGAGAATTTATAGTTTTCTAAATTTTATGTTGCTAATTCTAATTATTAGATTTCAGAAATTATTTGTGATTTTTAATCTTAAGGGGTTGTTTACAAATTTCTAATTTTTAAAGGCCTATTTGAAATTTTAGATTTATTAGGAGGTCTAGTTTTTGGATCTTAGAGGGTGATTTGTAATTTTTATATTTTATAGGGTTTCTTTATAATTTTTAGATTTTGAAGGGGTAGTTGATAATTTTCTAATCATGAAAAACTCTTTTATATATAAAGGAGGAGTTAGATTAATAGAATATTCTAATTATAAGTAGTTTTAATTTGATAAAACTCTTATTGGAAATAAGGGTTTTGATTTTAGAATAATTTTATAATTATAGAATTTTCTAATTTGACTAGAATCCTTAGATGAAAATAGGACTATATGTCAACTTGTCAATTTCTAATAGGATAGATGGACACTTGGCAGTTTTTCACACATGGCATGTTTTAAGCATTTAAGAGTAGTTCACCAATTTATATATAAATGAGGGATATGATTATGATTTTTTTCTAATTATGGATAGTTTTAATTTGATGAGAGGGATATGATTATGATTTTTTTTTTAATTATGGATAGTTATAATTTAATTAGAATAACTAGATATTTGATTATTAAAATTTTCTAATTATAGATAGTTACAATTTGATGAGAATTATTAATTAGGTGAAGATAAGATTAGGTGTCCACGTGACATCTTCGATGGACAAAAGCACGTGATAATTTTTGATATGACATATGTCGTTCATTTAGATAACACATATCAATTTTTGTGCCTCTAGGTGAACCACCAATTTCTCACATTATATACAAGCACTATGCCCGTGCTTTCATGCAGTGGATGTGATTTCTTTGGGTTATATATTTGATTTCTTTATTTTCTATGAACTTCTTTTTATTATGTCCATCATGCTTCTAAAAATTGAATTGTAGTAAAAAATTTAGTTTTGTCACTTAAGCCCCAACAACTTTCTGAAACCACCCCATAATGGTTGTTTAAAATTTCTAGTCTTTATAGGGAGCTATTTGTAGTATTCAAACTTTTTGGCTCGTTTTATGTATTTTTGGAATTTAAAGGTATGATTGCAATATTTAGATTTTCAGAGGACTTTTCATAAATTTAGATTTTTCAAGGGCAGGTTGTTTTAAATTTTAGAATTTTAAGTGTGTTCATTATAATTTTCATATTTTTCAGGGATTTGTTTGTAGTTTTTGAATTTTTCAGGGAGTTGTCTATAATTGAAATTTAAAGGGGTTGTCTGTAGTTTTTAAATTTTTCATGGAGTCATTTGTAATTTCATATTTTAATGGGGCTAGTTATAATTTATTTATTTATTAGGGATTATTTATAATTTTATGGGTTAATAAGCTAATACATGATTTGTGAAGTACACATTGGTTTTGAGGGATAATTTTAGTCGGTGTACATAATTATGGGTGACACTGTTATTAGGGGTGGTATTTGGTAGGTCGATACGAGCTTCGCTTCAGTTCGACGGCGGGCGGGACCAATTCGACTGCTACGATGTGACGTGGACACGTCTTTGCTGGCCTCTAGTAACAAGCGGACCGCCCGGCTTGCCCCGTAGAGCCCGGCCGACAAAAGTTGGGCCTAAATGTAAGCATCTTGGCCGCTTAAACCTAGGCTGTTGGCTCAGCGTACCCTAAAAGATATTATTAATTTAAATTATACTCTATTACAAGTTGGTATTTTCTCTATTTTATTTACTTAAAGTTTGTTGTAATTTATTCCTATATTTTAAAATAGTGAAACAATTAGTTGCTCAGTGGGTAGTTCTTGCTCAGAATCAATGAAAAATCTCGTGTTTGTGATGTTTTTCTCTCATTCTATACAAATATATAATTTTACTTCATAAAATTATTTTTATTTCTATAATGGTTGCATTGTTAATTAATTACATATAATTTTAAGTGTTAAATAATTCTTAAAACTATTTAAAAACTAAAACCATTTACAAAATCCAAAAATAAAAAATAAAACATGGTGGGTCGGTGGCGTATATGTCATGGCCCTCTTAACTTAATCTTGTCCGTGGCGGTGGTCCGAGGTCTAAGCAGAACAAGGGATACAACACAACAGCTTGTCTCATTGCTTGGTGGCCGTCTCGATCATGCAGAGCAGTAAGGCCTTTCATTGAGCAACCCGAGCTAGTCGTTGCCCACCTAACTATTATGTGGGTTACCTACTAACATCAAAATATTTTGGAGGCTTTCTAAATCCTGGTACCCGTAGTATGATGTAGCGCCGTTTGGATGCTACGGAAACATGGGTATTTATGACACAATATGAAAAGTGATTGTCACATCACCACTTTCCATTTAAGTATTTATATTGTTTGGTTTGGATTATTTGTGAATCCAAAAATGCTTGTTTGGATGGTATAATGCAATGTTGGAAAATAAGTTTTGTGGCCCATTCAAAATTTCAACAAGATCATTTTAACAGTCCATTTGTGTTATGGATTAATTTGAATCTATACCTCCATAAAACATTTAATCAAAATTTAATCCAAATGATATTAAACAAAGCCAGGCTAGACTTGAATGAGAATTAAAAAATCAATCACTACCAAGTTAAACAAGCCGTTCCTGAAACAATTCACATTATATCATCTCAGATTAAATAAAAAATCTTAAATAAGAAAAAAACCAACTCGGAAAACCCAACTCACATTTTATTAGTTATGAAGAAGAAGACCCTCTCTCTCTCTCCCCACCCCTCTTCCTCTGCAAACTCTCATCTAACAATTTTTCAGTATTAAAAGGACTAAAATGCAACAAAAACTCATCAAAATGACAAAGACAAAGAGGACTGAAAGATCACGTATCTGTTGGTAAAATTAGTTTTTATTAATTATTCGACACATGACAGCTTTCTTTCTAATTCAGCCCATTTTGGGATGATTTCACTTTACATTGACACCTCGGTCGGTGGTTGACAACTCAGATTTACCTTTTGTTTGGACTACAAACAAACAGTTAAAATTTAGAAAGCTGCTGCTTGGGCCCATATTCGACACCTTAAGACCACTTTCCATAAAAACAATACGAGCCCTAATTATATAGGTTACTTTGGGATATGTGAATAGACATGGATACCTTTTGAAATTCTGACTGGGACTACGAGGGTAAACCTAATAAAAGCAATATTAAAGTTACTCGAGGTTACCCATATAATCTCAATCAATAATAATCTCGAGAGCTATCCAAGTAGGTACATAAACTTTAGTATGTATATAATCCAACAAATTTTGAAAGATGCATTATCCGTTAGGTTCTTCCTATCCTTAACACATTTGTTATTTTATCAACTTTCATGGGGCTAGTTGTAAAACTTTTAAATGGTTGTCAGTAAAATTTTTAAGGGGATGTTTGAAAATTTTGAAATTTTTAAGGGTCAGTTGTAAACTTTTTAGGGGTTTGTTTGTAAAACTTCAAGGTGCTATTTGTAATTTTTTAACTTTTTACTTTTGGAATCTCTAGGAATTGTTTATAATTTATGAATTTTAAAAGGGAGAATTTATAGTTTTCTAAATTTTATGTTGCTAATTCTAATTATTAGATTTCAGAAATTATTTGTGATTTTTAATCTTAAGGGGTTGTTTACAAATTTCTAATTTTTAAAGGCCTATTTGAAATTTTAGATTTATTAGGAGGTCTAGTTTTGGATCTTAGAGGGTGATTTGTAATTTTTATATTTTATAGGGTTTCTTTATAATTTTTAGATTTTGAAGGGGTAGTTGATAATTTTCTAATCATGAAAAACTCTTTTATATATAAAGGAGGAGTTAGATTAATAGAATATTCTAATTATAAGTAGTTTTAATTTGATAAAACTCTTATTGGAAATAAGGGTTTTGATTTTAGAATAATTTTATAATTATAGAATTTTCTAATTTGACTAGAATCCTTAGATGAAAATAGGACTATATGTCAACTTGTCAATTTCTAATAGGATAGATGGACACTTGGCAGTTTTTCACACATGGCATGTTTTAAGCATTTAAGAGTAGTTCACCAATTTATATATAAATGAGGGATATGATTATGATTTTTTCTAATTATGGATAGTTTTAATTTGATGAGAGGGATATGATTATGATTTTTTTTTTAATTATGGATAGTTATAATTTAATTAGAATAACTAGATATTTGATTATTAAAATTTTCTAATTATAGATAGTTACAATTTGATGAGAATTATTAATTAGGTGAAGATAAGATTAGGTGTCCACGTGACATCTTCTGATAGGACAAAAGCACGTGATAATTTTTTGATATGACATATGTCGTTCATTTAGATAACACATATCAATTTTTGTGCCTCTAGGTGAACCACCAATTTCTCACATTATATACAAGCACTATGCCCGTGCTTTCATGCAGTGGATGTGATTTCTTTGGGTTATATATTTGATTTCTTTATTTTCTATGAACTTCTTTTTATTATGTCCATCATGCTTCTAAAAATTGAATTGTAGTAAAAAATTTAGTTTTGTCACTTAAGCCCCAACAACTTTCTGAAACCACCCCATAATGGTTGTTTAAAATTTCTAGTCTTTATAGGGAGCTATTTGTAGTATTCAAACTTTTGGCTCGTTTATGTATTTTGGAATTTAAAGGTATGATTGCAATATTTAGATTTTCAGAGGACTTTTCATAAATTTAGATTTTTCAAGGGCAGGTTGTTTTAAATTTTAGAATTTTAAGTGTGTTCATTATAATTTTCATATTTTTCAGGATTTGTTTGTAGTTTTGAATTTTTCAGGAGTTGTCTATAATTGAAATTTAAAGGGGTTGTCGTAGTTTTAAATTTTTCATGGAGTCATTTGTAATTTCATATTTTAATGGGGCTAGTTATAATTTATTTATTTATTAGGGATTATTTATAATTTTATGGGTTAATAAGCTAATACATGATTTGTGAAGTACACATTGGTTTTGAGGGATAATTTTAGTCAGTGTACATAATTATGGGGTGACACTGTTATTAGGGGTGGTATTTGGTAGGTCGATACGAGCTTCGCTTCAGTTCGACGGCGGGCGGGACCAATTCGACTGCTACGATGTGACGTGGACACGTCTTTGCTGGCCTCTAGTAACAAGCGGACCGCCCGGCTTGCCCCGTAGAGCCCGGCCGACAAAAGTTGGGCCTAAATGTAAGCATGCTGGCCCGCTTAAACCGGCCTGTTGGCTCGCGTACCCTAAAAGATATTATTAATTAGGGTAAATTATACTCTATTACAAGTTGACGTATTTTCTCTATTTTTATTTACTTAAAGTTTGTTGTAATTTATTCCTATATTTTTAAAATAGTGAAACAATTAGTTGCCACCCGTGGAGTAGTTCTTGCTCCGAATCAATAAAATCTCTGTGTTTGTGATGTTTTTCTCTGTCATTCTATACAAATATATAATTTTACTTCATAAAATTATTTTTATTTCTATAATGGTTGCATTGTTAATTAATTACATATAATTTTTAAGTGTTAAATAATTCTTAAAAACTATTTAAAAACTAAAACCATTTACAAAATCCAAAAATAAAAAATAAAACATGGTGGGTCGGTGGCGTATATGTCATGGCCCTCTTAACTTAATCTTGTCCGTGGCGGTGGTCCGAGGTCTAAGCAGAACAAGGGATACAACACAACAGCTTGTCTCATTGCTTGGTGGCCGTCTCGATCATGCAGAGCAGTAAGGCCTTTCATTGAGCAACCCGAGCTAGTCGTTGCCCACCTAACTATTATGTGGGTTACCTACTAACATCAAAATATTTTGGAGGCTTTCTAAATTTTCCAAACTTATGGGGATTTCACGAGTTTTGGGGCTTAGTACCAAGCGTCGAACTTATTGGAGATTTAGTGAAATTTAAGCTTTAAAAGAATTAAAAGTGCCACGTGGCAATCTTTTAATATGCAAGGCTAATGGTAAACTACTAATCTCTTTTATATATAAAGAAAAGATTATAATTGCGTTTATTGAATTTCAAAATTTTGTGGTTTGGTATTAAAACACCCAAACTAGTGAGAGGTTTAGTAAATTTTAGTCTTTAAAATTAAAAAGTGCCACGTGGCAATCTTTTAATATGCAAGGCTAATGGTAAACTACTAATCTCTTTTATATATAAAGGAGGAGTTAGATTAATAGAATATTCTAATTATAAGTAGTTTTAATTTGATGAGAGGGATATGATTATGATTTTTTTTAATTATGGATAGTTATAATTTAATTAGAATAACTAGATATTTGATTATTAAAATTTTCTAATTATAGATAGTTACAATTTGATGAGAATTATTAATTAGGTGAAGATAAGATTAGGTGTCCACGTGACATCTTCTGATAGGACAAAAGCACGTGATAATTTTTTGATATGACATATGTCGTTCATTTAGATAACACATATCAATTTTTTGTGCCTCTAGGTGAACCACCAATTTCTCACATTATATACAAGCACTATGCCCGTGCTCGCACGAGTGGATGTGATTTCTTTGGGTTATATATTTGATTTCTTTATTTTCTATGAACTTCTTTTTTTATTATGTCCATCATGCTTCTAAAAATTGAATTGTAGTAAAAAAAATTTAGTTTTGTCACTTAAGCCCCAACAACTTTCGGCAGAAACCACCCCATAATGGTTGTTTAAAATTTCTAGTCTTTATAGGGAGCTATTTGTAGTATTCAAACTTTTGGCTCGTTTATGTATTTTGGAATTTAAAGGTATGATTGCAATATTTAGATTTTCAGAGGACTTTTCATAAATTTAGATTTTTCAAGGGCAGGTTGTTTTAAATTTTAGAATTTTAAGTGTGTTCATTATAATTTTCATATTTTTCAGGATTTGTTTGTAGTTTTGAATTTTTAGGGGAGTTGTCTATAATTGAAATTTAAAGGGGTTGTCGTAGTTTTAAATTTTTCATGGAGTCATTTGTAATTTCATATTTTAATGGGGCTAGTTATAATTTATTTATTTATTAGGGATTATTTATAATTTTATGGGTTAATAAGCTAATACATGATTTGTGAAGTACACATTGGTTTTGAGGGATAATTTTAGTCGGTGTACATAATTATGGGGTGACACTGTTATTAGGGGTGGTATTTGGTAGGGTCATACAGCCTTCGCTCGGTTCGACCGGCTTGGCGGGGCCGGGCCAATCGGCACTTCACGATAGCGGGCAGCGAGATATCTTTGGTGGCCTCTAGTAACAAGGACGCATGACTTGCTTCCGACGTAGAGCCCAATGAGCAAGTCGGGCCTAAATGTAAGCATGCTGGCCCGCTTAAACCGGCCTGTTGGCTCGCGTACCCTAAAAGATATTATTAATTAGGGTAAATTATACTCTATTACAAGTTGACGATTTTCTCTATTTTTATTTACTTAAAGTTTGTTGTAATTTATTCCTATATTTTTAAAATAGTGAAACAATTAGTTGCCGCCCGTGGAGTAGTTCTTGCTCCGAATCACGTAAAATCTCTGTGTTTGTGATGTTTTTCTCTGTCATTCTATACAAATATATAATTTTACTTCATAAAATTATTTTTTATTTCTATAATGGTTGCATTGTTAATTAATTACATATAATTTTTAAGTGTTAAATAATTCTTAAAAACTATTTAAAAACTAAAACCATTTACAAAATCCAAAAATAAAAATAAAACATGGTGGGTCCAAGGCCTAAGATATGTCATGGCCCTCTTAGCTTAATCTTGTCCGTGGCGGTGGTCGAGGTCTAAGCCCGCGAACAAGGGATACAACACAACACGCTTGTCTCCATTGCGGGTGGGTGAGGCGATCTGGATCCAGCCAGGAGCGAGCAAGTTTCAGAGGCTGGCTCGTCCGTTACCCCCTAACTATGGTTTACCTACTAACATCAAAATATTTTGGAGGCTTTCTAAATTTTCCAAACTTATGGGGATTTCACGAGTTTTGGGGCTTAGTACCAAGCGATCGAACTTATTGGAGATTTAGTGAAATTTAAGCTTTAAAAGAATTAAAAGTGCCACGTGGCAATCTTTTAATATGCAAGGCTAATGGTAAACTACTAATCTCTTTTATATATAAAGAAAAGATTATAATTGCGTTTAAGTGAATTTCAAAATTTTGTGGTTTGGTATTAAAACACCCAAACTAGTGAGAGGTTTAGTAAATTTTAGTCTTTAAAAATTAAGAACGGATATGTGCCAATTTTTGAGATGCAATGCTAAAATAAACCACTAATCTCTCTTTTATATGTAAAGGAAAAGAGAATTAAAAATATGATTATTAGATTTATTAATTGTGGATAGTTATGATTTGATTAGAATTGCTAAAGATTTCATTATAATTTTCATATTTTTCAGGGATTTGTTTGTAGTTTTGAATTTTTCAGGAGTTGTCTATAATTGAAATTTAAAGGGGTTGTCTGTAGTTTTAAATTTTCATGGAGTCATTTGTAATTTCATATTTTAATGGGGCTAGTTATAATTTATTTATTTATTAGGGATTATTTATAATTTTATGGGTTAATAAGCTAATACATGATTTGTGAAGTACACATTGGTTTTGAGGGATAATTTTAGTCGTGTACATAATTATGGGGTGACACTGTTATATAGGGCGCCGGGTCGTCGATACAGCCCGCCGCTTGCTCAGTTCGCCAAGGCGCGGATCAATTCACCGCTCAAGCATAAGGTGCAGCCAGACCGGCTGGCCGCCTCTAGTAACAAGCGGACCGCCAATTTTGTTCTCCCGAGCCCAAATGAGCAAGCCGGGCCTAAATGTAAGCATCTTGGCCCGCTTAAACCTACTGTTGGCTCAGCGTACCCTAAAAGATATTATTAATTAGGTAAATTATACTCTATTACAAGTTGACGATTTTCTCTATTTTTATTTACTTAAAGTTTGTTGTAATTTATTCCTATATTTTTAAAATAGTGAAACAATTAGTTGCCGCCCGTGGAGTAGTTCTTGCTCCGAATCACGTAAAATCTCTGTGTTTGTGATGTTTTTCTCTGTCATTCTATACAAATATATAATTTTACTTCATAAAATTATTTTTTATTTCTATAATGGTTGCATTGTTAATTAATTACATATAATTTTTAAGTGTTAAATAATTCTTAAAAACTATTTAAAAAACTAAAAACCATTTACAAAATCCAAAAAAATAAAAAATAAAACATGGTGGGTCGGGCGGGCCGGCATATGTCATGGCCCTCTTCGCTTAATCTTGTCCAGCGAGCAGGCTGGTCTGAGGTCTAAGCCCGCGAACAAGGGATACAACACAACACGCTTGTCTCACAAGGGTCGTGGAGTCGCCTCGTCTTCAGCCACCGAGCCAACAAGAAGCTCATGGACGAGCCACCATTCCGTTGCCCACCCCTAACTATTATGTGGGTTACCTACTAACATCAAAATATTTTGGAGGCTTTCTAAATTTTCCAAACTTATGGGGGATTTCACAGAGTTTTGGGGCTTAGTACCAAGCGATCGAACTTATTGGAGATTTAGTGAAATTTAAGCTTTAAAAGAATTAAAAAGTGCCACGTGGCAATCTTTTAATATGCAAGGCTAATGGTAAACTACTAATCTCTTTTTATATATAAAGAAAAGATTATAATTGCGCGTTTCGTGAATTTCAAAATTTTGGGGTTTGGTATTAAAACACCCAAACTAGTGAGAGGTTTAGTAAATTTTAGTCTTTAAAAATTAAGAACGGATATGTGCCAATTTTTGAGATGCAATGCTAAAATAAACCACTAATCTCTTTTATATGTAAAGGAAAAGAGAATTAAAAATATGATTATTAGATTTATTAATTGTGGATAGTTATGATTTGATTAGAATTGCTAAAGATTTAATTATAATTAGAATTTTCTAATTATGGATAGATTTAATTTAATGAAGATTCATAAGTGAATATAAGATTAGGTGTCAACATGCAATTTTATGACAGTATAATATATGCACACTTGTCAAATTTTCGATATGACACATGTCAATTTTCTTTTCATTTAAGAATACCACCAATTTGTCCTTATGTATAAAGGAGAGATAAATATACTTTTACCATTCGATTAACATTTGCGAACATTCTTAAAAATATTCCTGCTCAAATTCGAGCTTGAAGGAATTCGGAGAAGGATATTCTAATTCAAAGATTTTAAGCAAATCAAAATGTGTAAACGTCATTATGTGATAGAACCTCGTTTCCGACACTAGCCCTAAGCTCATTATTTTTTGTCTTATCTTTAAATTACAAATTTCATTCATACTTATCCTCTGAATTATTTTCAATCTCACTTTATCTCTTAAATTATATTTATTACTTTCCTCTCTAAATTTATTCAAAATACCCATAAATTAGTAAATGAAAAGTGGTAGCTAAATACTTAAAAGTTATAATTCAAGAGGCATGGAGAGATGAATATAATAGTTTAGGAGATAAAGTGGAGAAGAAATATTTCAGGTTTAAGCTGGAGACAAAAACTCAATTTGATAGGAGAATTTTTTGAAAAAGACCTTTTTTGAAAAATAATTAGCTAAAACGACCCTTTTGCTAAAGAATTAGCAAAATCTACTTCTTTTTGCCACGTCATCAAGTTTAGCCAAAAAGAGGTCGATTTTGCAAAATTCATCTTCAAAATACACGAGACTAGTAGTCCCGTGTAATTAGTAGTCGCTAATTAGGGTTAATCTGATTCTTTTAATATAAACTGAACTAATAGTCTCGAATATTTAACAGAGAGTTCTGCCTTGGTCAACAAAATACATGAGACTATCAGTCTCGTGTTAAAAACAGACACATTGAGCCTTTTAGCCAATGAAATACACGAGACTACTAGTCCCATGTAATTGTTAGCTATATAAAAAAAGGTTTGTGCTCGTGTTAAAAACAGACACATTGAGCCTTTTAGCCAACGAAATACACGGGACTACTAATCATGTGTAATTGTCAGCTATATAAAAAAAGGCTTGTGCCCAAATTCTCACCCAGATTAGCCCTAAATTCTCTCGACTCGATCTCCCTCTCCCACTCGACCACTCACCCACCCCTTCCCTCTCTCTCTCTCTTGCCCAATCAATCTCTCTCTCTCCCACTCAATCTCTATCTCCTCCCAAAGTGTTTCCCTCTCTCGTTGGCCTCTTTCTTCCTAACGAACTCTGACGCCGATTCAACAACCACAACCTCAGAACAACTCTGACAACACTGTCCAAGTCCGATAATCTCCCTCTCTCTC
Organism: Asparagus setaceus; assembly: GCA_012295165.1. Lineage (NCBI taxonomy): Eukaryota > Viridiplantae > Streptophyta > Magnoliopsida > Asparagales > Asparagaceae > Asparagus > Asparagus setaceus. The sequence continues at coordinate 7,132,804 of CM022709.1, forward strand.
AAGATGAAAATTTTCTCTTTTTTCTAGAAATTTTTAACTTCAATTGTATATATGTAATTTGTTGTGATTTTTGAATAAATTTATTTGAATTTTGATGAATAATGTGATTTAGTGAAGAATGTGATTTATTTGATGAATAGGATTTTAAAAAGAGTATTTAGGCTTTTAGAGTTGCATAATATGAATTTTAATGGATTATTTAATTATTATTAAATTGTAAATTTTCAATTAAGGCTTACCTAGAAATTTGACATAGTAAATTTGATATAGTGTTTTGTCAATTACTTTAACTAGATATTGATATAATAACATTGATAAAGGGTTTTTCCTTTAGGGTTTAAATAGAAATTTGCTATAGGAAATTTGACATAGATTTTGAAAGGCTTGAAATATAAAGTGCTACTTCAAAAATTTGCATACGTTAGAATGTTAATCTTTCAGTTTCGATGGCGAACAGAGTACCCATTATTTGCTTCTTCAATGGAAAACTAAGTGTTAAATTGAATAGTATGCCCATATACGAGGGAGGATCTAGAAAAATATATGCGTTATCTAAATCATGCAATTTCAATGAAATGATAACGGAAATACATAGAGTTACTGGAATTAATCATGGAGTGTATGCAACTAAAGTATTCTGCAACTGTTCGATTAACAAGAATAGAACAATTGCTATAGAGATCACCAACGATCAAGAATTGATTAATATGAAACAACTCTCTAAAAAGTAAATCTCAATCGAGTTATTCATTAAAAAAATTCAATTTCTGGTGTTGCCCAAGTTTTGAATGCTCCCGGAGAGTTTTCCCGCACGCATCTCTGTATCAGCGGATAGTGCGGAGGGTTCGTAGAGCTTTGAATCAAACTCATGTGGATCTTCATGATGGTCGAGAGGTGAGGGTGGAGGAGGATCTCTTATACGCACGCTAACTAAATCTACAGAGATGAGAAGGATCTTGTAGGAACGACGATGAAGCTGGACCGTCACAACCACACATGCAACCGGATAGCGAGCTCGTGCAAGCTCAAGTCCATGGAGGACGACGGGGATCTGAGCGGGTAAGAAGAGGGAGACAAAGGGGAAGCGGCAGACTTCTAGGTTGTATGTGATCGATTTATGGATTTTATATATTGACTCTATTTCAGTTATCGATATAAGTTATTTGTAAATCAATACACTTGATATATTTGGTTTTGTTGCGATGTTTTGGTGTATGGAGATAATATGTGTTGTTGCGATGAGTTTATCAATTGCGTTTTGTTGCGATGTTTTGATTTGTTTAGATGTATATGAAGGTTTAGATGTGTACGAAGTTATGTACATGATTTTATGGAATTTATATGTTTATGAAAATTATAATGTTTGGATATATACATGATGTGAATTTGAACTTTTTCATGCACACGAGATATTGTATATGTACAGGAGATACGTTACACTTATGTGTACAAGTTTCATGCATATCCGGAATATACACGAGACTACTAGTCCCATGTATTTTTTGGGTCTCTGCAGAATACACGGGACTGGTAGTCCCGTATATATTCTAGGCTTTAATCAATTCTTAATTAGTGTTTGCTAATTACATGAGACTACTAGTCCCGCGTATTTCGAGACGATTTTTTTTATAAAATCAACCTCTTTTTGGCGAGTCATGATAGTCAATTTTGATTATTATTTAGCAAAAAGGTCACTTTCGCTAATTAGTTTCAAAAAAGATCTTTTTTCAAAAAATTCTCCTTTATGATATAGGTAGGGACTAAACAAATTTCAGGGGTTATGAAATAAGACTAAAAAAATTTAATAGTTCAAAGTGCAGTAGGGCACTAGGGCATGGAGGATTTTCTTTTTTTTAATTATTTGTTGTGTGTGGGTCCCACCCTTTTGTAAAAATTAGGTAAATTGCAGATATTGCCCTAATCTACAGTCAGTAGATTCACATTTTGAAAGGATAAAATTGCAAATAATCCCCCTCTTCCTCATGAATAGATGGGGGGGTATTCTGTGCAATTTACCAAAAAAATTGGGGAAAAAACTCTCGGTTAGGGCAAAAGCGCCAGAGCGCTCCTCCCAATTTTCCCAGTCCCTCGTCAAAAACCCGCCGATCCTAAAAAGAATTCCTCAAACGTTCTCTTTCTCCTTCACCACCGTCGTCGTCGGCGAGGTGGGGCCCGATCGAGTTCTTTTGGCGGGAAGAGCAGAAGACGCGAGAAAAGACGCTTCAGGTAACAAACCCTAAACTCTAAAAATTTACAAACAAATACCAAACTATAATGAATAATTAAATTCATTAATCAAGCCCATTCTCCTTAGCAATTCAAAATTCTCAGCCTTGAAGTTCCTCTTTCAGGTTAAATCCCAAACCCAACCTCCATGCTTTGAGTCAAAATGCGATCTTTAGCTTTTTATTAGACCCTTATCCCTATTTTACTTACCTTTCTTAATCAATCGGTGTAATTTTGGTTCAGACGATGATGTTCTCCTTCCCAAAGTCCCTCTTTTATGTTAAACCCTAAACACAACTTCACAATTTCTGTCAAAATTCAATTTTTACGCTTTATTACACCCTTATCTCTCTAAAGATTTCATCTTTTAGAAATGGTGGACGTTTGGTGGTCTTTACTGGGCGCAGCGATCCCAGCAGTGATCGCAGGGCAAGCGATCAGGATGAAGAGGAGAAACACGGAGGAGCAGCGGCTCAAGAATGCTCGTGGTCGCGAGAAGAGCTCCGACGATGTCTTTGTATGCGAGAGGGTTTGCACTTCGAAGCGGATGCTGAACAAAGTCGGGGCCTTTTCTAAGGACCCAACACCCGATACTTGTGTCACTGTCTGTGGTGTTTCTGAGCTCGATGCTTGCACTGACGCTTGTGCTCGTAGTGTTTGTGTTAACCAGCACCAGGTTCCCAATTGGAATGATATTTGCCTTCGTCGGTGCCAGAGTGAGTGTCTCAAGTTGTCTTCTTCTTATACTCAGTAGGGTATTTTGAGGAGGGTGTTTGGTTGGGGTATTTTGTCGTGGTACTTGGTTTTTGGATTTTGGGTTATCTAACGACACCGTTTGGGTGTTTAATTGTGGCATTTTGTTGTGATACTTTATTTCTGGATTTTGGGTTATCTTACAACACTGTGTGGTTCTAACTCCTGTGGCTGAAGCACTCTTTAACTTGAAGGCAGCTTTAGTTGTGGCATTTTAGTGTGATACTTGGTTTCTGCACTTTAGATTATCTAACGGCACCATCTAGGTGTTTAGTTATGGCATTTTGTTGTGATGCTTGACTTATGTGTTTCGGGTTATCCAACAACATTATGTAGTTCTAACTCTTGTTCTTGAAATGCTCTTTAGTCGAAGGCAGCTTTAGATGTGTACGGTTATGTACATGATTTTATGGAATTTATATGTTTATGAAAATTATAATGTTTGGATATATACATGATGTGAATTTGAACTTTTCATGCACACGAGATATTGTATATGTATGTGAGATACGCTACACTTATGTGTACAAGTTTCATGCATATCCGGAATATACGAGACTACTAGTCCCATGTATTTTTGGGTCTCTCGAGAATACCGGACCGGTAGTCCCGATATATTCTAGGCTTTAATCAATTCTTAATTAGTGTTTGCTAATTACATGAGACTACTAGTCCCGCGTATTTCGAGACGATTTTTTTTATAAAATCAACCTCTTTTTGGCGAGTCATGATAGTCAATTTTGATTATTATTTAGCAAAAAGGTCACTTTCGCTAATTAGTTTCAAAAAAGATCTTTTTTCAAAAAATTCTCCTTTATGATATAGGTAGGGACTAAACAAATTTCAGGGGTTATGAAATAAGACTAAAAAAATTTAATAGTTCAAAGTGCAGTAGGGCACTAGGGCATGGAGGATTTTCTTTTTTTTAATTATTTGTTGTGTGTGGGTCCCACCCTTTTGTAAAAATTAGGTAAATTGCAGATATTGCCCTAATCTACAGTCAGTAGATTCACATTTTGAAAAGGATAAAATTGCAAATAATCCCCCTCTTCCTCATGAATAGATGGGGGGGTATTCTGTGCAATTTACCAAAAAAATTGGGGAAAAAACTCTCGGTTAGGGCAAAAGCGCCAGAGCGCTCCTCCCAATTTTCCCAGTCCCTCGTCAAAAACCCGCCGATCCTAAAAAGAATTCCTCAAACGTTCTCTTTCTCCTTCACCACCGTCGTCGTCGGCGAGGTGGGGCCCGATCGAGTTCTTTTGGCGGGAAGAGCAGAAGACGCGAGAAAAGACGCTTCAGGTAACAAACCCTAAACTCTAAAATTTACAAACAAATACCAAACTATAATGAATAATTAAATTCATTAATCAAGCCCATTCTCCTTAGCAATTCAAAATTCTCAGCCTTGAAGTTCCTCTTTCAGGTTAAATCCCAAACCCAACCTCCATGCTTTGAGTCAAAATGCGATCTTTAGCTTTTTATTAGACCCTTATCCCTATTTTACTTACCTTTCTTAATCAATCGGTGTAATTTTGGTTCAGACGATGATGTTCTCCTTCCCAAAGTCCCTCTTTTATGTTAAACCCTAAACACAACTTCACAATTTCTGTCAAAATTCAATTTTACGCTTTATTACACCCTTATCTCTAAAGATTTCATCTTTTAGAAATGGTGGACGTTTGGTGGTCTTTACTGGGCGCAGCGATCCCAGCAGTGATCGCAGGGCAAGCGATCAGGATGAAGAGGAGAAACACGGAGGAGCAGCGGCTCAAGAATGCTCGTGGTCGCGAGAAGAGCTCCGACGATGTCTTTGTATGCGAGAGGGTTTGCACTTCGAAGCGGATGCTGAACAAAGTCGGGGCCTTTTCTAAGGACCCAACACCCGATACTTGTGTCACTGTCTGTGGTGTTTCTGAGCTCGATGCTTGCACTGACGCTTGTGCTCGTAGTGTTTGTGTTAACCAGCACCAGGTTCCCAATTGGAATGATATTTGCCTTCGTCGGTGCCAGAGTGAGTGTCTCAAGTTGTCTTCTTCTTATACTCAGTAGGGTATTTTGAGGAGGGTGTTTGGTTGGGGTATTTTGTCGTGGTACTTGGTTTTTGGATTTTGGGTTATCTAACGACACCGTTTGGGTGTTTAATTGTGGCATTTTGTTGTGATACTTTATTTCTGGATTTTGGGTTATCTTACAACACTGTGTGGTTCTAACTCCTGTGGCTGAAGCACTCTTTAACTTGAAGGCAGCTTTAGTTGTGGCATTTTAGTGTGATACTTGGTTTCTGCACTTTAGATTATCTAACGGCACCATCTAGGTGTTTAGTTATGGCATTTTGTTGTGATGCTTGACTTATGTGTTTCGGGGTTATCCAACAACATTATGTAGTTCTAACTCTTGTTCTTGAAATGCTCTTTAGTCGAAGGCAGCTTTAGTTGTGGCATTGATACTTTATCTATGACTTCATGTTATCTAACAACATTGTGGAGCTTGAACTATTGTTGTTGATACGCTGTTTAATTTGACAGCGTCCATAACTTCTCTGTTTTAGCCTATTTTGGTGTTGCGGCAATATTTAAGTAAATATCTGTGTTGAACATGAGGGTACAACTACCATCCAAACACCCTTAGATGAGCATGTCACTTTGGGTTAATTTATATATTGCTGCTATGAGTAAGTTCTTCTCAGTACTACTTCAGTATGTTCCTTTCTTGTGTCCTATTCATTGCATTTAACCGGTGGTATTTGTGTAGATATTGCATTGAAACTTCTCAACTCGTTTATTAGGATTTCTTTTTGCAATATGCTTTTTCTATAGTTATGCTTATCTTCAATGGTTTTGTTGTTTCGTTACCAGGGCAAGTTGAATGATAAACTTCCATATTATGTTATCTTAGGAACATATCCAAATTATGAACCATTAGCTGATAGTTGATATCTGCATTTTGTGTTAGTTTATTGACTTATGGATGAGTTTGTTACTCTATTTATGTCTTCTATTGCTTCTGTAAGCAAGCTCTCCGAGTGGTACTACTTCACTATGTTGTTTTCTTCTATTCTCTTTAATGCACTTAATCAGTGTTATTTGTGTATTTCACTATGAGGATGTGCATTTGAAAATTCCCAACTCATAAGGTCTCTCTCTTTTATCTTTTGTTGTTTCGTTACCGAAGGGAAGTCGAATGATAAACTTCCATATTCTTATGTCTTATGAACCATTAGCGAGTAGTTGATTTCTGCATTTTTTGTTAATTATCTACTTGTGTATGCAACCTCTCCTAAGTGCTACTTCACTGCATTGTTTTCTTCTATTCTCTCAATGCAGTTATCTGTAATTTAATGCAGTTATCTGTAAATTTTGCTCTGATGATATTCAATTTGAAACTTCCCTATTCTTTATTAGGGTTTCTCTCTGAGCGGTATGTTTTGTGATGTTATTGCAGGAAGTTTTGTAATAGTTTCCAATAGGATTTTGGATTTGTGTTATAATTGTTTTCCCACAAACCCCAATATAATTATACCAATTGCTTTTGTATTCTAGCTTGAAGTTCCTCTTTCAGGTTAAATCCCAAACCCAACCTCCATGCTTTGAGTCAAAATGCGATCTTTAGCTTTTATTAGACCCTTATCCCTATTTTACTTACCTTTCTTAATCAATCGGTGTAATTTTGGTTCAGACGATGATGTTCTCCTTCCCAAAGTCCCTCTTTTATGTTAAACCCTAAACACAACTTCACAATTTCTGTCAAAATTCAATTTTTACGCTTTATTACACCCTTATCTCTCTAAAGATTTCATCTTTTAGAAATGGTGGACGTTTGGTGGTCTTTACTGGGCGCAGCGATCCCAGCAGTGATCGCAGGGCAAGCGATCAGGATGAAGAGGAGAAACACGGAGGAGCAGCGGCTCAAGAATGCTCGTGGTCGCGAGAAGAGCTCCGACGATGTCTTTGTATGCGAGAGGGTTTGCACTTCGAAGCGGATGCTGAACAAAGTCGGGGCCTTTTCTAAGGACCCAACACCCGATACTTGTGTCACTGTCTGTGGTGTTTCTGAGCTCGATGCTTGCACTGACGCTTGTGCTCGTAGTGTTTGTGTTAACCAGCACCAGGTTCCCAATTGGAATGATATTTGCCTTCGTCGGTGCCAGAGTGAGTGTCTCAAGTTGTCTTCTTCTTATACTCAGTAGGGTATTTTGAGGAGGGTGTTTGGTTGGGGTATTTTGTCGTGGTACTTGGTTTTTGGATTTTGGGTTATCTAACGACACCGTTTGGGTGTTTAATTGTGGCATTTTGTTGTGATACTTTATTTCTGGATTTTGGGTTATCTTACAACACTGTGTGGTTCTAACTCCTGTGGCTGAAGCACTCTTTAACTTGAAGGCAGCTTTAGTTGTGGCATTTTAGTGTGATACTTGGTTTCTGCACTTTAGATTATCTAACGGCACCATCTAGGTGTTTAGTTATGGCATTTTGTTGTGATGCTTGACTTATGTGTTTCGGGGTTATCCAACAACATTATGTAGTTCTAACTCTTGTTCTTGAAATGCTCTTTAGTCGAAGGCAGCTTTAGTTGTGGCATTGATACTTTATCTATGACTTCATGTTATCTAACAACATTGTGGAGCTTGAACTATTGTTGTTGATACGCTGTTTAATTTGACAGCGTCCGCAACTTCTCTGTTTTTAGCCTATTTTGGTGTTGCGGCAATATTTAAGTAAATATCTGTGTTGAACATGAGGGTACAACTACCATCCAAACACCCTTAGATGAGCATGTCACTTTGGGTTAATTTATATATTGCTGCTATGAGTAAGTTCTTCTCAGTACTACTTCAGTATGTTCCTTTCTTGTGTCCTATTCATTGCATTTAACCGGTGGTATTTGTGTAGATATTGCATTGAAACTTCTCAACTCGTTTATTAGGATTTCTTTTTGCAATATGCTTTTTCTATAGTTATGCTTATCTTCAATGGTTTTGTTGTTTCGTTACCAGGGGCAAGTTGAATGATAAACTTCCATATTATGTTATCTTAGGAACATATCCAAATTATGAACCATTAGCTGATAGTTGATATCTGCATTTTGTGTTAGTTTATTGACTTATGGATGAGTTTGTTACTCTATTTGCGTCTTCTATTGCTTCTGTAAGCAAGCTCTCCGCAGTGGTACTACTTCACTATGTTGTTTTCTTCTATTCTCTTTAATGCACTTAATCAGTGTTATTTGTGTATTTCACTATGAGGATGTGCATTTGAAAATTCCCAACTCATAAGGTCTCTCTCTTTATCTTTTGTTGTTTAGTTGCGAAGGAAGTCGAATGATAAACTTCCATATTCTTATGTCTTATGAACCATTAGCGGTAGTTGATTTCTGCATTTTTGTTAATTATCTACTTGTGTATGCAACCTCTCCTAAGTGCTACTTCACTGCATTGTTTTCTTCTATTCTCTCAATGCAGTTATCTGTAATTTAATGCAGTTATCTGTAAATTTTGCTCTGATGATATTCAATTTGAAACTTCCCTATTCTTTATTAGGGTTTCTCTCTGAGCGGTATGTTTTGTGATGTTATTGCAGGAAGTTTTGTAATAGTTTCCAATAGGATTTTGGATTTGTGTTATAATTGTTTTCCCCACAAACCCCAATATAATTATACCAATTGCTTTTGTATTCTAGCTTCAAGTTGCACATCCTTTTGTGGTAAAGCACTCACATAGATCCTCCTAGTTTCTATGGATTCAGTATCACCTAATTTAAGATAGTTTAAGACATTATATATTTCTGCTATGTTATTGGCATCAGGAACTACCATGAATGACCTTTATTTCTTGTAAATAAATTGATCTTCATCCTAATTCCTGCAGTAAAAGCTACAGATGTTATCCTGCACTTACAATTGATGGGTTTGCTCCCTATTGTTCTCTTTTACAATATTCTTTCAATTTATTAGGTAGCTTTCACCAAAATCATTGTATTTCTTTCTTCTTATGTGTTTGATGCTACTAATAGTAGCCAGGCTCAACTCTTGTTCTTGAAATGCTCTTTAGTCGAAGGCAGCTTTAGTTGTGGCATTGATACTTTATCTATGACTTCATGTTATCTAACAACATTGTGGAGCTTGAACTATTGTTGTTGATACGCTGTTTAATTTGACAGCGTCCGCAACTTCTCTGTTTTAGCCTATTTTGGTGTTGCGGCAATATTTAAGTAAATATCTGTGTTGAACATGAGGGTACAACTACCATCCAAACACCCTTAGATGAGCATGTCACTTTGGGTTAATTTATATATTGCTGCTATGAGTAAGTTCTTCTCAGTACTACTTCAGTATGTTCCTTTCTTGTGTCCTATTCATTGCATTTAACCGGTGGTATTTGTGTAGATATTGCATTGAAACTTCTCAACTCGTTTATTAGGATTTCTTTTTGCAATATGCTTTTTTCTATAGTTATGCTTATCTTCAATGGTTTTGTTGTTTCGTTACCAGGGGCAAGTTGAATGATAAACTTCCATATTATGTTATCTTAGGAACATATCCAAATTATGAACCATTAGCTGATAGTTGATATCTGCATTTTGTGTTAGTTTATTGACTTATGGATGAGTTTGTTACTCTATTTATGCCTTCTATTGCTTCTGTAAGCAAGCTCTCCGCAGTGGTACTACTTCACTATGTTGTTTTCTTCTATTCTCTTTAATGCACTTAATCAGTGTTATTTGTGTATTTCACTATGAGGATGTGCATTTGAAAATTCCCAACTCATAAGGTCTCTCTCTTTATCTTTTGTTGTTTCATATCAAGGGAAGTCGAATGATAAACTTCCATATTCTTATGTCTTATGAACCATTAGCGAGTAGTTGATTTCTGCATTTTTTGTTAATTATCTACTTGTGTATGCAACCTCTCCTAAGTGCTACTTCACTGCATTGTTTTCTTCTATTCTCTCAATGCAGTTATCTGTAATTTAATGCAGTTATCTGTAAATTTTGCTCTGATGATATTCAATTTGAAACTTCCTATTCTTTATTAGGGTTTCTCTCTGAGCGGTATGTTTTGTGATGTTATTGCAGGAAGTTTTGTAATAGTTTCCAATAGGATTTTGGATTTGTGTTATAATTGTTTTCCCCACAAACCCCAATATAATTATACCAATTGCTTTTGTATTCTAGCTTCAAGTTGCACATCCTTTTGTGGTAAAGCACTCACATAGATCCTCCTAGTTTCTATGGATTCAGTATCACCTAATTTAAGATAGTTTAAGACATTATATATTTCTGCTATGTTATTGGCATCAGGAACTACCATGAATGACCTTTATTTCTTGTAAATAAATTGATCTTCATCCTAATTCCTGCAGTAAAAGCTACAGATGTTATCCTGCACTTACAATTGATGGGTTTGCTCCCCTATTGTTCTCTTTTACAATATTCTTTCAATTTATTAGGTAGCTTTCACCAAAATCATTGTATTTCTTTCTTCTTATGTGTTTGATGCTACTAATAGTAGCCAGGCTCAACTCTTGTTGATAGTTCAAAATAGGTCGATTTGTTTAATGGAGCTGGAAAATATTAGAACTGTTTATGCTTGCATCTAGTTATTAAAAAAAGCAAGAGCAGTCATATGCTATGATGTTGATTAGAAAAATGAAGCTCGGTGATGCTTAGTTTTGAGCTTTTGTTTATGTTATATTTTTATTAGTATTTTTCCTTGTAGAAATTTGTTCGATGTAAAATTTTGAGTAAAGAGGAGTCAGCAATACGAACCTAAGTGAGGAGCAATTTGTTACTTAATGTGTAGGTTGCTGTAAAATTTAAACACTCCAGTTAAATAATCTTCAAAGCTCCTTATTTTGACATTATTTTGTTGAAAAAATCTACAGTTCCATTGTGAAGTTTCTTTTATTTTGATTTTTTTGGACTATATAACAAACTAAAGAAGTCTAGTTGCAGAATTGTATTTATTATATCATGATTATTTCATTTGTAATTTAATCATGTTTAGCGAACAAATAAACTCAGTAATGTGTATGGACAAATATGGATTCTAATTACAATTTAAATCTTTTAACTAATTAATAAATAAGTTTATTAGTTGTGACTTGTAAAAGCGCTCTCTCGTATTAATGTTTAATACCTGATGAAAATGCTTTAATCCTCTAAGCTATTTTCAAAAACATGGTCAAAGATGAAGAAGAACCACGTCACTTTTCTTAATTTTTTTCTGTCCTCTTTTGAACAAATAAACTCAGTAGTGCATTTGGACCAATATGGATTCCAATTTCAATTTAAATCTTGGAATATGGTGATAAAGATACATATGTTCAGATATAGATTTAGCTTGAGTTCATATGCGTGCTCTTATATGTCTATAAATAATTGATAAAACAACGGGGTGGTGGCGCAGTTGGCTAGCGCGTAGGTCTCATAGCTAAAATTTGAGTTATCCTGAGGTCGAGAGTTCGAGCCTCTCTCACCCCAACCCAATTTTTTCATTTTTTCCCCCCACTTTTAATTCAAGTTTTTACTATAATTGTTGCTTTAGAATCCAGTTAATCAAACTAAAAAAACAGAGAAAATTATTGCGGTTTCATTAACTGTTGCTTAATGTCCAGTTATTCCAACTAAAAATGAGAGAAAAATAGTCTGATTTAAACATCATTCATAATTCGAGTCTTTATTATAATTCTTGCTTTAGACTCCAGTTAATCAAACTATATTTAAAAAATTATTGTGGTTTCCATTAACTGTTGCTTAGAGTCCAGTTACTCAAACTAAAAATGAGAGAAAAATAGTTTGATTTAAACATCATTTACTAGCTCAAAAGTAAGAACAAGAATTCAGCACCCTGTGAATGCTCTTTGTACAAACAAATCACATAAGTTTCTCACACAAAACACACATATATAGCGATAAAAAAAAAATTTCCGAGCCTTAAACTTGGATTGTTGTGGGGTGATTCTTTAACAGATCGCCCCACAATTTACAACTTTCGGGATCGGACTCTAAACCCTAGTTTTAGTTTCTCCTTCTTCATGTACTCTATGGTTTTGGCATGTTTGTTGTCTTCAATATATATAGCATAGAGCATGCTCTGATGCTTTGTGTGTGACATAAATGCAAATCTCTTTTAGGATTCACCCAATCTTAATTGTATTCCCTAAGCAGGTTATAAAATGAATTCTCATTATTGCATACATTCATGAAGATTCACCAAATGAAAAAGGAGATGAATAAGAAAATGTTTATAAGAGAGCATTGTGCATGCATTTAGCTAGAAATGCACCTTGACACATAGGTGCATGTATCACTGATTATCCTTCTTAAAAGATTGGAGGCACTTGGATGAATATATATATATATATATATATATATATATATATATATATATATATATATATATATATATATATATATATATATATATATATATATATATATATATAAAAGCCTTAACTTAAAAGTTCATGATATGATGCACCAACTTTTCTAACCACTCATCTTGCTGGGATCCGTGAAAGATATAAAGGCCACTTTGAGATTTGTGCATCACAAATCTCAAGGCAAGATGAGTGGATAAAAAGTTGATTTACTATTCATTATGAACTTAAGTTCATAGAGCCTTACTATATATATATATATATATATATATATATATATATATATATATATATATATATATATATATATATATATATATATATATATATATATATATATATATATATATATCCTAGTATTAAAGGGATGTAATTTTGATTGTTATTCGTCCAGTAGTAGTTGTAGTATAGATTTTTTTAACTGAAAATTACAAAATAAAGAAATTACATATCTTGTTTTTATTTAAAACTGAGCCAAATACTGGATGCTGTGCTTGGCTGCTATGTATCTTTTTCATGTTCATTAAAAAAATTGTGAAGAATGAGCTAATCTGTTATAGTTGAAAGGAAGCAAGTTATAGTATGAGAGTCTTTGGAACGTAAAATAAAAATATTTTTGAGATTTTAGTTCGTATATACGGATGAGAAGAGTTTTCTCCCCAGCTTTAATTAGCGGTTTTTACTGATTTACAAAGGAAGGCGAGAGTGATTAACTGAGAGACCTAGTCAATTGTTTCTTCATCCTAATGCCAAGTATTTACTAGCCAAACATGAACATCCATTATGCGCATGATTTAGAAATGTCAAAGACATGTACATTAGGAGAGCTAACTTGCAAAGAAAGATGATACAAAAAATCAAGAGCTATTAGAGTATGTCGCATTCTAAATTCGTTGTGATTTTTTTTTAATTTTAAATATATTAATTTGTTGAAGGTCTTTAACTTTATTCATTTAAATTATTAGCTTAATGTAAACGGTTGACTCGTGATCCAATAATAAGTTTTAGATAAAGGGTATTTCACGTATGAAAGAAATAGATTTAGAAAGGTTAGTCGCATTGTTGCTTCGATTGCATAATCCCACATTGAAAAGAATTAGAAAGAATATCAAAGTCAAATAAAACTGTATGTCTCGCAGATCCATGATTTCTGGAAGGTAGTATTACAATATAATTAATAATTAAACAAATTTACAGCTGTACTCAACAATTTTTCATATTTTAAACAAAACAGTTTAGCCTGTCAACGTGGAAATTTTTTTGACTAAAGTTAAGTGAGGGATAAATTTGAGGAATTAAAATAATTTGGAGAAAAATTTACAATTATCATGACTTGCGTAAATTTAAAATGCATACAATTTGGGGCCTATGTATAGAAAAATTCAAAACTAAAATATGGGAAAATTTCAAGAATCCCAAATCAGTTTTAGTATTTGGAACTAAATCTCCAATATCTTTGAAACTCTGAATAGGCCCTAATATCTTTTGGCAAAACCCTCAATATTAACATCATTAGTTTATGCAGTTAAATGACCAAAATACCCCCAATACATTTTGGAGGAAATTCCAATAATTTTATGCTTTGTCACTTAATCCCCAATAACTTCAGAAAAGTTCTAATAATGGATGTTTATAATTTTTAAAAATTTTGAGAGGTTTGTTTGTAATATTTAGATTTTTAAGTGGTTGTTTATAATTTTAAATTTTAAAGGGGTGTGTTTGTAAATTTAGATTTTTGGGGTTGCTTGTAACTTTTAAAATTTTAGGTTTTGGGTTCTTGGTATTTTTTAATTTAAATGGTCTATTTGCAAATTATTTATTTTTTAGTGACTATTTACAATTTTGATTTTTCATTATGTTATTTGTCATTTGTTATTTTTATGGGTTTTGTAATTCTTATATTTTTCGGTGTTCGTTTATTTTCAATTTTTCTGGCAAATGTTTGTAATTTTAGAGTTTTTCAGTGTGTTTGTAGTTTTTATTTTTTTCTAAGAGTTCTTTGTAATTTATAAATTTTTGGGGGTCATGTATAATTTTAGAATTTTTAGAGTCTTTTGCAATATTTACATATTTAGGGTTTTGTTTTTAATTTCAGATTTTCTAGGGGCTATATATAATTTTTAAATTTGCAAGGGTTTGTTTGTGATATTCTAATTTGTTCGAGTTTTCTATAATTTTAGTAATTCAAAGGAAATTATTTGTATCCTTCAAATTTTTCTACTTATTGTTTGTGATTTTAGATTTTTAGGAAGCTATTTGTAATTTTATATTTTTTAATAATTACTTATTATTTTATGGGTTAACTTGCAAATACAAATGATTTGAGGGTATATAATGGTCTTGAGGGTTAATTTTGTCAATAAAAAATATAAGATAACCCCATTTATGGAGGTTAAATGTAAAAAAATAAAACATTTTGGGGTTTTCGTGAGTTTCAAATTTTTGGGGTTTAGTGCTAAACCAAGAAAGATATGAGCGGTTTATTGAATTCACTCTTTAAAAATTAAGAAGGGCTCTATGACAATTTTTAAATTTTTAATTATAAATTGTTATGACTTGATCGTAATTAACAAAGATTTGATTATTAGAGTTTTCTAATTTTATGGATAAAATTTTCTAATTATGAACATGAATAGTTTTAATTTGATAAGAATTCTTCTGAAGATGGAATTAGTTGTACATGTCATTTTCTAATAGGATAGAGGATATATATATAATATTTTTATTAGGAATTTAACACTTGGCACGTTTTTGTACACATGGCATTTTATGGTGCATTTAGGGAAAGTTTACCAATTTCTCTTTACTATATAAAGGAGGATGACATACTTGTATCATTAATAGAATAGAACTATCAACTATATCTTTCTCAATATGTCACTAAGTAACTTATTAAATATATCTTTCTCAATATGTCATTAAGCAATCATCCAGTCAAATATCAATCATTATATTGCAAAAAAGAACAAAGGCTAAGATACAAGCCTTGTGCGCATGCATGCTGTTGGGAATAGCCTTATACTTCAGCTCTAGAAGACGACAACAAAGATAGAAGAAGAGGTGTTCATGCAACAGCTAAAACGGCAAAAGAATCACAAATAGGCGAAGCCTACTGATGATCACCGTCGGCAGTCGAAGATAGTATGAGAGAATTCGTGTTGTTTTTGGATTGGTTTTCTTTGAGAATTCTTTTGTATTCGGGATTTACTCTATAAATAAGGTTCCAGAGGTCTAGGGCTAAAGGGGCAAGCGAAGGAGAGCTACATATTGTAAGAAAGAAGTAGAGAGAACTAAGGGAAGAAATCTAAGGTTTTCTTAGAGATCTTTTGATGAGATTGAGAGGGTTTCTTGCATTCTTTATTAAGATGATGAATGCAATAATAGATAATCTTGTAACCTCTAAAAGAAAAGATGATACAAAAAATCAAGAGCTATTAGAGTATGTCGCATTCTAAATTCGTTGTGATTTTTTTTTAATTTTAAATATATTAATTTGTTGAAGGTCTTTAACTTTATTCATTTAAATTATTAGCTTAATGTAAACGGTTGACTCGTGATCCAATAAGAAGTTTTAGATAAAGGGGTATTTCACGTATGAAAGAAATAGATTTAGAAAGGTTAGTCGCATTGTTGCTTCGATTGCATAATCCCACATTGAAAAGAATTAGAAAGAATATCAAAGTCAAATAAAACTGTATGTCTCGCAGATCCATGATTTCTGGAAGGTAGTATTACAATATAATTAATAATTAAACAAATTTACAGCTGTACTCAACAATTTTTCATATTTTAAACAAAACAAGTGTTAAGCTTGCACCATATGGAAATTTTTTTTTTGACTAAAGTTAAGTGAGGGATAAATTTGAGGAATTAAAATAATTTGGAGAAAAATTTACAATTATCATGACAGGTAAATTTAAAATGCATACAATTTGGGGCCTATGTATAGAAAAATTCAAAACTAAAATATGGGAAAATTTCAAGAATCCCAAATCGGTTTTAGTATTTGGAACTAAATCTCCAATATCTTTGAAACTCTGAATAGGCCCTAATATCTTTTGGCAAAACCCTCAATATTAACATCATTAGTTTATGCGCTTAAATGACCAAAATACCCCCAATACATTTTGGAGGAAATTCCAATAATTTTATGCTTTGTGTCTTAATCCCATAACTTCAGCAGAAAAGTTCTAATAATGGATGTTTATAATTTTAAAAAATTTTGAGAGGTTTGTTTGTAATATTTAGATTTTTAAGTGGTTGTTTATAATTTTAAATTTTAAAGTGTGTTTGTAAATTTAGATTTTTGGGGTTGCTTGTAACTTTTAAAATTTTAGGTTTTGGGTTCTTGGTATTTTTTAATTTAAATGGTCTATTTGCAAATTATTTATTTTTTAGTGACTATTTACAATTTTGATTTTTCATTATGTTATTTGTCATTTGTTATTTTTATGGGTTTTGTAATTCTTATATTTTTCGTGTTCGTTTAGCTTTTCAATTTTTGGTGATCGTTTGTAATTTTAGAGTTTTCAGGTGTGTTTGTAGTTTTTATTTTTTTCTAAGAGTTCTTTGTAATTTATAAATTTTTGGGGGTCATGTATAATTTTAGAATTTTAGAGTCTTTTGCAATATTTACATATTTAGGGTTTTGTTTTTAATTTCAGATTTTCTAGGGCTATATATAATTTTAAATTTGCAAGGGTTTGTTTGTGATATTCTAATTTGTTCGGAGTTTTCTATAATTTTAGTAATTCAAAGGAAATTATTTGTATCCTTCAAATTTTCTCATTATTGTTTGTGATTTTAGATTTTTAGGAAGCTATTTGTAATTTTTATATTTTTTAATAATTACTTATTATTTTATGGGTTAACTTGCAAATACAAATGATTTGAGGGTATATAATGGTCTTGAGGGTTAATTTTGTCAATAAAAAATATAAGATAACCCCATTTATGGAGGTTAAATGTAAAAAATAAAACATTTTGGGGGTTTTCGTGAGTTTCAAATTTTTGGGGTTTAGTGCTAAATCATGAAGATATGAGCGGTTTATTGAATTCACTCTTTAAAAAATTAAGAAGGGCTCTATGACAATTTTTAAATTTTTAATTATAAATTGTTATGACTTGATCAATTAACAAAGATTTGATTATTAGAGTTTTCTAATTTTATGGATAAAATTTTCTAATTATGAACATGAATAGTTTTAATTTGATAAGAATTCTTCTGAAGATGGAATTAGTTGTACACATGTCATTTTCTAATAGGATAGAGGATATATATATAATATTTTTTATTAGGAATTTAACACTTGGCGTTTTGTACACATGGCATTTTATGGTGCATTTAGGAAAGTTTACCAATTTCTTTACTATATAAAGGAGGATGACATACTTGTATCATTAATAGAATAGAACTATCAACTATATCTTTCTCAATATGTCACTAAGTAACTTATTAAATATATCTTTCTCAATATGTCATTAAGCAATCATCCAGTCAAATATCAATCATTATATTGCAAAAAAGAACAAAGGCTAAGATACAAGCCTTGTGCGCATGCATGCTGTTGGGAATAGCCTTATACTTCAGCTCTAGAAGACGACAACAAAGATAGAAGAAGAGGTGTTCATGCAACAGCTAAAACGGCAAAAGAATCACAAATAGGCGAAGCCTACTGATGATCACCGTCGGCAGTCGAAGATAGTATGAGAGAATTCGTGTTGTTTTTGGATTGGTTTTTTTTGAGAATTCTTTTGTATTCGGGATTTACTCTATAAATAAGGTTCCAGAGGTCTAGGGCTAAAGGGACAAGCGAAGGAGAGCTGCATATTGTAAGAAAGAAGTAGAGAGAACTAAGGGAAGAAATCTAAGGTTTTCTTAGAGATCTTTTGATGAGATTGAGAGGGTTTCTTGCAGATTCTTTATTAAGATGATGAATGCAATAATAGATAATCTTGTAACCTCTAAAATAAAAGAAGACTCAATTCTCTCCCCATGAACATAAGTGATTATCAAACCACGTAAATCATTGTCTTTATCTCAAGATCTATTTTATGCATATTGTCATTCTCTTTAGTTTAAACAGGTCTTTTTGGGGTTTCCATATTGACCGGTGATCGATTGGTCTACGAAGAAGGAGATCTAATTAGGGAGTTCTGTGATGTTTTCGCACAACGCTCGCGCATAGATCGTCGGTTAATGTGTAACGATCAGTGTTGGGTTGCAGGTGGTGTGCACCAACACATGCCTCATGGCAAAAAAAGAACAAAGGTTGAGATAACAATCCTTATGTGCACGCCTCTTGGTTTTAAGTTGTTTTTTGTAATTCATGTTGAACAAAAATAATGGTCTCATTTATGAAAGAATATGTGTGAAAGATATGTAATGTACGCATATACTTTGTGTCAATAACGAGATTAAGCTTCATTAGTTAAGATTTTTAAGTCATCACTGAAATGAACTTCATTAAGTACATGGGTAAAGTCCAAATTTTATTACTGATACAATATTACTTCTTATTGTAAATTTCATTATGTGGGGATGAGTTAGAGTCCTTTAGCAAAATTTTAGAAATTAAAAGGAACTTCTTTCTTCCTCGCTTTGCTTCTTTTTATCGTCTTTTAATTTGAATCTATCGGTGCGGACTCACGGCTCCAAATAGAATCATGGAGGGAAGAGAGGTTCAAGATTATCCCATAACAGTGATAAATAAATTTTAAAAAGGAAAAAATCCACTTCACAAGATTTCTACATAAAAGATTGTGTTACCAGCCACTTTCTAGGATTAGAAGAGGAATTTATATTGATTTCTTCCAATTACTTATTATTTTATGGGTTAACTTGCAAATACAAATGATTTGAGGGTATATAATGGTCTTGAGGGTTAATTTTGTCAATAAAAAATATAAGATAACCCCATTTATGGAGGTTAAATGTAAAAAAATAAAACATTTTGGGGTTTTTCAGTGAGTTTCAAATTTTTGGGGTTTAGTGCTAAATCAAAAGATATGATGGCGATTGAATTCACTCTTTAAAAAATTAAGAAGGGCTCTATGACAATTTTTAAATTTTTAATTATAAATTGTTATGACTTGATCGTAATTAACAAAGATTTGATTATTAGAGTTTTCTAATTTATGGATAAAATTTTCTAATTATGAACATGAATAGTTTTAATTTGATAAGAATTCTTCGAAGATGGAATTAGTTGTACACATGTCATTTTCTAATAGGATAGATATATATATAATATTTTTTATTAGGAATTTAACACTTGCTACGCTATACACATGGCATTTTATGGTGCATTTAGGAAAGTTTACCAATTTCTTTACTATATAAAGGAGGATGACATACTTGTATCATTATTAATAGAATAGAACTATCAACTATATCTTTCTCAATATGTCACTAAGTAACTTATTAAATATATCTTTCTCAATATGTCATTAAGCAATCATCCAGTCAAATATCAATCATTATATTGCAAAAGAACAAAGGCTAAGATACAAGCCTTGTGCGCATGCATGCTGTTGGGAATAGCCTTATACTTCAGCTCTAGAAGACGACAACAAAGATAGAAGAAGAGGTGTTCATGCAACAGCTAAAACGGCAAAAGAATCACAAATAGGCGAAGCCTACTGATGATCACCGTCGGCAGTCGAAGATAGTATGAGAGAATTCGTGTTGTTTTGGATTGGTTTTTTGAGAATTCTTTTGTATTCGGGATTTACTCTATAAATAAGGTTCCAGAGGTCTAGGGCTAAAGGGACAAGCGAAGGAGAGCTACATATTGTAAGAAAGAAGTAGAGAGAACTAAGGGAAGAAATCTAAGGTTTTCTTAGAGATCTTTTGATGAGATTGAGAGGGTTTCTTGCAGATTCTTTATTAAGATGATGAATGCAATAATAGATAATCTTGTAACCTCTAAAATAAAAGAAGACTCAATTCTCTCCCCATGAACATAAGTGATTATCAAACCACGTAAATCATTGTCTTTATCTCAAGATCTATTTTTGCGGCATATTGTCATTCTCTTTAGTTTAAACAGGTCTTTTTGGGGTTTCCATATTGACCGGTGATCGATTGGTCTACGAAGAAGGAGATCTAATTAGGGAGTTCTGTGATGTTTTCGCGGGCAACGCTCCAGCATAGATCGTCGGTTAATGTGTAACGATCAGTGTTGGGTTGCAGGTGGTGTGCACCAACACATGCCTCATGGCAAAAAAAGAACAAAGGTTGAGATAACAATCCTTATGTGCACGCCTCTTGGTTTTAAGTTGTTTTTTGTAATTCATGTTGAACAAAAATAATGGTCTCATTTATGAAAGAATATGTGTGAAAGATATGTAATGTACGCATATACTTTGTGTCAATAACGAGATTAAGCTTCATTAGTTAAGATTTTTAAGTCATCACTGAAATGAACTTCATTAAGTACATGGGTAAAGTCCAAATTTTATTACTGATACAATATTACTTCTTATTGTAAATTTCATTATGTGGGGATGAGTTAGAGTCCTTTAGCAAAATTTTAGAAATTAAAAGGAACTTCTTTCTTCCTCGCGCTTTGCTTCTTTTTTATCGTCTTTTAATTTGAATCTATCGGTCTGGACTCACGGCTCCAAATAGAATCATGGAGGGAAGAGAGGTTCAAGATTATCCCATAACAGTGATAAATAAATTTTAAAAAAGAAAAAATCCACTTCACAAGATTTCTACATAAAAGATTGTGTTACCAGCCACTTTCTAGGATTAGAAGAGGAATTTATATTGATTTCTTCCAATTTCTCATGATTGGCATATGTGCAGTGCCACAGAATAAAAATTGCAAGAATTTCTTCCAATTATAGTGTTGATAACAATGCAGGTAGTATGATCAAAACCCATTGAAAATGTATGATCGGAAACATTGGTGGAGGGAGGTTTAGGGAGGTCACGTGCCCCTTAACCCGCGTGCCCGTCTCCCTACCAATATGAACTTAGGAAAAAGATTTCATGAATTTTAAGGTTAAAATGCTTAAGTCCGAAAAGAATAGTTTAGGTTGCACATTAGCTGATGATGGATAGGCTAAATTTGGTGTTTTCAGAAGTCGAGTGGATAATGTTTGATACATGTTTCATACCTTTTAAATGTCTAGCAAAAGATTATGAGCCCAAAATAGAAAAAATTCTTAGGTGCCCATTGAGTAACAAGGTGGCATACACCACACTAATAGAAGTAGGCCATGTGGTACAAATCACATCCAAATGTGAAGGTGATGAAATTAAATAATTTTTTTGTGCTTCAAGATCTACTCTTAATGGTATGGTGTATGCCACATAGTGCTCATGGAGCACCTAAGAATTTCTTTCAAAGCAAATGCTATTTATAAAATTAAAAAAAAATGAGTTCTTTGTTGATGAAAAAAAATTTCACTTACCCTGGAACCAGTAAAAAGCACAAGCATGCAATCTTCTATGAGTTTGAGTTTTGTCAATTAATAGCTTGACCATAAATTATGTCAAGCTATATATTTATATTATATTATATATAGAACATTGATCATCTAGGCCTAAAATTGCGTAAATTTTATATAGTTGTCTAGTTGAAGATCAAAAACCTGTAACCTTCATCATAGCTAATATTGAGTCATTCTGAGGTTGAGAATTCGAGCCTCCTTTTTTTTCTTTCTTTCTTTCCTCTTTTTTTTTTTTTTGAACTTTTACTTCTGGTTTTGTAAGTTAATCAAACTAGAAATAGAGAAAAATATTGTGGTTTTCATTATGACTGATGCTTAGAGTCCAATTAATAGAACTAAAAGAAGGGAAAGTAGTTTTATTTATACATTAAAAAACATAAAATAAGAACAAGAGTTAAATATCCTCTGAATCCTATATTTCTTTATTGAAATGATCTTTGTACAACGAAATATCATAAAATTTCTCATAAAACGCACTCATACGGAGAGAGGTCCTTATAACTTCTTTTTTCTTTTTTCTTTTCCTTCCTGGCGAAGCCTTAAACATGGCTTGTTGTGGGGTGATTATTTACTCTTCCACCCCACAATTAGCTAATTTTGGGATCGAACTTTAAGCCCTAAGAACCATTACTATTTCAATTCACCACCAATGTAACTGCTCCTCATTACCAACAAAATTCTTTGTTGTTGTAGTTTCTCCTTCTCCATTTTCTCCTCTATGGTTTAGGCTTATCTATTGTCTTCAGTATTATATATAGCACAGAGCATATGCAGATGCTTTGTATGTGTCATAGATGCAAATCTTTAGGATTCACTCACTCTTTAATTGCATTTCCAAAATGGGCTACAAATTGATTTTTTCATTGTTACATACATTCATCGAGAGATTCACTAAAAGAAAAAGAAAATAAATGAGCAAATAGTTGTAAGAGAGCAGTGTGCATGCATTTAGCTAGAAATGAACCTTAACATAAGTACATCTATCATTGGTTATCCTTCTCTAAATGGTTGGAGGCCACAGGATGAATATTCCAATGGTCTCTGAGGTATATAATTTGGATGGTTACCCGTATAGTATAGTAGTGGTATAGATATAACTTTTTACTGAAAAATACAAAATAAAGAAAATAGATATATTGTTTTTAATTAAAACTGAGCCTAAAACTCGATGCTATGCGCTTGGATGCAAAGATAAATTTTCGGTTTAATTTCACTTAAGTACCTATAGTTTCCCTAGCTTGCACTTATGTGTACCCTCACTTGTTTTGGTAGAACTTATATACCCTAAAGTTTTTAAATTTGCACTTATATAACCTCACTTATTTTGGGAACTTATATACCCTGAAGTTTTAATAACATGCATTTAAATACATTTTCTCAAAAAACATGCATTTAAATACCATAGATTTTAAAACTTGCACTTAAGTACCCTCACTATGCAAACTTGATAGTATTTAAGTGTCGGTTTAAAACTTTAGAGTATATAAGTGCATGTTTTTAAAACTTTAAGATATATAAATGCTTCCAAAAACAAGTGAGGATATATATAAGTGCAGCATAGGAATCTATAGTGTATTTAAGTGCAATTAAGCCATTAAAATTTTGATATTGCATGTATAAATATGTGGAAAGTAGAATCTAATATTTAGACCCCTTGGATATTGTAAAGAGATTTTACCAGTATGATATAAAAGGATTCAGATCCTCTAAAATTGAGTGGTAATTAGAGAGTGTCCAATTACTTCAATTATGTCCCTCTATTCCAATACCAACAGCCATGATGAAATCATATAGGATTGTCAGTACTGTCACAATACTTATTTCTATAATAGTGGTTTTAAAGACAATAGTGGTTTTCAAAATAATTTTTAGAGTCCTCTATGGTTTCATTTCAGCCCCTGAAATTGGTATAAACGGTAAGGATTGGCTAATTAGACACTCTCTGATTACCATCTAATTGGAGAGGATACTAATCTTACAAATAAATATGTCACTATTTGTATGGCTACATTAAATACATGGAGGATATCCAATTTGTTTCCCCATTTTTTGACTTTAATTGTGCTTTTTATTATGATTGTTGCTCATAATCCTCTTAATCAAACTGAAAAAGTAGTTTTTTCACATCAACTTAACCATCAGATAGTAGTTCCCTCATGGTGTCTCCACAGTTTTATCCCTGCGAGAACAACAGTGTCATCTTTCAGTCTATCACACCAAAGTGAAGCGAGTCAAATACCTTGGTCTTTTGCTTGCAGCAAGTGCAAATTGCAACTGCATGTTTTTTTTTTATTACTAATGCAGTTACATCTGTAGTTACAAAAGACTATTTCCATAGAGGATATAGATCACATATGCAACTATTTTGAAGTGAGATTTAAATTTGCAACTTAAATGGCAACCCACCCAGAACAGAAGTCCGAAAAATATATTACAAGAAACAAACTTCTACCACGATAACAACGACAAGCAACTCACTACAATACATGCAACAACAATTGCGACAATTGACGTCGCATCCCACAAATACATACAGTACAAGTAATGCAGCGATGAACACGACGGCCACAGACTTGCAGACGAAGAAACAAAAAGATGCCCCCTCGTAAATACAGAAAGTAAGCAGTAAGCAGTGCATTGCCATCTAAGCTGAAAACAAAACGTCTCACGAGCTAAATCAACTAAAGAAAGCAAACAATCTAAATCCTTAAAAGATTATGACAGGGCCAACAAAAGCATCATTGAGTGTAATTGAAAGAGATGTCTTTGATACACATGCGTTAAAATAAACACAATGTCCGCATTCTTATTGGGCAAAAAAGCCAGGCAAAAAAGCTCAGGCACAGTTTCTCTCAAAATAAAAACCTACAACCAACACGAACAGTAAAGCAAAAAAAGATCAATGTTTTGTGACCTCAAAAAAAATCTCCTTTTGGACGTAGGGAACATCCAAATTCATCAATTTTAATATTATTACATCAGCTGGAACTAAACATCCCCTTTAGGCATTCTCTTTGCAAGCCTCTCAGCCTTAGCAATAACCTCCTCAATTCCTCCAACCATGTAAAATGACTGCTCTGGTAGGTCATCGTACTTTCCATCAAGAACACCCTGCAATAAATGATTTCAACAAATTTATTACTGAAAAATATTTGGAAGATAAATGTTTACGAAAATAAAGATGAGCATAAATAACAAACATTTCAAGCAAATATATCGCTCAGCCTACGAAGATTGGTGAGCTCTTTGTGCCCAGCAGACACAAATCAGATGTATTCTACAATACCGATAATAGCTTGACCATAAATTATGTCAAGCTATATATTTATATTATATTATATATAGAACATTGATCATCTAGGCCTAAAATTGCGTGTTTTATATAGTTGTCTAGTTGAAGATCAAAAACCTGTAACCTTCATCATAGCTAATATTGAGTCATTCTGAGGTTGAGAATTCGAGCCTCCTTTTTTTTCTTTCTTTCTTTCCTCTTTTTTTTTTTTTTTTGAAACTTTTACTTCTGGTTTTGTAATGACTACTACTTATTTGGGTTCAGTTAATCAAACTAGAAATAGAGAAAAATATTGTGGTTTTCATTATGACTGATGCTTAGAGTCCAATTAATAGAACTAAAAGAAGGGAAAGTAGTTTTATTTATACATTAAAAAAACATAAAATAAGAACAAGAGTTAAATATCCTCTGAATCCTATATTTCTTTATTGAAATGATCTTTGTACAACGAAATATCATAAAATTTCTCATAAAACACTCATACGGAGAGAGGTCCTTATAACTTCTTTTTTCTTTTTTTCTTTTCCTTCCTGGCGAAGCCTTAAACATGGCTTGTTGTGGGGTGATTATTTACTCTTCCACCCCACAATTAGCTAATTGGGATCGAACTTTAAGCCCTAAGAACCATTACTATTTCAATTCACCACCAATGTAACTGCTCCTTACCAACAAAATTCTTTGTTGTTGTAGTTTCTCCTTCTCCATTTTCTCCTCTATGGTTTAGGCTCTACAAATTGATTTTTCATTGTTACATACATTCATCGAGAGATTCACTAAAAGAAAAAGAAAATAAATGAGCAAATAGTTGTAAGAGAGCAGTGTGCATGCATTTAGCTAGAAATGAACCTTAACATAAGTACATCTATCATTGGTTATCCTTCTCTAAATGGTTGGAGGCCACAGGATGAATATTCCAATGGTCTCTGAGGTATATAATTTGGATGGTTACCCGTATAGTATAGTAGTGGTATAGATATAACTTTTACTGAAAAATACAAAATAAAGAAAATAGATATATTGTTTTAATTAAAACTGAGCCTAAAACTCGATGCTATGCGCTTGGATGCAAAGATAAATTTTCGGTTTAATTTCACTTAAGTACCCTATAGTTTCCCCTAGCTTGCACTTATGTGTACCCTCACTTGTTTTTGGTAGAACTTATATACCCTAAAGTTTTTAAATTTGCACTTATATAACCTCACTTATTTTGGGAACTTATATACCCTGAAGTTTTAATAACATGCATTTAAATACATTTTCTCAAAAAACATGCATTTAAATACCATAGATTTTAAAACTTGCACTTAAGTACCCTCACTATGCAAACTTGATAGTATTTAAGTGTCGGTTTAAAACTTTAGAGTATATAAGTGCATGTTTTAAAACTTTAAGATATATAAATGCTTCCAAAACAAGTGAGGATATATATAAGTGCAGCATAGGAATCTATAGTGTATTTAAGTGCAATTAAGCCATTAAAATTTTGATATTGCATGCGGTATAAATATGTGGAAAGTAGAATCTAATATTTAGACCCCTTGGATATTGTAAAGAGATTTTACCAGTATGATATAAAGGGATTCAGATCCTCTAAAATTGAGTGGTAATTAGAGAGTGTCCAATTACTTCAATTATGTCCCTCTATTCCAATACCAATGACCATGATGAAATCATATAGGATTGTCGATCTTGTCACAATACTTATTTCTATAATAGTGGTTTTAAAGACAATAGTGGTTTTCAAAATAATTTTAGAGTCCTCTATGGTTTCATTTCACCCACGAAATTGGTATAAACGGTAAGGATTGGCTAATTAGACACTCTCGATTACCATCTAATTGGAGAGGATACTAATCTTACAAATAAATATGTCACTATTTGTATGGCTACATTAAATACATGGAGGATATCCAATTTGTTTCCCCATTTTTGACTTTAATTGTGCTTTTTATTATGATTGTTGCTCATAATCCTCTTAATCAAACTGAAAAAGTAGTTTTTTCACATCAACTTAACCATCAGATAGTAGTTCCCTCATGGTGTCTCCACAGTTTTATCCCTGCGAGAACAACAGTGTCATCTTTCAGTCTATCACACCAAAGTGAAGCGAGTCAAATACCTTGGTCTTTTGCTTGCAGCAAGTGCAAATTGCAACTGCATGTTTTTTTTTTATTACTAATGCAGTTACATCTGTAGTTACAAAAGACTATTTCCATAGAGGATATAGATCACATATGCAACTATTTTGAAGTGAGATTTAAATTTGCAACTTAAATGGCAACCCACCCAGAACAGAAGTCGAAAAATATATTACAAGAAACAAACTTCTACCACGATAACAACGACAAGCAACTCACTACAATACATGCAACAACAATTGCGACAATTGACGTCGCATCCCACAAATACATACAGTACAAGTAATGCAGCGATGAACACGACGGCCACAGACTTGCAGACGAAGAAACAAAAAGATGCCCCCTCGTAAATACAGAAAGTAAGCAGTAAGCAGTGCATTGCCATCTAAGCTGAAAACAAAACGTCTCACGAGCTAAATCAACTAAAGAAAGCAAACAATCTAAATCCTTAAAAGATTATGACAGGGCCAACAAAAGCATCATTGAGTGTAATTGAAAGAGATGTCTTTGATACACATGCGTTAAAATAAACACAATGTCCGCATTCTTATTGGGCAAAAAAGCCAGGCAAAAAAGCTCAGGCACAGTTTCTCTCAAAATAAAAACCTACAACCAACACGAACAGTAAAGCAAAAAAAGATCAATGTTTTGTGACCTCAAAAAAAAAAAAATTAATCTCCTTTTGGACGTAGGGAACATCCAAATTCATCAATTTTAATATTATTACATCAGCTGGAACTAAACATCCCCTTTAGGCATTCTCTTTTGCAAGCCTCTCAGCCTTAGCAATAACCTCCTCAATTCCTCCAACCATGTAAAATGACTGCTCTGGTAGGTCATCGTACTTTCCATCAAGAACACCCTGCAATAAATGATTTCAACAAATTTATTACTGAAAAATATTTGGAAGATAAATGTTTACGAAAATAAAGATGAGCATAAATAACAAACATTTCAAGCAAATATATCGCTCAGCCTACGAAGATTGGTGAGCTCTTTGTGCCCAGCAGACACAAATCAGATGTATTCTACAATACCGATAATAGTTTGGAACCAGTTAAGGATGGTCTATAAAGCTTTAATTAAAGTTTTTTACATGCGTTTCATTGTGCAGAACTTTAAATCTCTTTAGACATACAAAGCTCAAATTTAAGTAAAGCACTAGACATACATTTATCAACATGATAAATATAGCAAGATATTGCTGTGGCAATAATTTTAGATACACAATCTTTCTTATGTTAATAAATTACATTCTTCCTCAATATGCCTATATTATTTATTCTCCTTTGTTATGTTTAACTGTTATTCAAAAACTTAACCAGATGAAAGTTGAACAAAACTGGCCAATTAATTGTTTCTTCGCACTGTATGCATGTGATATCAGTTTCTCTAGAACTTAGAATACTATTTCCCAAAACATACTAATAAAACAGAACACCTCGCAGAAAAAGTCCATACCTGGAAGCTGTTGACACTTTCTTTAATATCCACATACTTTCCAGGTGCACCTGTAAAAACTTCAGCAACATGGAAAGGCTGGCTCAAAAATCGCTGGATCTTTCGAGCACGAGCAACAGTCAATTTATCTTCTTCACTAAGCTCGTCCATTCCCAAAATTGCAATGATATCTTGAAGATTCTTGTAGTTCTGGAGAACCTTTTGAATACCACGAGCAGTATTGTAGTGCTCTTCTCCCAGAACATTGGGAGAAAGCATTCTAGATGTAGAATCAAGGGGATCCACAGCAGGATAAATACCCAGCTCCGAGATCTATAAGAAACGGACATATTTAGAAGAATAAGTGAAAAAAAAGTAGGTAAACTTCACACAGCCCCAACCCCTACCCAAAAAAATGAGTTTGGAAGGTTTTGCAAAAACCCCTTGTAAACTATATAAATCACAGAAAACCATGTGAACTTGTCTCACTAAATAATGAAGTTGTCAAGTGCTCCATGTTTCTAGTCTCACGTGCTCACAATATATATATATATATATATATATATATATATATATATATATATATATATATATATATATATATATATATATATATATATATATATATATATATATATATATATATATATATATATATATATATATATATATATATATATATATATATATATATATATATATATATATATATATATATATATATATATATATATATATATATATATATATATATATATATATATATATATATATATATATATATATATATATATATATATATATATATATATATATATATATATATATATATATATATATATATATATATATATATATATATATATATATATATATATATATATATATATATATATATATATATATATATATATATATATATATATATATATATATATATATATATATATATATATATATATATATATATATATATATATATATATATATATATATATATATATATATATATATATATATATATATATATATATATATATATATATATATATATATATATATATATATATATATATATATATATATATATATATATATATATATATATATATATATATATATATATATATATATATATATATATATATATATATATATATATATATATATATATATATATATATATATATATATATATATATATATATATATATATATATATATATATATATATATATATATATATATATATATATATATATATATATATATATATATATATATATATATATATATATATATATATATATATATATATATATATATATATATATATATATATATATATATATATATATATATATATATATATATATATATATATATATATATATATATATATATATATATATATATATATATATATATATATATATATATATATATATATATATATATATATATATATATATATATATATATATATATATATATATATATATATATATATATATATATATATATATATATATATATATATATATATATATATATATATATATATATATATATATATATATATATATATATATATATATATATATATATATATATATATATATATATATATATATATATATATATATATATATATATATATATATATATATATATATATATATATATATATATATATATATATATATATATATATATATATATATATATATATATATATATATATATATATATATATATATATATATATATATATATATATATATATATATATATATATATATATATATATATATATATATATATATATATATATATATATATATATATATATATATATATATATATATATATATATATATATATATATATATATATATATATATATATATATATATATATATATATATATATATATATATATATATATATATATATATATATATATATATATATATATATATATATATATATATATATATATATATATATATATATATATATATATATATATATATATATATATATATATATATATATATATATATATATATATATATATATATATATATATATATATATATATATATATATATATATATATATATATATATATATATATATATATATATATATATATATATATATATATATATATATATATATATATATATATATATATATATATATATATATATATATATATATATATATATATATATATATATATATATATATATATATATATATATATATATATATATATATATATATATATATATATATATATATATATATATATATATATATATATATATATATATATATATATATATATATATATATATATATATATATATATATATATATATATATATATATATATATATATATATATATATATATATATATATATATATATATATATATATATATATATATATATATATATATATATATATATATATATATATATATATATATATATATATATATATATATATATATATATATATATATATATATATATATATATATATATATATATATATATATATATATATATATATATATATATATATATATATATATATATATATATATATATATATATATATATATATATATATATATATATATATATATATATATATATATATATATATATATATATATATATATATATATATATATATATATATATATATATATATATATATATATATATATATATATATATATATATATATATATATATATATATATATATATATATATATATATATATATATATATATATATATATATATATATATATATATATATATATATATATATATATATATATATATATATATATATATATATATATATATATATATATATATATATATATATATATATATATATATATATATATATATATATATATATATATATATATATATATATATATATATATATATATATATATATATATATATATATATATATATATATATTTATTCTCCTTTGTTATGTTTAACTGTTATTCAAAAACTTAACCAGATGAAAGTTGAACAAAACTGGCCAATTAATTGTTTCTTAGAATGCATGTGATATCAGTTTCTCTACAACTTAGAATACTATTTCCCAAAACATACTAATAAAACAGAACACCTCAGAGAAAAGTCCATACCTGGAAGCTGTTGACACTTTCTTTAATATCCACATATTTCCAGGTGCACCTGTAAAACTTCAGCAACATGGAAAGGCTGGCTCAAAATCGCTGGATCTTTCGAGCACGAGCAACAGTCAATTTATCTTCTTCACTAAGCTCGTCCATTCCCAAAATTGCAATGATATCTTGAAGATTCTTGTAGTTCTGGAGAACCTTTTGAATACCACGAGCAGTATTGTAGTGCTCTTCTCCCAGAACATTGGGAGAAAGCATTCTAGATGTAGAATCAAGGGGATCCACAGCAGGATAAATACCCAGCTCCGAGATCTATAAGAAACGGACATATTTAGAAGAATAAGTGAAAAAAAAGTAGGTAAACTTCACACAGCCCCAACCCCTACCCAAAAAAATGAGTTTGGAAGGTTTTGCAAAAACCCCTTCTAAACTATATAAATCACAGAAAACCATGTGAACTTGTCTCACTAAATAATGAAGTTGTCAAGTGCTCCACATGTTTCTGCGTCTACGTGCTCACTTTACTACCTACTTGCTAAATAAAATGTTGCGGGTAAGGTAAAAAGTAAAGCGTACTTTACACTTTACTCTGTTACACCGTTATGAAAATGTCCAAGTCTAGGAGGGTTTAGTGTAAGTTTGTAAGTTCAGTGGGATTTTCTATGATTTATAAATTTCATGGGGGGTTTATGCAAACACAAAGTTCAGGGGGTTTGTAAAATTCACTCGAAAAATATGAAAGTGCAACTATGCTGGTCTTTCTGAAATTATAACTAAGCAACGAACCTGTCTTGACAACACAGTTGTTGCATCAAGATGGGCAAAGGTAGTAGCTGGAGCAGGATCTGTCAAGTCATCAGCAGGCACATAAATAGCTTGTACAGAGGTGATGGAACCCTTCTTTGTCGTCGTAATCCTTTCTTGGAGCCCTCCAATATCAGTACTTAGTGTTGGTTGGTAACCGACAGCAGATGGAATACGCCCAAGAAGAGAAGACACTTCAGAGTTTGCCTGAAATACAACATGGACATCTAAGACTATAGCAAAATATCATGAATAGAGAATTTTATTCTATAAAACAAAATCTGCAAAGCATACTTGGGTGAAACGGAAGATGTTATCAATGAACAGAAGCACATCTTGCCCTTCAGCATCACGGAAGTGCTCAGCGACTGTAAGTCCAGTCAGTCCAACACGAGCACGGGCACCAGGGGGCTCGTTCATTTGCCCATAAACAAGAGCACATTTGCTCTCACTCTATCGAACAAACAATAATATCAGGTGAAAGGCTTCAAATAAAAACCGAGCAAAACAAGAACTACACAGGAAGAAAAATTCAATTCCCAGACCTGCTTTTCTCCCAGCTTAATGACACCACTCTCAATCATTTCCCTGTACAAATCATTGCCTTCACGGGTACGTTCTCCAACACCAGCAAAGACAGAGAAACCACCTGATACAGGGTAATTTTAATAAACGTAATAAGCATTTAAAATCATGAATGCAATGAGCAAGAATCTTGAAACCTACCATGAGCTTTAGCAACATTGTTGATCAGTTCCATAATAAGCACAGTCTTTCCAACACCAGCTCCACCGAACAACCCAATTTTTCCTCCTCTCTGGTAAGGTGCAAGAAGATCAACAACCTGGAAACCACAGCAAACAAAATATGAGCAAATACAGTCAATAATATATTACAGTATTGTTTGTAAATAAGTAGGAATAATGACCATAAAAATTCCTTAATGACTATATATATATATATATATATATATATATATATATATATATATATATATATATATATATATATATATATATATATAGCATAAAACAGGAATGTACTTTGAAAGACAGAGAGGACATAACAGGTAGGAGTTACAGTAATAGAATTCGATTGAAGAAACTAAAACCAGAAAATTTTCTGAAAGAAATAATTACAACTTATACAAATTTTTAGGAGAAAAAATAAATTGATAACTTTTATATTCAGCGCATTGCAAAAGCATGAGGATTGGCATAACACATGTTGCAAGTTGAAAACTCATCATTTTGTTTTTCTAGTTCAGAAATTAAATAATAATGCATCTTGACAATAGAAAGCAAATAGTGGAATCATTTTGTTAAGTAAAGACATTATAACTAAGTTGAGCAAGAATCTTGAAACCTACCATGAGCTTTAGCAACATTGTTGATCAGTTCCATAATAAGCACAGTCTTTCCAACACCAGCAAAGACAGAGAAACCACCTGATACAGGGTAATTTTAATAAACGTAATAAGCATTTAAAATCATGAATGCAATGAGCAAGAATCTTGAAACCTACCATGAGCTTTAGCAACATTGTTGATCAGTTCCATAATAAGCACAGTCTTTCCAACACCAGCAAAGACAGAGAAACCACCTGATACAGGGTAATTTTAATAAACGTAATAAGCATTTAAAATCATGAATGCAATGAGCAAGAATCTTGAAACCTACCATGAGCTTTAGCAACATTGTTGATCAGTTCCATAATAAGCACAGTCTTTCCAACACCAGCAAAGACAGAGAAACCACCTGATACAGGGTAATTTTAATAAACGTAATAAGCATTTAAAATCATGAATGCAATGAGCAAGAATCTTGAAACCTACCATGAGCTTTAGCAACATTGTTGATCAGTTCCATAATAAGCACAGTCTTTCCAACACCAGCAAAGACAGAGAAACCACCTGATACAGGGTAATTTTAATAAACGTAATAAGCATTTAAAATCATGAATGCAATGAGCAAGAATCTTGAAACCTACCATGAGCTTTAGCAACATTGTTGATCAGTTCCATAATAAGCACAGTCTTTCCAACACCAGCAAAGACAGAGAAACCACCTGATACAGGGTAATTTTAATAAACGTAATAAGCATTTAAAATCATGAATGCAATGAGCAAGAATCTTGAAACCTACCATGAGCT
Organism: Asparagus setaceus; assembly: GCA_012295165.1. Classification (NCBI taxonomy): domain Eukaryota; kingdom Viridiplantae; phylum Streptophyta; class Magnoliopsida; order Asparagales; family Asparagaceae; genus Asparagus; species Asparagus setaceus. The sequence goes on from CM022709.1 coordinate 7,167,640, forward strand.
TTAGCAACATTGTTGATCAGTTCCATAATAAGCACAGTCTTTCCAACACCAGCAAAGACAGAGAAACCACCTGATACAGGGTAATTTTAATAAACGTAATAAGCATTTAAAATCATGAATGCAATGAGCAAGAATCTTGAAACCTACCATGAGCTTTAGCAACATTGTTGATCAGTTCCATAATAAGCACAGTCTTTCCAACACCAGCAAAGACAGAGAAACCACCTGATACAGGGTAATTTTAATAAACGTAATAAGCATTTAAAATCATGAATGCAATGAGCAAGAATCTTGAAACCTACCATGAGCTTTAGCAACATTGTTGATCAGTTCCATAATAAGCACAGTCTTTCCAACACCAGCAAAGACAGAGAAACCACCTGATACAGGGTAATTTTAATAAACGTAATAAGCATTTAAAATCATGAATGCAATGAGCAAGAATCTTGAAACCTACCATGAGCTTTAGCAACATTGTTGATCAGTTCCATAATAAGCACAGTCTTTCCAACACCAGCAAAGACAGAGAAACCACCTGATACAGGGTAATTTTAATAAACGTAATAAGCATTTAAAATCATGAATGCAATGAGCAAGAATCTTGAAACCTACCATGAGCTTTAGCAACATTGTTGATCAGTTCCATAATAAGCACAGTCTTTCCAACACCAGCAAAGACAGAGAAACCACCTGATACAGGGTAATTTTAATAAACGTAATAAGCATTTAAAATCATGAATGCAATGAGCAAGAATCTTGAAACCTACCATGAGCTTTAGCAACATTGTTGATCAGTTCCATAATAAGCACAGTCTTTCCAACACCAGCACCACCAACAACCCAATTTTTCCTCCTCTCTGGTAAGGTGCAAGAAGATCAACAACCTGGAAACCACAGCAAACAAAATATGAGCAAATACAGTCAATAATATATTACAGTATTGTTTGTAAATAAGTAGGAATAATGACCATAAAATTCCTTAATGACTATATATATATATATATATATATATATATATATATATATATATATATATATATATATATATATATATATATATATATATATATATATATATATATATATATATATATATATATATATATATATATATATATATATATATATATATATATATATATATATATATATATATATATATATATATATATATATATATATATATATATATATATATATATATATATATATATATATATAGCATAAAACAGGAATGTACTTTGAAAGACAGAGAGGACATAACAGGTAGGAGTTACAGTAATAGAATTCGATTGAAGAAACTAAAACCAGAAAATTTTCTGAAAGAAATAATTACAACTTATACAAATTTTTAGGAGAAAAAATAAATTGATAACTTTTATATTCAGCATTGCAAAAAGCATGAGGATTGGCATAACACATGTTGCAAGTTGGTAACTCATCATTTTTGTTTTTCTAGTTCAGAAATTAAATAATAATGCATCTTGACAATAGAAAGCAAATAGTGCAATCATTTTGTTAAGTAAAGACATTATAACTAAGTTTACCAAGCATCTAATGCAGTACCTTAATTCCAGTAACAAGGATCTCCTGTTCAGTAGCCTGCTCAACAAAAGCGGGGGGTTCTCTATGGATGGGCAGGAAGTGGTTTGTTTCTGTCAAGATAAATGCGATAATATTAGATATATGAATCAATAACTAACGCATGGCAAGCAGTTTCATAAAGTAAACTTACTGATATTTATGAAAACTTACTGATATCACCCTTCTCATCAATGGGTTCTCCAATAACATTCATGATGCGTCCAAGAGTTGCGCGACCAACAGGCACCTAAGAAATAAACGAACAAAGAGTGATCAACTGAAAGTTGATAGAAATATAGCAGCTAAGACAAGACTATATTGGACCACCCCATGCAGAAAAATCATAGCTTCCGGTGGTTATCATTGAGGAGAAGATACACCGAAGAGCCATAAATCGAATTAAATTTCATGATGTAGTTATAGATCAGCTGGATACCAGTTACAGTAAGTGGACTCCAATATGAGAAGTTTAGAAGAAAATTAAAGAAATTGTTCCTCTCAGATAAGACGCCAATGTAGGTATGATACATTGGCTCATATCACAGAATGAGCAGAAATCTTTTTGATGAAAAGGAGATATAATAAGTCCTCAAAATCTAAATAAAGATTCCCAAATCTAAATAAAGCCTCATTATCTAATGTAGAACGGTAGCGATACCAGTAAAAATGGAATATAAAAAAGACAAAGTAATCAGACTCCAACAAGAGAAACCTAAGAGAAAGGTTAAAAACACCGCCTTTGCAAGATATAAGTAAACAGCAGCCCAATCTATAGAATGATCTGAAGTCATTTCAACAGGGAAAACATATCTTAGGCCCACTAAATCTGATAAAACTTTTCAATGTCAAATACAGAGTAAAGAAAATTCCAGTTACATGCGAATTAAATGATTTAACAAACTCCAACAAAGATCAAAGAGAAAAATAAAAGAAAGCCACCTCTTGCAGGAACTACACATCAGTAGGTAAAATAATAGATCAATTACATTTAGCATTCACAATACAATCAGGATACCCCAAATGTAAAAGAACAAAAATCAAAGAATTGCTGACAAAAATAGCAACAGAGTTACTACATAAAATTGTTTTATATATCCAACAGCTGATAAAATTGTTTTACGATCCTATTGCTAAGACATTTATATATGCACTGCACAAAATAACTTTTGTTGGCTAAAAGCTGCAAATTGCTAATATTAAAACCCACAAGCACAAGTGTCAGGAACAAAATGCCAAACATAGTGCTATGACCCAAAAAAAGTACTGTTGATCTATCAATATCATAGACTATTCCATCAGACCAGCTGCGTGTACAAAATCTCATTGTGGATCCATGAGCCATGGAAAATAAGAGTACTGTTAATTCAAATTCAATGAATTCAATACATACCAAAGATACACTACTAACACAATATGAATTCCACTATCACACTATAGTTAATCGTTAACGATAATGCATCACCACACATTCATTGCAATGACAATATAAACAGAATATGAATCTAGACTGTTACCTTTCGTAAAAAGGTATATTGCATAGAACAGTCTATTGGATGCAGAAGATTTAATGGCAAAACTTATTATATGAATACGGAATTTAAATCAACACCTGGATAAATGGTAAAAAGATCGAGCTTTTTTAAAAAAACAGAAAAAGAAAATAGCAACCCCAGAATGCACCAGATTCAATGGTAAAAATCACTATACAGATATATGAAAATTTAGTCCAACACCTGAATAAAAAGAAAAAAAGATCAAGCTTTTCCAAAAGATAAATAGAAATCACGAGATCACACTCATCAAATCTAATACACACAGATCAAAAAAAAAAAGCCAAAGGATCTTACAGTGATGGGAGATCCAGTGTTCAAGACCTTGCCTCCTCTAACGAGCCCATCAGTGAGATCCATAGCGATCGTCCTCACAACATTCTCCTCCAAATGATGAGCGACCTCAAGAACCAACCTCTCCTCCCGATCCAGAACCTCGAGCGCCGTGTAGATCGGAGGCAGCCCCTCATCGAACCTCACGTCGACGACGGCACCGATGACCTGGCAGATCTTGCCGATCGATCCAGCTCCGGTGAACTCATCGGTGATCTTCCCGCTGGGCGCGGGGCCCTTGGACGCTGGCGGGGCCTTCGCCGGGGCGGAGGCAGCGGCGGCGGTGGCGTACTCGACGGCGCGGGAGAGGAGGAGGCCGGTGGGGTGTGGGCGAGAGAGGGGCGCGGGGGATGGGGATCTAGGGTTAGAGAAGGAGGTTTGGATCGGCGAGATGATGATCGGAGGAGAGAGGAGAGGACACGGCGAGACGCCATGGATCGTCTCGATCTAGGGTTTCGCTTTTTTTGTAGGGTTAGGGTTTCAGTGGCTGCTCGCTGAGAGAGAGAGAGAGATTTGAAGGGGCGGATGGGGGACTGGGAAATGGGGAATGATGCGGACGTCAACGGGGGGATTGTGAGCTGGAGTTTATAGATGGTTTTGGAGTCCGGGTTTTGAGTGGAGAGGTTAGCGGTTTATTCGATCGCCAGCGGGCTTGCCTTTTATGGGCCTCGCCCGGTCTATTGATTCGATCGAAGGAGTTATTTTTGCTTTAGGGCCCGTTTGTTTGCATGGAAAGAGTTATCAAGTAGGTGAAGTAAATAAAATAGGCGTCATTTCTGTTTCTTCTAAAAAGTAAAATATGTTTGTTTCTCTGAAAAAGCTACTTCCGATACTTTTTTAGAAGCTGACGTGGCGCCTACGTGTCATCTCGATTTCTTAAATCTTTTTCCTCCCCTCATGGCTCGGAAGTATCTCGGAAATAGATAAAATCAAGTCAATTTAGGAATAAAATCATTTTTGTTATTATATGGATATTCTCATACTCCAAATAAAATCCCGAAAGATCATCTTTCTCTCTTCCTAACAATATTTATAATTGCTACCAAACAAAAAAAGTTAATGAAATGGAAGAAATATTATTTTCTACTTTCAAAATTTACTGAAACAAACAAAAAAAGTAGTACTTCCACTATTTCCTACTTCATAATTTCGAAATAATAGATTTGATTTACTTCTTACTTCTAATACTTCCTATCAACCAAACATGCCCTTAATTGCACTTAAATATGTTGCCTTTCATAAATATTAGCCCGATTTGGCTTGGACTAAATCCAATTTCGTCTTACCTTTTTTTTTTTTTGGTGACTAGCCCACCGGTTCGCCTCTAGATTCCCAGAGACTTCGTCCGGTGTTCAAGGCTGAGAGGGGTAAAGTTTTGACCTCTGGCCCCGAATAATTTTTTTTGCAGGCATGGGGATCGAACCCGGGTTCCCCGGCTTTCCTCCACCCCGAGCACACTCCCCCTTACCAAGAGTGCCACCCCTCGGGGTTAGTCTTACCTTATTTCGTATGCTGTAATTGTAGATACAATAAATGTCGTCGGTATTTGTTTCAAGAAATTGATCTCAAATTCGCTGTTTGTATATTTGTATGTTCTTATAGAAAATGCATTTTGAAATTGAAATCTAGTATGTAGTTCACTGTGAAAGATTTGTTTCCATTGCAAAATCAAGTGTTTATTTATTTCAAAAATGTAAGAAGACTTATATTTTCTGATTTGTTTTAACTAGCTTGATGATGTGGAACTAAGAAAAAATTGCAACATTTATTGCACCCAAAGTAGCTACAAAAATGTTACAGCTTTTTTCTACGGAATATAAATCCAATTGTCTTACCAAACTAACTTGTCGACTACCAGAAGCTGGAAACTATAAATTTAGTTGCAACATTTGTTGTTGCACCTCTATTTTCTGCCAATTAAATAGTCTTTTATTGTGAAATTTTTTCTTCAACCTGAGTTCTCATGTTGCAATTTATTCTTCCTTCTTTCATGTCATCCAAGAGAAAGCTCACCCTCGATGCATGTAGTTTTCTTTTTTTGGAAGTGAGCATTCTCCATCTTCATTGATAGATTTGATCAATATGGCTCATAAAAATTTCAAATTGAATCAAAACTTATATGGGACTGAGGGTGACCATATAATCAGAACCTTGTTAGAATTTTTCATTTCGATGACCTAGAATATCTTCTTAAGAGAACCCTTGAGGAGTTAAAATCAAGTAGAACGATCACTGATCATCTGCAAGATTTTAGACCAAGCAATTAAAGTACATTGAGCTGGCAATATGGTGTATAAAGGAACACGACAAGGTTTATCGAGATAAAAATGATAATTATTTAAAGCATAAAAATTTGTAGCGGTTTTACGCTGTCATACATATAAAAATGTGATGATAAAAAGTTAAAGGATGATTCGATAACCTAACCTAGACAATTAACATGAGGGCATGTTTCCCAACTCCTCAAAATTAGACTAGGATTGTTCCTAGTCCCAAAAATGGAAAAAAAATGTTTGAAGTAACTGGATTAGTTTTGGTCCAATTTTTCTTAGGGCAAAAGCTATCATTAAACAGGTTCTTTGTTGGACCAGTCCTTCTTTGATTTGAACTGAACTGGTTTAGAATGAAATTGAGTAAGGATTCTATCAGAACACCCCATAAAATAAAATGATCTATACCATTCACGGGTAGTTAGAGGGGTAGTTTGGTAATTCTAACTATTTTTGTTAATATTGTAAATCACCCCACTCCTAAAGGAATGGTTCTGATAGAATCCCTACCGCCAATCAACATTGATGTTGTTGTCTTCCTAAGGTTTTCAGAACCGCAATTTTCATTGTTGTTTGCATAAAAGTTAAAACCTCGGTAAGTTCTTTTAGCATCATAATCGAACACTATAGCCAGATAAACTAAACCGTGAGACACATGGCTGATGATTCGATTCCATATGTTTAATGGATGCACACTTAAGTCATCTCACAAATACAAATTCTATCCCAATGTCCCATGAAGGGCAGGGATGATGACAAAATTTGCACTCTTATTCCTAATTCTGGATTTACTTTTCTACCCTCCCTCTCCCCCGAGCCCGATACGCAATAAAAACCCTAAAAATTCTCTCTCAAGCCCAACCACAAAAGCAGAATCCCCTTTCCCCTCTTTTACTTTCACCAAAAAAAAAAAAAGAACCCCAAAACTTTCGAAACTCTCCCGCCAATTCTCACCGCATCTACATATTCCCTCCTCCATTAACCGCCAAAATCAACAGCTGCGATCTCCATCATCTCGCTCCCCTGAATTCTCCTCTCGCTTTCTTCTCCTATCTCTGGCGATTTTGGCGGCTAGGGTTTTGGTGGGGGCGTTGATGAGGGTTTTGGGGCCTAGGGTTTCCGAGATGAGCGTGGTCAACATCACGAACGTGACGGTCCTCGACAATCCCGCGGCATTTCTCAATCTGTTCCAGTTCGAGATCTCCTACGAGTGCCTCGTCCCTCTCAAAGACGGTACGGATTCGATCAAGATCTCATCTTTTTCCCTTATTTTAAAGGAACTAGTAAGATCCTCAGTGTTTACGCTAAAGATTTATTAATCAGATATTGTGGAAATATCAATTTGTGGATCATTTCGTTGCACTGTAGCAATATCTAATCACACTTAACATTACTTTGCTTGTTTTGGGAATTAAGCAAGGCGATTACAATTTGGCGGTCAAAATAGTTGACATGAAGAGGGCAATCGACGTAGAAGTACTTCTTAATTTGAGCCGAATGAAAAATCAAACATTTAGCAATTGAATAAAACCTATAATAGGTGAACATATTTTAAGGGTTCTGAGTTCTGATTGCATTATTTATCTCTTATGGTTGCTTGATTTCCTTAAGTCGAATATCTAAGCAGCAGTCCTGCTTCCTCTGTAGCTAGTTGAACCTAGATCCATTGTTATCCATTTTGTCGCAGTAAATAAGCGAATGATGAAGCTAAGATTCTTATTCAGTCTTAAACCTAGAACCTTGCATATATCACATCCAACCTTTACCACTGAGCCAACTTCAGTTTCTATGATGTTGTTGTTTTGGTTGCATTAGCTGCTTCACTCACATCTATTAACCCTCACTCTAGGAGTTAATTTTGTTCTGTTGTCTTTATATTTGCATTATCATCTTCGTGTGGGTTTTATGTTGTCCCTAGCATAATATTTGTATCAGATACTTATTTGGGGGGCATACATATTTAATGTGTTAAAAGTGTGCAATTTGGAAACTTGATCCATTTCCTTCATTCAGTTCTCCTTTTTATTTAAAAATGCAACTTTTGAGATGCTTTAAGGGAAGAGCTAGTTTGCATGGCGTGCTCGCCTATTTCCTATGACCTCTCATGAACGAGTGTATCATAGCTAATTGGTCAGCGCATATGCAAGTCAGTGCTATCACATTAACATGACACTTCGTGCTTGTCAGTTTTTGTTGGTTGACTTTGTTAGCTATGCCCTATTCGGGTAGATGATTTTGTCAATTATTGCATCCCAACTTGATGGATTGTTTTTATCTTTCCTTTGGCTAATCATACAGCGTTGACTTCATTATCTGCGGATAGTTTTGCAAGTAGTGAACCTTTCATTGTTTTGTTCGGAGGCTTCCTTTATCATCATGCTTGTGACATGTTGCTAGCTTGGTTGCTACCAACCTGACTGTAAGCAAATAGGATTGAATACCTATGTCACTACACCAGTTGATACCTTGACTACCACTGGTTGCTCCCTTTGGGTATTTGAAATACACAAATGTGTGGTGAATCAGGCGCTCATAATATATTCTGACCCAACTAACCTGGTATTAAATTTTGAAAAGCACGTGCATGCAATTGATTGGTGTTCATGTTTCTCGATCTTCTCTCATTAATCAATTTCATTAAAATATCTATTCTTTTATTTATAAAGATTAATTAGATTGATATCCAATCTTCTTGGATGCTTATAACTAGTTCAATCAAGAAGTTGAATTGATGTGAAACGGGACGGGGGTCTATCAGAATCAGCAATCTAAAATCGAATAACGCACCGTTTCGCCAAAATTCATGATCTTCACAGAAATTAAATTCAAAACGATTAATGTGACAGATAGATTTAACAAGAATTGCATCAACAATTATAGATAATTCCTTCTCAATCAATTTAATCGCAATATTCATTATCATGCACAAGTTCTACAATCAAGATCAAATTTTAACAAATACATGCTCAATTACTCTCAACTCACAAATGTAATCAAACAGTGAATATATGATAAGAGTTTAGAGATGGAATACTCATGCAATTAACTAATAAAATGAGTTTAACGTAAAAATAACTTGGTCGAGAAGCGAAATCTTAAATTGGTCTGAAGCAGGCTCGAAGGAGGGACCTCCGAGGTGGTGCGACGATGGCGGCAAATGAACCGAATCGGATACAATGGCCCGAATAATGATCGCGGTGTCGTGGAAAGAGGCGGTGGGCTGCCCGGGGGTGGAGGAGATCCGGGGTGGTTTGTGGAGGTGCTGGCAAGGTGCTTGGTGGGAAGGAGGGCGGGGGATGAGGCGGCGCTTGGAGGAGGAGAAGAGATAGAGGGGTGGGCCTAGGGTTTCACACCCGAGGCTTCACACCAAAATTTAGTTAACAAAAATATTTCATTCAAATCTTTATTCCCTTTCAATGGCCTCATACAATCTTATTTATAAAGAAAATCACAAGACACAACGTGCAATAAAATGAAAACAAATCACAAAAAAGATATAGTCAAATCCCTCAATAAAAGCTTACCAAAATAGAAAATCTCTCAAATCTCTCACTACCAAATCTAAACCTAATTCAAATTCAAATCTAAACCGCCAAAATTAAATTACAATTCGAAATTCAAATTTAAAAATTAAAATAAAATTAACTAATCAAAATTATCATTTCTTGTCCTCATCATTCTCCCTGGGAGAAAACTGACCGCCGAAGTTAGTTGCGTAAACTTATCTTCAATATACTGCTCAAGATCTTAATCACCGTCAGTTACTCTCCTACATCTCAAATCATTAGCTAAATTGCATTGTAAATTCACCATCTAAAATATTATCAAAATTCACCGTTGTATGGGTGAATATATAGAAGTGGGGTAAATCGAAGAACTCTCGAAAAAAATAGGCTAGAGTCGTTTATATCAGTGGACTGCCAATAAATATTGTGAACTGTTTAATCAATCAATATTGAGAATAGAACTATGACCAAACCGATAATATAAATGTTGCCATCAGTGTTATCGAGGCGCCATCAGGCGGTACCGAGGCGCCGGGCGGGCGGCGTTGTGAACAAATACTCTAAAGAAGCGGGCGCTGCAATGGCGACGCCGATGGCGCCGATAACGCTTCGCGGCGCATTGAAGCGATCGCTTCAGTTTTTGGTCCCTCAAGTATGGGTTTCCGGGTAATAAACCCGATTCCACTTAAACCCACTTGCCCGAAAACAAAAAACAAAGGACCCGACCGCTTCAATTTTGAGCCCTAACTGTTCTCTGAGGCGGCATCTCTCCATCTGGACCATCTCCTTCTCTTCTTCTTCTATCTCGAGCGGCGAGGGACTACTGCGATCGGACTCCTGTGATCGGTGACCAGACTCCGGTGGCGTGGCGGCGAGGTAAGCTCCTTCTCTTCTTTTTCTCTTATCGTTTTTATTTTTCCCTTTTTTATTTTTATATTTTTTTCCTGTTCTCTTCTTATTTCTTTTTGTTTGATTGTTTTCTTTTCTTTACTTTTTCTTTTTAACATAACTCCAATCTCCGTACTTGTTTTGTTGTTGACTAAGATTTGATAACTACTGCTTGGATTTTTTCTTTTCAAAATCGACTTTATAACAGTTGGAATATGGAAGTATGGAACATAGTTGAATTTTGAATGTAGATAAGAGAAGCTTGTTATTCAATTGTTTATGTAAAAGAAAGATTATGTGAAAGAAAGATTTATGTAAAAGCTTGTTATCCAACCGTCCAATATCACATATTCACAATTACAATTTTCACCATCTTTTGGCAAATTATGTATTGAAAATGATTATTGATTCTTCATTGTAGCACACTATTACTAGCAATTTATGGCTCTGCAAAGAGAAAAATTATTTATTAGTTTACTAGAAGTCTAGAACTAAGTATAAAAATTCATATTATAAGTATAAAATAACTTACAAAATCAGAATCACTTATGTAAAAGATGATTGTTTTCTTTTCGCTATGTTATGCATGCTAATTAAGACTCTTTCGTGATTTAGAAAGTGAAATTATATTTCTTAGTTTTTTAATGTTGGATATTTATAAACATGTTGCTTATAAATTCATGTAGCATCGTTGTGTGCCTCTATTCGAGGCGCTACAAGATTGTTGTGCACCTTGGCGATGGTGCTGAAGGGACCTTTATACCGGTGACATGCCTTGCTCGATAACACCGGTTGCCATTAATTATTTCAAGAGTGGGAAAAGTTCATAAATATCATGTCAAATCTTGAACAAACTATAAAGAAACTGTATTGGACAAGTCCAAACCATCTCAATATCATCATTAACAGCTTTTAAATTATGTCCCGACTCCATATCATACATTTCAGTTAACAATGTATTTATTCAAATTGGATCACCGATTCCCTAATATATGATCAATGCAAACCAAAACAAAATGATGCAAATCAACTCAAATGACTATGTATGAAATGCGACTAATAAGGCTAACAATGGCGATGTAAAGTCAATGAAGTGTTTAACATGCATGACGCCCTCTATCAAATGGAATAGTTAGGCGTTCCTTCGTTAAAATGTATAAAAAATTTCTTGTTCTAGCAGTGATAATGAGGAACATGCACACAAATGCATGAAGGAGTGTTTGTATGCGCTTAACATGAAAGGGAAAGGAAATGAAAACACTCGTGCTCAAATTTGTATCCCTGATCACTATATATTCCCAAAATGGACCAAGTGTATGTGTGAGTGACTATCGAGACAATGCATGGGGGTTTGATATCTAATATGGTAGTTATTTCGCTATGCTCAGTTTTGGATTCAACTTTCATGTAGATATCTGAGTGACTCACTTTAGGAACGTGTTCGGGTCATGTTGGTTCTGAGGACTTCGTGGGGAACATCAACAACGTTTTCAATCATTGGAGCTAGTTCGGAGGAGTTGGAGTTTCAATTTCAAGAGTTTCGAGACAACATCAATGAACTCCGTGATCAAAGGGTAGCTTGGGAATAACCGAATGTTGTAATTGCATGAGACTTCACCAACTCCTCAATTGTAGGGTAGTTTTAAAAGAAATGAAAGTGCATGGTTCATCAATTTTAATATCTCGGATTTTCTTGTCGAGTTAGATTCTCACAAATCTACTACCGTTAACAGCTTCTCACGAATAGATTTTGATTCCGTTATAGGCGCATATTAATTTTAACCGATGGGAGGTATTTTCTTTTTAGCTCGTCACCATTTCGCCAAGTTAAAGTTAGTAACTCACCTCTAATATACTTTAACGCTTCGAGGTTGGCCCAATATTGACAAGCGTGTCCGTAAGCTTCATTATCGCCAACTTGACTTTTCGCGGTCCGCCGTATGTACCATCGGCAGTAGCGATCCATGTTCTTCACCAATCTAAGAAAGCTTGTGGGTCGAACTTACCATCAAATGTGGTGGATCGTGCACGTGTTGAGGTGGGGAACGATGTGCCCATGACCTTGACCTTGCGAAGGGGAGTTGCGACACACGCTTTTCTAGCTTAGCTGCCTCGTTGGTTGCATTTTGAAGGCCTCGCGGTAGCTCCGCTTTCTGGGCTAAGTTACCTATTTGTCCCGTTAACTCATCGAGTTTCTTAAGAAGTTCAGAATCTATACTGCCTGACATGCTGGACTCACTAGACGATTCACTTGACTCTCCTAATCGATAGGGTAGACTTATGCAAGTGGACATACACTAACAACTAGATGAGATGAATGGTAATAAATTTTTTTTTTCCAAATAAAGACTCAACTGAGCTAAAAAAAATAAAATAAAAATTTCCTAACCTAGAACCATGCTCTGATACCAAAAATAATGTGAAACGGGATGGGGGTCTATCAGAATCAGCAATCTAAAATCGAATAACGCACCGTTTCGCCAAAATTCATGATCTTCGGCAGGAAATTAAATTCAAAATGATTAATGTGACAGATGGATTTAACAAGAATTGCATCAATAATTATAGATAATTCCTTCTCAATCAATTTAATCGCAATATTCATTATCATGCACAAGTTCTACAATCAAGATCAAATTTTAACAAATACATGCTCAATTACTCTTAACTCACAAATGTAATCAAAACAAAGGAATATATGATAAGAGTTTAGAGATGGAATACTCATGCAATTAACTAATAAAATGAGATTAAGAAAAATAACTTGGTCGAGAGAAAACGAAATCTTCGTCGGTCTCAACAGCTCAAGGAGGGACCTCCGAGGTGGTGCGATGATGTGCGTGGCTGAAGCGGATACAATGTGAACTGAATAGCGATCTGTGGTGTCGGAAGAGGTGCATTGCTCGGGGTGGAGGAGATCCGGGTGGTTTGTGGAGGTGTTGGCGTGGTGCTTGGCGGGAAGGAGGGCGGGGATGAGGCTGGAGGAGGAGAAGAGATAGAGGGCGGCCTAGGGTTTCACACCGAGGCTTCACACCAAAATTTAGTTAACAAAAATATTTCATTCAAATCTTTATTCCCCTTTCAATGGCCTCATACAACCTTATTTATAAAGAAAAACTACGCGCACACTGATGGGTAATTTTGAGTGATTACCTTAGTTGCAAGTATACAACCCTTATCAAGTTATAGTATAAAAGATTATCGATCCCACGAGGAACGGGAAAGTAGGGAGAGTTTTGCTCAAGTTTTGGTTCTCAAATTATGCGCGACAATTAGGAGTTTATTCAAATATAATGAAAACGATAAAATGGTGAAAGTGGATGTGGAGAGGTTAAAGAGAGTGGATTGTGGATTATGTGCAAAGGAGGAGAAAAATAAAGTTGAGAGTGTGGTGGTGGTTATATGCACATAATAACAAAACTAAGTTTGAGATTATATGCACATGGAGTGAATATGAGATTGAAAGAAAATAAGTGCAAAATAAAAGAAAGCAAGATTGAGAGAGAGGAGAGAGTAAAGGAAAATCAAAATCAAGAATAAAGGAAAATAACAAACAAATGAAAAACAAGGATAAGTGGAAAATAAAGAAGGTAAAGTATGGAGGATTAATTAAAGATATGAGGAATCTAGAGTAGATCCACTTAGCTTATCTCAATCTCATGAAAATGAGTTGGATTTGTTAGCTAGTTTCAAACAATCTCTAGGGATCCCACGAATATTAGCTCCACACTTAGAAAATGGTAATTCCCTAGAGGGTTCTAGCCTCAAGGTGAATTAAAGAAAAGGAAAATCTATTCTAGAAAGTAAATACATTGCATGAAAGTAAATTGCATGAAATTAAATTGCATGAAAGTAAATCTAAGCTACAAAGCAATAAATGAACAAGAAAGAAAATGAAAAGAAATAAAATAGAAACCAACAACTCCTCGATCTTAATCTAATCCTCCTTTTGGTCCTTGGATTAGAAGAAGAGAAAGGAAATTGAAGGTGAAAAATTTCATTTATTGTGTAACAAAGTTACAATTTTGGAAGGTCTCCTCAATTAAGAGTAACCCTCCTCTCCAAATGGAGTTTTACAAAATATTTCACACTCAAAACACTCACCTTCACCCCTATTTATAGCCCAACGGAGTTGATGTGAACCATTGGATCAAACCTAGCCAAAAGGAAGAGAAATCCACCATTAATCTGAAATCTGTTGGGAACCGATCGGTTGGTCGACGGTTAGCCAACCGTTAGCCAACCGGTTGGTCAACCGATTGGTTCCCAACCTAATTTGTCTTTTCTTGATTTTTCTTCACGAATTTCTCTTGGATCAATTTGGTATCTTGGGCCTTGGTTTGTCTTCGATTTGGGCTTCAAATATTGGTAGAAATTGAGAATTTGAGTCATTTGGGCTTTTATTCATTATTTCTTTATTAACCCGCAAAATAAGATAAAAATGATTATTAGTAATATCGTTTATTCATATAACATAGGTAATAAGGGTATAAAAATGTATTTAAAATGTGCTAATCACACACAACGGCAATAAAATGGAAACAAATCACAAAAAAGATATAGTCAAATCCCTCAATAAAAGCTTACCAAAATAGAAAATCCCTCAAATCTCTCACTACCAAATCTAAACCTAATTCAAATTCAAATCTAAACTGCCAAAATTAAATTACAATTAAATTCAAATTTTAAAATTAAAATAAAATCAACTAATCAAAATTTGTCATTTCTTGTCCTCATCATGAACCAGTTTAGATAATAGATTCATGTTGATTAATATCGTGTGTTCATCAGATTTTTGGTAATCAAGAAGAAGAGTAAACCCTTATTAGAGTTTTACAAGAAACATATGGAACTTTTATTCATTACCTTTAGTTAACAACTTTTGCTGGGAATGAGGTGCTGCACTATGGCATCAGGATTATTTTTGTGAATGGGGTTCTCAGTGGAAGCAGTTGATGATTATGGTTACATTCATTATTGCTTTAAGGAGTTATTTAGCACCTGTGAGATCTGCCTTTAGAGTATACTTCTTATGCACAATGTAGAGAGAACAAGTGTATTGTTAGGAGAAGATTATATTTTTAAATTATTGGAAGAGGCTGGTTGAATTAGTTTCTAATCTCTCTACTCAGGCAAGATTCAAGTGACAGTTTCTACTTTAGGTCACTTCACTAATTTAAAATAGTGTTTCATTCATCCCAAATAGAAATGCTGCAAAGAAATGAAACATGGGTTTGATATTCAAGAGAACATATGGGCTCTCTTGTAAACTAGATTACTGGCGTAGGCTCAAAATCTTATGAATTGAACTTGCATTAATGCTTTGTGTTTTTATATCATAAATTACTTATTATTTTGAAGCATATATTTGAGAAGCTAGCCAATTAACCCAGTGATTCTAATGTGTAGGGTATGCTGTAACTTTCTTATAATCATCCAACAAATTAGAATCTAGATTATGATTTGGTGCTTTCTCTTGTGTCCAGTGTTTTCTAACCCAATTGCAATCCAGTCGTGTTACCAATCAGTGCAAAGCTATGCTACCCGGATATTTCTATCATGAAGTTGTACTCATACCTGACACGTATTAGACACGGACACTCCTTGAATATATGCCTACATTGATTAGCACGTGTCTCTATTATATAATACATGTTTTAATTTAAAACACTTTTCATACTCTTCTAGTATGTATATTCTACTCTTCACATCTACTTTCTGAAACTTGTAGACACGGGTTGTGTTCATTTTAGCCCATACCCAATTTGGAACTATGATTTTAAAGGATTGTTTGATTATCTACTTTGAAATGAGATGTGTCCCCGTACCCTACCTTTTATAAATTTCCCGTGTCCTACACCCACACCCATGCCTATTTGAATGCAACATAGGTGCAAAGGAACCCAAAGAATACTGCCCATTTCACAGTGGAACTCATATCCACAGCGAAGCCAACATGCATTAATGGATTCTCACCAATTTCCATTTGTAATTAGCTTTACCATCGCAGTGAAATGAACAGAGGTTAAGCAGCTCAAATCTGTCAGCTTTACCTTAGGAAAAAAATAAGGAGAAAGTAAGCATTATGCAGGGCCAATAATATTATCATTTAATAGACATGTGATGTGTAATTTAGTTTGATTTCTGTTCATGAAAATGATGAAGTTTATACTCAACCATCTATACTATTTGGTTGAATTAGAAAAGTTTAAGGTTGATTTTTTCTTTCTTTTTTTGTCCTTTTGTTCGAAATTACTTTTCACTGCCTAGGATTCTTTTACCAGATATAACTAAAGTTTCTCTATCAACCATATCACAGATCTGGAATGGAAGCTCATCTATGTGGGATCTGCTGAAGACGAGACCTATGATCAACTTCTCGAGAGCGTTCTTGTTGGCCCCGTAAATGTTGGGAACTACCGTTTTGTCTTCGAGGTAAATTTAGTGATTTAGATCAATATTTTTTTCTTCTTGGTTTTGATAGTATATTTGACCGAATTTTCTGACTCGTTTCAGGCAGATCCTCCAGATCCTTCAAAGATTCGAGATGAAGATATCATAGGTGTTACAGTACTGCTACTGACCTGCTCTTACTTGGGCCAAGAATTCATAAGAGTAGGATACTATGTTAACAATGACTATGATGACGAGCAACTAAGATTAGAACCTCCGACAAAAGTAATAATCGATAAAGTCCAGAGAAATATCCTCGCTGATAAACCTCGAGTCACAAAGTTCCCCATTAATTTCCATCCCGATTCAAATGAAAATGGTGAGCAACAGCCTCCTGTGTCTTCGCCTGAGAATCATGAGGGCAATGATCCTCCATCTGAAGGCTCCTCTCCTCCACCTCCTCCTAGTGAAAGCTGAGAAGCTTGTAGACCTTTGGTTTTATTTTTATTTGGAACTGTACTGTTAACAACTAGATGTATTCCTGTGAAATAACTTTTTCCCAATTTCCCCAGTCTCACTAGTAAAATTTAGCTTCGTGTATCGTTGTGTTGTATTAGATTTCATTCACCTACTGTCATCTTTATATGCTCGACTCTTGAAAGCCTCCATAAGCTTTTACTCTTCTGATTATTTGATTTTCTTCTTTATTTTCTCTCAATTTACATGCACCTCTTAGCTGTTTAACGTTTGTTGCTGAAATAGACAGTTTGCTTTAGGGGCTGTTTGGTTCGGTTTCTATTAAAAAAAAAAAAGTGACCAAAATTTGATTTCCTTGTATTTCTATGAAAATTTGTAGAAAAAGTTTATAGAACTCAAAGAGTATTACTTTTCTTATTTTTGTCGTTTTTTGTTAGGTTCAAAACATGAAAAGTTCCTAACTTTATAGAAAATAGGTTGTTTTTATTTCTTTTGTTTGGTTGAATATCACTTTATAGAAAAATTGGTTCCTAACAATTCCCATGGGAAATCACTTGGGGGTGGAGAAATGGGGTACCGATGTACTTAATTATTATTTTTAATACAAATGTCAGATTTCAAGGCAATTTCCTCCCCAAATGGGAGGAAGTTGATTTCAATAAAATACACCTCTTTTCCCTACTTTATAGAAAATATTTCTATAATTTTTTTTTGAACCAAACACAATTTATAGAAATCTAAAGAAATCCATTATTTATAAAAATATCATTGTCAGGTGTTTTCCGAAAACTTTTCTATAAAATGGGTGAACCAAACACCCCCCTAGTTTCTTTTAGAGTTAACTTCACAACTTTTTTTTTTGGTTGGGTGGGGTGCATATAATCATCCTGAATTGTTTATCTCACATAATCTCCCTTCAACTTAGGATGTCTCACGAAACCTTCATCAACTTTGAACTTTTCTCACTGGCTTTTCTATATGTAATGTGTAAATAATTAAAATTTCATTGAGAGAAAAAAAAATCCAAAATTGAGAAGAGGGGATACGATGCCTATAAATGACAAATGACATAGTTTAAAAGTTTTCCTTTAAAGAAAATTTTAGTAATTTGATTTTCGAATTACATGTTGAGATTCCGGTGAGAAAAGTTCAGAGTCCAGGAGCTTTCTGAGACACCCCAAAGCTCAAGGGAGTTATGTGAAATAAACAGCTTTAGGGGGGTTATGTGCAACACCCCCAAATTTCAATGCGGTTATGTAAAGTAAACCTTTCTTTTCCTCTCCCGGAGCCCTTGGTGAGATTTATTTGATCACATATACACATGATCTTATGTAAATGTTTCACTATTTAGTTACAATTTTTGTTTTATAAATCATTTTCTAGATTATCACAATATCTGCAAGCATTATAGGATTTATTGAACAATTTATATTAAGGTTACATCAAACTAAAAAATAGTTTTATTTATACATCACCAAAAAAACTCAAATGTGAGAACAAGATTTTAGCACTCTCTGGATCAATTTTTATTTATTGAAAATGTTCCTTGTACAATATAAATTTTATAAAAGTTTTTCATAAAATACACACACAGAAGAGAGATCCTTACTCCTTTTTTCTTTTCTTTTTTCCCAAGCCTCTAGTTTCTCTTAATTTCCCTTAACCCCATTAAGGTCTGTTTGGATTGGGGTAAACAATGGAGAAGGGAAGGTAGGGGAGACAGTCACCTTGTTTTGATAGATTAAAATGTTCCCCTAGTTGAGGGAAAGGGAACTTCCTTCCTTTACCCCTCATGAAATCCAAACACGCCCTTAATTTTGGCTTGTTGTAGGGTGATTCGTTACTCTTTCACCCCACAATTTGCGAGCTGTAGGATCAGACTCTAAGCCCTAAGAACAATTACTACTTCAATTCATCACCAATATCAATGCTCTTCATTGCCAGCAAAAATCTTTGTTGTTGTAGTTTCTGCTTCTCCATTTTCTCCTCTGCGGTTTAAGCCTGTCTATTGTCTTCAATATATATAGCATAAATCATACTCAGATGCTTTGTATGTGACACATAAATGCAAATCTTTTAGGATTCACTCATTCTTACTTGCATTCCCTAAATAGGCTATAAATTTGAGTTACATTGTTTCATTATTCATACATTCATCAAGAGATTCATCAAAAGAAAAAAACATGAATGAGCAAATATTCGTAAGAGAACGTTGGTCATGCATATAGTTAGAAATGCACTTTAACATACATATATGTATGATACATTGATTATCCTTCTTTTTAACATTCATCAAAGGAAATTGATTATCCTTTTTTAGGGTTATTTGCATATACAACCCTTACTTTATGGATATTTGCAAAACTACCACCAAAATCTTAGTATTTGCAAAGCTACCCATCAAATTATCAATTTTGGAAGAAATTATTTGCAAAGCTGCCCATCAAATCAAAAGTATCCTCAAAATCAACAAATCAACTTGATAAGTAAAAATTCAACTATTTTGTTGATACTTTTTACATTCCAGTTTAAAATTAACATATCAAAGTTGATGATTGATTGATTTAGGGACATTTTTCGAGAATTGATTATTTGAAGGGTAGTTTTGTAAATACTGAGATTTGGGGGTAGTTTTAACAATACTCATAATTTAAGGGTTACATATATGCAAATAACATTTTTTAAACATATAGTTTGAAAACTTGCACTCTGTATGGAAGTTAGACCCAACCCATTTATATCTAAGCCATTTCTATTCCAAGAAAGTGGGCCCAGATCCAGTATCAGCTTTATCTTCTCCCTCCAGAATTCCAAAAATTCTCAACCACAATGTCTCCTAACTAATTAATAATAAAATAAAATTAAAAACTCAGTTTTTCAGCAAAATTCACTGCTGCTCGAAAAATTAGCAGCAATGGCTTCAACTCTGTCTCGTCTCTCTCATCCCGCTCTTCTCAAATCCAAAACCCTAAGCTCTCGCCGTCGCCGGCTGATCGCCACCGCCTCGGCCTCAGATCTCGGAGCTCCACCCAAGGAATCCCTCGTCGGTAAATCAAACCCTAGGGCACCCCCCTTCCCTTCCTTTTCCCGCCATAATCGGTTCCTAATTTCTAGGGTTTCTGAATTAGGGTTTAGAGGACAGCGTGAGGATCCTCAAGGACGCCGCCAAGACCCGGCGGGTCCCACACGCCGACGTGCTGTCGGCCCTCGCCGCGATCAAGACGGAGAAGGTGGATCCTTCAGGGTTTCTCGAAACCCTAGGAGGCACGGAGTCGCCGGGGAGGACCTGGATGCTTATATTCACCGCTCAGGTGACCACAAATCGCGGGTTTTATTTATTGAAATGAATTTCTCTGTTAGAAATTGATGGAATCTCTGTGCTTGTGCAGGGTAAGTTGGATAAGGGGCGGTATTTTCCGATCACAGCGGTTCAGCGATTCGATGCTGCAGTAAGTTTTTTTAACTGTAATTTTCTTGTAGAGATTGTGGGGGCAAAAAAAGTAAAATTGATAAAACTATTGTGAACTATTATGAGTTTTGGAGAAAACTATACTGAAATATTCTTATTAGAGAAAACTACCGTAAACTTTGAAATCAGCAGAAAAACCCCATAATATCATTAAACATATAGTTAGAATGTCTAGAAGACCTATGTTCATTCCCCAATAAAGTTTATTTTATTACAAAAGTCTAAATAAGCTCAAAAGTATGTTTAAATAAAGGTCGTGTACTTATGCCAAGTCTATGCGAGTTTGCTCTGATAAAAATTGTTTAT
Source organism: Asparagus setaceus (assembly GCA_012295165.1). NCBI lineage: Eukaryota > Viridiplantae > Streptophyta > Magnoliopsida > Asparagales > Asparagaceae > Asparagus > Asparagus setaceus. Next base: position 7,188,416 of record CM022709.1, read on the forward strand.
GTTACCTTTCTGCAAAATCCCTCATAGTTCATAATATCTATGACTCTATCCAAAAAACCAATTAAAATGTATTATGAGTTGAGCTAGGGACTAAGGATTATCCAAAATCAATTTCGCTTGTCACTAGTTGTGATTCACGTGAACTTTGCTAAAGGATTTTGTAGAGGATTTGATTATCCTTTTAACTCATTCCTGTGTTCAAATGAACTTTATTACTGCCCCGCTCAGCACGTTAGTTTTCTTTAAGGCTCTTTTAGTTGAGGAAACTTGGAGGGGTTCCTTTAGCCACATAAGCTTAAACTACATGACCACAAAAGGTAATTTAGTCTCTTATCCTGTAAGCATACTTCTTAGTTCTTCGATAGGGCATCTCTTTTGCTCAGAAACAGGTGACTTCCACGTAATGATTGATAAATCTTCATCTGTTTTCCTTTGGTATTGCCCATTTTTGCTCAAATGTATAGTAACTCAATAATTGGTTAGAGTCCGTTGCATTAACAAATGGGCAAGTCCGCCTATGTGCTTCCCATATGGTTGGAGATAATCTAACCATTCCGACTTTCAGCATTCTAGTAAACTAGTATCGTATTAATCTGGAGCATTAAAGTGAGCAATTCTTACAAATTTTTGTTGATCTTAGAGGAAGTATCTAGGCTTCTCAAGTTCAACTCTTGCTACATAACTGTTCCCATTTTCCTAAAATATAACATGGATGAGGGGGCAAGTTGAGTTATGGATTTATAGTCTAGAAATGGGGGCAGGAGTTAATTATCCACATATCTAGCATGTTATGGGACTTCTTAGGGGTTCAAATTATTTTTTAAACTTTATGGTGCCTAGAGTGGACTAATTTAAAGGAAGAAAAAATTCAACAGTTAGGAGAAAAGCAGAGAAAAGAAGATGATGGTGAAGAAGAATAGACGTACGAATAGCAACATGCTTTACTTGGTTACTTTGTCCAAGTGCGAGAAACAAATACAATTGAAACGTCTTCAAGATTCCCAAAGGTCAGCACAAAAGCTCAGATTGCGTGTTATGAGTTCTAAAGTAACCCATTCATGCAATAATAGGAGTCGTAGGATTGTACACTCTTCATCACTTTGGAGAGGCTTTATTTTGGCTGATCGCTTAAAAATCTGAGCTGAAAGTTGTCACTATCCTGCAAAGAAAAATTCAGGAGCTAAAAATGAAGATTATTAATTGTAAATTTAATTAGACAGATATTTCAGACTATTCTTGGACGATTTACTTGTTAGTAGTTCAGGAAAGTCGAAAGATCATCTTTACTTGTTAATCTTTCTCATGCGAAGGATATCTACCTTGGCTGGAGCTTTATTTGTTCAAGCTTGTTTTCGCATAGCAGTGCCTTCATGCTTTTGTTCAAAGTTTAAGATCGATATATGAAAAATAAGAACCACCTTAAAATTCAACAGATATTTTTCATACTTGTTAAGATTTGCTGTAGCTTCTAAATTGAAGTTAAACACATCTGTGACATCTGCATTATACATAGGCGAAGAGGATCGAGAATGGAGTTTATCTAGGTCCCATTGGATGTCTGACCTTTGAAGGAAAACTTTCTTGGAAAAACAGAATGTTGGCTTTCATCTTCGAGTGCGTCCGTATAAAGATTGGACCATTTGGCCCCTTGCAGATAAATTTAGGAGGTGAGGATAGAGAACCTAGCACCAAGGATCCATTCTTCATTTGGTTTTATATAGATGAGGAAATTGCTGTGGCTCAAGGCAAAGGTGGTGGTATTGCATTTTGGTGCAGATGTCGCCGTGTCACATAGTCTCAATTGATATCTCATTGTATACAGTTCAAATGCTCATAATTTTTAATTTTGCATATTCATCTACTGACTCTGCTTATAATTGTACATGGTAGATTGCGGTTTGGATTTGTATACGAGTGGAATGATAAATGGGTGAACCATTCTGTGTTTTATCTGTTTTGTAATGCACGTATAACATGCTTAAAACAATATTCATCTGAGGAGATAATAATGTTTTTAGATCATTTTCATCTGTTCCTTATTCTCCAATGATGTTTGCGAAGCGCATTGAATTCCTGAACCCTAATTAGGGTTGTGATGTTGTGTTTATGTTGATGATTTTGAGCAATATTACAATAAGTCAATAAGCTATTTTCCACACATGTAACCGCAATCATCTATTTTACACACATGTAACCGCAATCATCGTGTGATATTGTGGTCGGGAGGCCAGCGAAATGGCCATCAAAGATTGTTATTCTGATCCAAGATGAATTTGTACGAAGTTGAAGATCGCCAAAGTAATTAGAGTCCGTGCAATTGTTTGCTTTCTTTTCTGCCTATTTTGTTCAAAAAAATTGGGTTAAAAACGTGTGGAAAACAACTGACACTATTTTCCCGTGTCAGATTAGCCAAAAAGAATTCCTATTCCATTGTTTGGTACTTCGCAAAACTTTTGAGAAACTTTTCCAAAAACGTCAGAAAATGTCATAAAAAATGGAAAATCCAATTCCGAGTTTTTAAGATGGAATTGAATGGAAAACGCGAAAAGAAAATATTAAAATAAGGGGCGTTGGTTTTTAGGGTTTTCTATTCCTTAGTTTTACACCATTTCAATGATATTTTCCAAAATACCAAACTAAGGAAAGAAATATATGCCTTTTCTTAAAATATTTATTTCTTTTTTCAAGTTTGATCTAAAGTATGGATTTGTAATGAGAGAAGTTCTGCCCTTCCTTTTATTGTGTGAAACAAAGCGGAAAAAAAGCTTTCCCAAGAAATGCATGTAAAACTCAAAATAATTTTTTGTATTGGAGTTCTATTCCTATATTACTTAGATATATATGAACCAAACAGGCCCGAAATTATCATGCATGTATTCAGGGATTTTGACTTGGACTGCAGTCTTGAAAGAGCAGAAGCTGGTGTTATCCTAACTGTGATATGTCGTGTCAATAAAGACCTTTACGTTTCGGAGGCCAAATGCACAGCTGGAGAACACAGTAAGGAGGAAGACGTATAAACTCCATTACCTTCCAAATGATCCTCATAAACAGAAAGTTTTTTTTTTTCTTTGGCTGCATGGTGATACGAGGAATGAAATTTAAAGCTATCTGCATGAAATATTAATATGCCCTTTGGTGAAGTTTAAGCTTAAAGCTATCTGTTGTATTCGGTCAATTATGAGGGTAGAATGTTGTGTGATTTTATTTGATTTTTTCCCCTTTTTGGTGCTATATGCAATGGATTTTTTTTTGGATAAAATATATGTAATGGAGTTTAATGTTTCCATTGTTATACAATTATCACATATTTTGTGATTTGATTTTTTTTCTTTTCCTTTTTTCTTCTTTTGTTCTATATGTAACGGAGTTCAATGCTTCTATTGTTACACGATTATCTCGGAGATACTAACAATTCCAATTTCGCATAGTGACTTCACGATTCCTACTATTTTCGTATACTGTTGTAGGAAACAAAATATATTAACATCCTTATTCTAAGCATTCACTACATAATTGGTTTAGGAATTTGAGACAAAAATTAAACAAAAAAACTTTTAGACATATGTTTTGATTAGATTTTTATGTATATACCTTCCACTTTCGTTAGAATGATTTTGTAATATCATGTAGTTCCAACTCCTATTACGATTATAACTTTAAAAATTGGATGTAGTTGAAAAAAACGTAAGGATTCAAACTACACCTCACTAAACACACTAACTTTAGTCTAATCATAACTATTATTTGACCTCAAAATTACAGGTAGCCCGCAATATCATCTTTCATACTTACTCATGCTAAAATGCTAACAACATAACAATGAAAATACTATTTTATTCCAATTTAATGCGATAAAAAGAGGAAATCTCGTTTTGTTTATTTTTTTCGTCCGACCAAGCCAGCGCCTCCCTCCCTCCTCTCTGTGTCTCCTATGCACCAAAGGATCTTTCGATTAAATCTCTGCCTAAATGGATATATAGGATTGCTTTCACGATTGATTAATTAACTTAGTAGTGATCTTGCCATTTATGTAAAATAATTAATCATTTTAATAAAATATGTTAGTATTAAAGATAAATTAAACTCTAGCTATGGGGGCGGCCTAGTAGGTGACATGATAAAGCCGTGTCGCTCTCTCGTTAGGGTCCTAAGTTCAATTCCCGTGTGCGCTAAAGATGCGATAAAAATTCTTCTAACATATGTGAGAAGAAAAACAACAACTACAAGAAGCCCATATTATGTTAGACCTATAGTAGAAAGCCTGGTCGCATGATAAATTGCTAATCTCTCTGTTCAGAACCCGGACACCAAAACTCTCTATAAACTCTAGCTAATAACCCGCCGTTGACGCCCGCAATCCTACACAAATTCCAATGGCTAAACTTAACAATACCCCCTCAACTTTGGAGAACACGACCCTCCAGAACTTCTTTTTCTTTCCCATCAAACCCCATCTCCTAAACTTTCTCGCTAAACTCCCCTGAGCTTCCAAATTATCTCACACGCCTCTAAATCATGATGATGAATCCTTTGGGAAGACTTATTTTTTTGAAGCTTATGAGTTATACTAACAAATTATAATTAAAGAATTACTTATAAAGAAAAATAAGTAATTTGCCAAACATACTTTAGTGTCTTTTAACTTTTATGATAAAGTTGGTATAAAAATTATTTGGATAAAATAATAATTTATTTGGTCAAACCTAAATTTTTATGTGAGCTTATAAGCTAACTTTTAAAAACTAGGGTATATGAGCTATTTAAAATGAGATTTATAAGATAACCTATTTGGTATTTTACCAAACAGGTATAAATAAAAAATCTAGCCTAAAGCTAGTTTGATCAAAAAATTAAGCTTCCCATACGACACGTACTGTTGGGCTCTGTTTGGAAAAATGTAAAGGTTAGGGTGTTCTGTGAGACAAACTAAAGTTCATCAGTTTTGGTGGGGAAAAAAAATTCGTATAAGGGGTTTTGTGTAATTTACCCAAATTCCAATCCAGCCATCCCTTCAAATCCCTCACTCTCTCCCATCTCTCAAGGCGGAGTTATTCTCTCATCTTCAGCAGCCACTGAAACCCTCAAACCCTAGAAAAAAAACCCTTGATCGAAAGAGATCTAGAGAGCAATCCAATCGCAATCCATGGCGTCTCGCCGTGTCCTCTCCTCTCTCCTCCGATCCTCATCTCGCCGATCCAAACCTTCGTTCTCAAACCCTAGATCCCCATCCCCCGCCCCCCTCTCGCGCCCAAACCCCACAGGCCTCCTCCTCTCCCGCGCCGTCGAGTACGCCACCGCCGCCGCTGCCGCCGCCCCGGCGAAGGCGCCGCCAGCGTCCAAGGGCCCCGCGCCCAGCGGGAAGATCACCGATGAGTTCACCGGAGCTGGATCGATCGGCAAAATCTGCCAGGTCATCGGTGCCGTTGTCGACGTGAGGTTCGATGAGGGGCTGCCTCCGATCTACACGGCGCTCGAGGTTCTGGATCGGGAGGAGAGGTTGGTTCTTGAGGTCGCTCATCATTTGGAGGAGAATGTTGTGAGGACGATCGCTATGGATCTCACTGATGGGCTCGTTAGAGGAGGCAAGGTCTTGAACACTGGATCTCCCATCACTGTAAGATCTCTTTCCTTCTTTTGTTAACCTATTTGAAATGATAAAGTTTGCTTCTTTTTTATCTGTTCATATTTTTTCCTATACTTAATGTGAGATTTCGTCGTTTAAATATAAATGGGAAAGTATTTTTTTTCTGCTGCTGGTTTTAATTTCCACATATATATAAAAAGATGATCTTTCAGCAAATGTTCCCTAGTTGGATCTAATATAAGTTCCTTTTTGCACTGAAATAGCTTGGCAAATAAGTATCATGCTTTAAATATTCTGCAATTTATATATGTTATTTTATATGATGGGTTTAGACTTTTAGCATACTATAATATGTTTATATTGATTTGGAATTTCATTGATCTGAAATTCAATCAAAACATAGTTTTAATGATAGATTGCCCAGTATATTTGCTGTTTTTTGTTGTGAAGGGCTAGGATCTAATTTACCTTCTCTGGGCAGGAGGAAATTCTTTATGTAAATGTGTTTGGTGGGTTTTACACGTGCTTTTGGTTTGGTATGTATTTTATTCCCAAAATTTGAGATAATAGCTAGTCCTGTTTACCTTGCCAATTCATCAGCAGCGAGATATTTGAGCACATAGCATATTCAATCAAACAAATTTCAGCAATTCAATATCCATGTTACTTGCATTTATGTTATAGCCTTTTTATGGTTTATGTTGTTCCTTAAATTGTACTTCTTAATATCGGGAAAGTTTAGCCATTCTTTTATTCTTTTTACCCTAAAAAATACATTTGGTTACAGACACTTATATAATGTATGCAGCAAAAGCAACAAGGGGAAATGCATTGATTTGGTTAGCAATTTTATGTTCTTTTTCAAAAAGATATTGCGTAATGCACATGCAAACAACAATGCTCGTGCACCTACCCACACACAGATATATTTGGGTTTAATAAGAAAAATCACTTGGATAACTTATGTTTCTATTAAAAAAGTATTTTTGATGAATATGTATATAATAGGTTGCCAAGAAAATAGCTCATATAACAAAAGTGAATAGTTTTTAGTAAACCTGTGGCTAGAATTTATTGAATTTTACTACATTTGAGTTTATTCTGTTGAATGCAAATGGAACCATTATTTATCTGTTTTTTGTGTAATTTGTTTAAGGACTTAATATATATTTTCGCCCTCATAATGACTTTTGGTCAATCTATAGCATGAGCCACTCATCACCATTTTCTTTGTGCAATTCCGGCAAACGACCGCCTTTTTTTAAGTCTTTTATTCATTTTTTATTGTATTATGCTTTTTCCAATCCTCATTAAGTTGAAGCTCTACTAATATGTATCAGATCATGAAGTTTAGTTACATTTAGGAGACTACACTATGTGTCCTTTCCCTCAGAATGACTTCTGATCATTCTATAATGTGGGCCATTCTATTATATTAGACGTTATGTAACTACTTTTGTCTCTCCTGCAAGCAACAAGGAACATGTTCTTTAGTTTTGCTTTTGAGTTTTCTTTGTTGGGCTTTGCTTGTTTTTCATTTTCAATAAATCTGTATTGATCTATTCTTGCACTGTGAAGTTTATATATCAAATTTTTAGGGCTCTTCTTATTATCTTGTTCCTCAGAGTGACCGCGGTATTACCACGGGAAGCTTTGTTATTCTGTGTGGATGTGTCTTCCTCAATTGACTACTTATTGGATTATTTTTTATTATTTCTTAGGTGCCTGTTGGTCGTGCAACTCTTGGACGCATTATGAATGTTATTGGAGAACCCATTGATGAAAAGGGTGATATTAGTAAGTTTACCCTATGAAACTGTTTCTTATGCTTTTAGTTTGATTCATTCATTTATGTGATAATGTTTCATTTTTCTCTTGTCAGAAACAAACCATTTTCTTCCGATCCACAGGGAACCGCCTGCTTTTGTGGAGCAGGCCACTGAACAAGAGATCCTTGTCACTGGAATTAAGGTACTGCATTTGATGTTTCCTTTCGACCTCTGCTATGGCCTGACTAACTTTTGTCCTGGCGAACTTTGGAAATGCATGCCATTTCCATCTAAAAGGATTTATAATTTATGAGAATCTTTTATTTTATTTTATTTTTTTGTGAAGACTGTATTATTGACTGCATGTTGCTTATGATTTTTTACCGCGGTTTCTAGGTTGTCGATCTGCTTGCACCCTACCAGAGAGGAGGAAAGATTGGGCTTTTTGGTGGTGCTGGTGTCGGGAAGACTGTGCTTATTATGGAACTTATCAACAATGTTGCTAAAGCTCATGGTTGGTTTCAAGATAACTTATTATGTTGATGAAGTTGAAATGCTTAATACATTTATTAAAATTTCCATGTATCAGGTGGTTTCTCCGTCTTTGCCGGTGTTGGAGAACGTACTCGTGAAGGCAATGACTTGTACAGGGAGATGATTGAGAGTGGTGTCATTAAGCTAGGAGAGAAGCAGGTCTGGGAATTGAATTTTTCTTCCGTGTAGTTCTTGTTTTGCTCGGTTTTTATTTGAAGCCTTTCACCTGATGTTATTGTTTTGTTCGATAGAGTGAGAGCAAATGTGCTCTTGTTTATGGGCAAATGAACGAGCCCCCTGGTGCCCGTGCTCGTGTTGGACTGACTGGACTTACAGTCGCTGAGCACTTCCGTGATGCTGAAGGGCAAGATGTGCTTCTTTTCATTGATAACATCTTCCGTTTCACCCAAGTATGCTTTATAGATTTTGCTTTTAAAATATAATTCTTTATTTATGATATTTTGCTATAGTCTTAGATGTCCACGTCGTATTTCAGGCAAACTCTGAAGTGTCTTCACTTCTTGGGCGTATTCCATCTGCTGTCGGTTACCAACCAACACTAAGTACCGATATTGGAGGACTCCAAGAGAGGATTACGACGACAAAGAAGGGTTCCATTACCTCTGTACAAGCTATTTATGTGCCTGCAGATGACTTGACTGATCCTGCTCCTGCAACTACCTTTGCCCATCTTGATGCAACAACTGTGTTATCTCGACAGGTTTGACTTCTATTTATTTCTTTAGAAAAATAACAGTGAGCTTTCATATATATATATATATATATATATATAGAGCAAAGACTCATGAACTTAAGTTCCTGATAAATAGTGGTGCACCAATTTTTATCCACTCATCTTGTCTTGAGATTTGTGTTGCACAAATCTCAAAGTGGGCTTTATATCTTTCACGGATCCCAAAGCAAGATGAGTGGTTAGAAAAGTTGGTGCACCACTATTCATTATGAACTTAAGTTCATAGGAGCCTTGCTCTCTCTCTATATATATATATATATATATATATATATATATATATATATATATATAGAGAGAGAGAGAGAGAGAGAGAGAGAGAGAGAGAGAGAGAGAGAGAGCAAGGCTCCTAGAAACTTAAGTTGATAGAGAATAGTATACACCAACTTTTGTATCCATTGATGTTGCCTTGGGATCCGTTAAATCAAGAGATGCACAAATCTCAAAGTGGGCTTTATATCTTTCACGGATCCCAAGGCAACATCAATGGATAGAAAAGTTGGTGTATGACTATTCCCTATACACTTAAGTTTATAGGAGCCTTGCTCTCTCTCTCTCTCTATATATATATATATATATATATATATATATATATTTTTTTTTTTTCTTTTCTTTCTAGTCATTTTTCTGACTATGGTTGTTGATTCTACTAGATTTCAGAGCTTGGTATTTATCCTGCTGTGGATCCCCTTGATTCTACATCTAGAATGCTTTCTCCTAATGTTTTGGGAGAAGAGCACTACAATACTGCTCGTGGTATTCAAAAGGTTCTCCAGAACTACAAGAATCTTCAAGATATTATTGCAATTTTGGGAATGGATGAGCTTAGTGAAGAAGATAAACTGACTGTTGCTCGTGCTCGAAAGATCCAGCGATTTTTGAGCCAGCCTTTCCATGTTGCCGAAGTGTTTACGGGTGCACCTGGAAAGTACGTCGATATTAAAGAAAGTGTCAACAGCTTCCAGGTATGTTACTGTTTACGTTCATTATCAGTCAGTGTGACTTTGATCCTTTTGACTTATATCACACTATTGAATAGTTAACCAGCTATTTTCTGTAACTTTCATCTGGTTGAATTTTGATTTTTGAATGATAAAAAGTGTAACATAATAGGCAGGATAACTGAACAATAACAAGACGTTGATTAATTTGAGGAGCAATTTATTTTTAATAAGTAATATTCCCACCATTCTATGAACATTACCATTGTGGTATTGGATGAAATGACAATGCATTTTAACAGGATAAATATATTTCAAAATGTATGTCAATAATGGTCATAGTAAAGTAGTAGTCTGTTGTCTTTATAAGTTCATAAGTATATCTTTGTGGTACTCACTGTTACACCTTAAAACATCTGAAGGGAAATTGAAAGAGCTGCTCAATAAAGCTTATGTCGAAAAGTTCTATATAAAGGATTATGTATTTTGTTCTTACAATCTATTTCACATGTTAATACTCTAACCTAATTAGTTCGTGAACAACATGTGCGGTGGAAAAAATGCACGGACGCAAAGAACCTCCCAGTTGTAGCTAATTATTTAGCTATAATTTTATTTAGTTCTATACAAAATTGTACTGGTAAAATTATGCGCTTAGGGCCCGTTTGGATGCTTTGGGGAAAGTTTGGTATTTTTGACACACTATGTAAAGTGGTTGTCCACCTCATCACTTTCCCCTTTTAGTATTTACATTGTTTGGTTTTGATTCCTTGTGAATCCTAAAATGATAGGATTACATTGTTTGGATTAAATGGTGTAAACTTGGAAATTGATGGTTATGTGAACTCCATTCAAAAGTTCATTTTATCCTTAAATCATCCATATTTACACTTTACCCCCAAAATCTAGATTTTGCAAATTTTCATTCAATTCATTTGAAATTGGGGCTTTAGTAGCAATTAAAATTATTTGAGGGACTAATTTTAAATATGAAAGATTTGAGGGAATAATACTGAAAAACCCCAGAAACTATTTCACTCTTATACATAAACACATAAATGATTGAATTAAAATTTTGTGCAAGATGCATCAATTATAGACAAGGTGTCAAATTAAATTAAAATCAATAAAGAGAGATACATATGTTACTTACATAGGAGCACATAAATGATTGAGAAAAAAATGAGCGGGTTGAACTAGGAAATTAAGGAGGGGAATGAGGGGGTTAGTTGATATTTTCCCTCTTTTTTTAATTGCCTTGCTGACAACTTGTCAGCTTTCTTCCCATTTCCTGTATTTTTGTGGGGAATTAGCTTTTCGAAGACAACTCACCTCAATCAATGCCACCTCATACTTTTACCTGTGCACCCAAACAGCGTTGTTCTAGTAAAACTGACAGAAATGTTTACGTGTCAACACTTTTTGCTGCTTTACCCGAGCTAAAGATGCAACCAAACGGGCCCTTAATATTTCAACATTACAATCTTTCCAATCTTTTTGCTACTTCTAAGTATTTGCCTATTCTATTTGTGCCTTTGTAGGGTGTCCTTGATGGTAAGTATGATGACCTACCAGAACAATCATTTTACATGGTTGGAGGAATTGAGGAGGTTATTGCCAAGGCCGAGAGGCTTGCAAAGGAGAATGCTTAACCAAAAGGGGATGTTTACTTTGAGCTCATGTAATAATCTTAAAATGGATGCAAGCATCCAAAAGGAGATCAAATTTTTTTGCGAGGTCATAAACATCGGTCCTGTTTCTCCCCATATTTATGTGGTTTTGATCTATAGGTTTTGATTTGATGAGAGCAACTGGCTGTTTCTTTTCCTTTTTTTTCCAGTCCAATAAGAATGCGGACATTGTGTTTACTTTTTCTCGCATGTGAAATACATCCCTTTCAATTATATATATAATTCGAATGACTTTTAGTTGGGCGTCATAATATCTTTTTATGCTCGAGTGTATTCCCATCTGCAGTTTTCTTCACCTATTTTATTATATGTTATTTGAAGATTCTTTTTCACGATGGCATATTTTGGTATTGTAGTTTCACCTATTTATTGATAATTTTGTTGAGTTATCGACGCTTTTGTCGTCCTCTTGATATGTCGAATATATCCCATATTGGTTGTCCTCTCGATATGTTCAATTCAATGGTGAATGTCGGAATATATCCCATATTGGTTGTTAAGCATATGCTTGTTAGTTGTTCCTGTCAATCTTTGTACAAGTTGATATGGAGGCTAAATTTTCACAAAGATGACAAGACAGGGAACTGCATTTTTGACTAAAATGTCTAATGAAATATGGGAAGCTTAGCAGCAGCCAGAGAGACCAAACGTAGCACAAATCTGCTATTATCAGGGAGGTAAGTAAGGGACGGGACTTGCGTCGCTTTGTTGTGCTGTAACTAAGGTGGTTCTGTCGGCCTTCATTTGATCAAAGACCATCACGATATGACGTGAAAGCACCTGCATTCTATTTTCCGAAAAATGTTCTCTTTCTTGACACGTGAACAAAGATATATAAACGTTTTATGGGGGAAGATCATAGGTCTCTAATAGAAAATCATACAACGCGGAAGCAAATTTGATATATGTCCCACTTCCAACTTTGGCCAACTTCAAGTTGATGACTACACTGAATACTGGCTGTATTCTTGTGCCGTTTTCTTCAAATTCCAACAAAAATAAATGAGTCCAAAAGTAAATGTACTACTCTCACTATTTACACTTTTTATCGATTACATTGATTTAAAATTGTTACATGCCAAGCCTCCTTTCTCCCCGTCTGATCGTTGTATATAAAGGGTCATCTACGACAATTTTCAACCTTTCTGTGTAACCATTTGTTATTCATGTAAACAATATTTGAGTTGGCGTACATTCTATATTTCAACCACGGGATAAGATTGTGTAACACATCATCAATGCGCTTGAAGAACAAATTGTCATAACAGAAAGTTCTCAACTTATTGATGTTTAGCATGAAAATAAACCCGTGAAACCATTCAAACCACAATGGTTATAATTTATATTCAGTCATGTTCTGAAGTTGACTCCATAATGGGTAAGAAATCAATGAAAAATATTCAAAATATACAAGTTTACCTGCTGATGCAAGTGTTGAGAGGTAAATACGGTAACAAAACTGACGATTCATTGCTTTTTATTCTACTGTGAATCTCAATCAGAAATGCTTGGCACTTGGCGTCAAAAAGAATAATGTTAACGACTCCTTAATATAATGCTACAACAAATGAGTACATACAGTTCAAACTCAGAAATTCTTCAAAATTTTATCCGCGGACACACCATCAGCGACAAGCACAGATGTAACCTCCTGCCACAATGAAGATATCATGGGCATCAATTCCACACTAGAAAAATTCTGAAGAAAAGTGAGAGCAAATAAAAACATTTGTATGCCATGTGTAACTAAAATTCAGCATCAGACGCTAAAGTAGAAGAAAAGGTGCAATGAGTGTCAAGTTAGCTTTTTTACAATATGAATGTGATTCCTTAAAGTAAATAATGTAAGATTCCAAATTAGCTAGGTTTACGCTTGAAAAGGACTATGAGAACTTTGAAAAAAGCTGACATTACCAGATTTCCAAATTCACATTCCTTCATCCAAACAACATCTCATTTAATGAAACTTCAGATTCTTGCTCTTACACTACATGACCTTAAATTAAAGATCAAGAGGATAGGTGGTGCTACAGTAGAAACCGATGATTTAATGGTAATTTTTTATACCAGGATGGACGGAAATTAGGCTGATAGCTGCTTGCAAATATAGCAATATTTTCAGTGACCTAATCCACTGGACCTTTGAATTTGTACATATCCCTATCCACTGGACCTTTGAATTTGTACATATCCCTAGAATTCATTCGATACTGCGATACCATTTCTCCAAGCAAACCATAGTTGACTTTTTTTTTGCCGACTCTAATTAATGTTACGCAGTGTCAATATTTTTAAAATGTTTTCAATTTTAAAGGCTGTGTTAAATCTTATATTTCAGAATAATTGTGCGACATAAGCCATACTCCGCGGATTTACTTTTCTTTCACTTGCCAATACTAAAACCAAAGCGTGATGATTCTAAATGCGGCAAAACAAATTTATAATGCTTAAATTGTCGTCCTCAATGTACAGGTGAGGTTTAACCAAATTATGATGATTTCTTACGAAGGCATTATTTCCTATTAAGCTTGAGCATCAAGCAGACACTACAAAGATCTTATCCAACATTTTCAGATTGACCACATGGATATCTTTTTTCCGTTAATGTATTTTTAAGATAACCTCCTAGATTCATTTACTGCTCGCTACAACCCCTGGGGTTTTTTATTTTTTCATAATGAATTGAGGCAGGTCAACAAGCAGCAGTGTAAATGAAAAAGACTTTAGAAAAGGCCCAACCAAAATTTTAACTGATATCAATCCTCACAGTAGGTAGTAATAAAGACCCAAACCTATCATATAATCTCATATTAATTTTGGACTTGATTCTAAAAAAATTACTTTTTCTGAATTAAAACCTAATAAAGTCAAATAAGTAATAGACAGCAAGAAGCCCCACTATCAACATATGCTACTACACAACAATCACAAGGATAAGAGCTGCAACCATGAAATGAACATAACTCATCATAGTTGTGGCATTTAAGGAAGGTGACAAACCTCAGTCATTTGTTTGTGTCCACAGAGCACTGCTCCTGTTGATGAAGAATCTGATATTTGCTTGGCCTTGGAAAATGCAGCCTGCAATATGTGATAGATAATTAGCTGTTAGTTACAGTTACAGGTGATAAGCCTGAAAATAAAAAACGAAGGCATTAATACCTGTATGTAGCCTCTTTCACCTTTCCATAAATCATCCGGCTGTGACAAAACAGGGACAATTCTAACCCCAGTAGCTTCCCAATCCTTGAACCTATCCTGAAGGAGGAAACAGTAATCAGTAACTACTCTGAAAGCTTAATCCCTACGTGACGACAATAAGATTGTGATCCACAGAGGTCCCATCTCCACACCTGATAAGCCATTCTCTGGAGATTTCGAGCCCCATAATAAAGCCTTACATCCGATCTTTTATTTGCACCAAATCCGGATTCAATAAGTGAGCGGATTGGACTGCCACATAAGAGTGAAGATTAGAGAAAAGGATAATTTTTAACCATAGAAAAATAAAAATATATCAAACACAATGCATAACAGAATTTCTTCGTTTTTAATATCCCAGTTGAAGGAAAGAATGCATGTATTTAGCAATTTGTCTAGCAGAAGAGAGACTCACTATAACAAAGTTGAAAGTAATATATCTATATGCCCAACCTGATAGGAATATTGCAAGATCTTCCAAGTAAATATACATGATCCAAATATTGCTTGCGCGTATTCAGATCAAAGACACCTCTTCTACTTCTCTCGCGGCTATTTTCTGTTCTTCTCTGTTGATCACTATAACAGAGACTCCCGATCACTATCACAAAGTAGAAAGTAATATATCTACATGCCCAAGTAGACAGGAACATTGCAACATCATCCCAGTAAATATACATGATCCAAATATTGCTTAAGCGTATTCAGATCAAATACACCTCTTCCACTTCTCTCTCGGCTATTTTCATTTCTTCTCTTTTGAAACCAATAAAGTAGGTAATATTGAGGTATAGGGGCACAAGATTCCTTAAGTCCTTATAAAATATTGTGTCCTGAAATTATTTCTCAGATCCATCTTGCTCAGCCACAATCATGATTCAGAGGTATATTTCTAAGGGAAAATTTTATGGAGGTCTATTGTAGAAGCACAGGTTCGTGATGGAGCATACTAGTCATTGCACTAGGGAACACCACAGATCAACTGTACTTCTACTTGGCACTACAGTTGTAATATTGTGCACGTAACAGGCACGCTCCTGCTTCTCTGGGAGCAACAAAGTGACTGGGTCACTTGTTAAACAGCCTAGAATTGCCTCATATATCTACTCTTAGGCTAAGGCTGTTCCTTTCTATTTTTTCTTGTAGTGCTTAATTGAGGAAGAAGCCAATCATTTTAAGAATCGTGAATAGAAGTGAAATAGTCAGTAGTTAAACACTTCAAAGAGTATATTTTCTTCTTCCTTTATTTCTTTTCCTTAGAAACCCATTTTTAACCGAGAGCAAGGGACATCAAGTAGTCTAACTTACACAAGATAGCTTGAGCCGATGATGGAAGCAGACGGTGAGTAGCACGTATTATCTTGTTTTATAACTTTAAAACAATTCCATAAATGCGTTCCGTGATGTAGAGTTTTCCATATGCGTATGGATCAGGATGTGAGACCATTATGGCACCCCTATAAATTTGTTGTCATCTTCTTGTCTATTAACTATATTCTATGCTTCTATTGTTTATTGCTCTCTAGGCTTTGCCGTAGCATAAAGAGAGATGTAACCGATTCCTATATCCTTTTCCTTTCAGTGCTCCGGATCCAGCAATAATACAGGAGGTGGATTCAACCTGACATAACTACATAGGATGATACCAAGAAAAATAGATTAAGAGAGGGGAAAAAGGATAATAAAGAGAGTTGTGGATCTAATAATATTTTACAGACCATTAACACATGACTCCCATGATAGGCGGTGAGGGAGTGAAATTTTGAGAATGTGAGTGAATTAGATCAGACTGCAGTCTCTAGGCCAATTATAGGTTTATCCAGGTATCAGTGTATTACATTTACCCAAATGACATCTTGCCATGTCAAATCACTACCCAATCCTACACCCAATCCAACCTTCTTGTGATCCACACTAGAGATTAAGTCCCAGAACAGTTCATAGACCATATGATGTAGGAAAACTTCAGCGGATTCGAGATGATGTCGAAGCCTTGTTTTATTGGAAGAGTCCTAGTTTATTTAGGATTGAAGAAATCATCATTACTGTAGGATTAGATATTTGATTTGGAGTTTGAATTTGAGCCTCTTAGTTTATTTGAATTTAGGGATTATTTATTTGATTTGAAATTTGAAATCGAGCCTCTAGTCTAGAAATACCTTCTATTCAAAGATTTTAATGGAGAAATTTATTTAATTTTGATACAACTGTATGAGTTAATTGCATCTTGGCGTGAGACCAAGTATGAGTTGATTGCACCTTGGCGTGAGACCAAGAAATCCTAAGGTGTGCTTTCTTCTCTTTTTCCAACTTCCAAGTGTGTGACTCCGAGCTATTAGGTTGTAATTCCCATCTTATCTTTGTGGAGAAGTGATTCCTATTTTTCTACTTTTACTTTTAGAACTTTCTAAGTTTCCCTACTCTCCAAGTTTGTTCTCCATTAATGAATTTAAGAGCAATCTTCAACCCAAACATGAATATTAAAACTATCAAGTAGATGTTTTAAAAGCAGGACATGAAAGAGCTTAAGATTGGTGTCATGATCGACACTTGACGAGTTTTATTTCGGCCCACTTTAATATTCGAAGTCGAGTTTTCCCCAACATAGGAAGATTTGATGCAAGATAACTTTGGGGAATTGGAGACAAAGTCAAAGCCTCATTAGACCTTGTTGGATCACAGGCCATAGCTAGACTATATTAACAGGGAAATGATTGAGTAGTAACGAGGGTGAACATAAATGGGCATCGTCTGCACAATTTCACATTTGTGTTAGCAAAATGCCAAAACCAAAACTTAAGCTCAAATCATTTTCAATTTTCCCGAGGAGGAAATCCAACCTATACACTTTCTTGATTTGCCTTGAAGATATCTACTAGCGGCTATAAATCTTGAATTTATAATGATATTTTAAGTTGTTCACAAGCACAATAGCATACAAAAGTCCAGTACCTCATCTTCTTCAGTATCATATAGATTTTCATCACAGGTTCCTCATAATCACTGCCAATTCTGCATGATTATCTCCATCCTAGATATCCTAATCAAGTGATGACGTCCTATCAAAACAAGTCATTTAGGGGGTCTTTCTGAGAGTCTGAGTGAATGCGTGAAAGTAGCTTCTTAGAGTCCATGACCTTGCTCATGTAAAATTGAGATAGGGTAGGTGTGAATTCTAACACAAAAATATAGATTATGAAAGGTAAAAAACGAAACATCAGCACGAAAATATGTTAAAGTTGCTTCATATTGTTAACAGCAAAAGAGTTGTTTTAGGTAAGCTCAGTAGCTTTCTACTGAAATGGATCAAATTTCATGCTATACATCGAGTAAAGTAGCAAATAGATTTAATTGTTTTTCTCTTGTTGTTCTTTAGATCATATTCTCGCCTTAAAGCTAGTGTGGATATATTTGTAATGAACATGAAGACTGAGTTTTTGGGTGTTGATGAGCCATGCATTGTAACTTTCTGGTTTTTATGTTCTCAATCCTGTAATCTTCATTAGAGGACTGCATCATAAAAATTAAAAAAAGAAACTCTTTTTGCAAAATTAACCTAATACATCTCAAAAAAGCAAATTTTTGTCCTAAACAACCTAAAAATCTCACCTTTTTGCAAAAAAAAATTAAACAAAATTAAATCATTAAAAAAGAAGCTCTTACCTGATCCCAGACCCAGTAGCGAAGATCAAAACAGTCTCAACCCCCTCCACCCTCTCAATCTGAAACCCTTTCCCCATAACTCCCCCAATCTCCACCAAATCCCCGCTCCTCATCCCGCAAATCCCCTCCGCCGTCGACCCCGCGATCCTCTTCACCAAGAACTCGAACTCCCCTCTCTCCACCGCGTCCTCCGGCGTCGACGCGATCGCGAGGAACGAGGATTTCTCCGCCGAGGGGATCCGGACCTGGACGTACTGGCCGGCGGAGGTGAAGGCGCCGGCGAGGTCGGGGGCGGAGGAGAGGTCGACGGCGACGTGGAAGAGGGAGGAGTCGCCGGAGGCGGGGGAGACGCGGGAGAGCGGGGTCGAGGTCCAGGTGGTTAGGTCTTGGCGGACGGCGGCGGCGACGGAGAGGAGGCGGCGGTGGTGGCGGCGGAGGACGGGAATCGAGGGGCGGGGGAGAGGCATGGGGTTAGCATGGGGATTTGGGCGGAGGAGAGGGAGCGAAGGGGGAGGGGAGGTGAGCGTAGCAGCCATTTGCGGGAACTGGGGTTTTTGGTTTTGGTCAGTTGTGAGAGGACGAGGGAAGTTTGGCGGTGAGGTGGAAGGTTCGGGTTAGAATTGGGCAATGGAGTTTTTGCTCATTTTTTGTGTTATTCTTTTTTATTTATTTATTAATGTGATAAGGTTTATTTGGGGCGTGTGTGGTTCATACATTTTTTTTCCCCATATGTTTGAAGAGGTACGAATTCACATCAGGTTGTAGATATCATAGAAATACCGGGAATATATAGTGAGTATCAGAGTGTCATATCGGATGATATACTTATATAATATAATGTCTTAAAATATAATCTAAGCATATTTAATGAAATCTAAGCATACAAAAACATAAGTAACATAAATTTAAGATCACAATCTAATTGTAGAAACTTACTTAGAAAAAGAGTTTCCTTAGAATTTTGCTTAAAAACTTTGTAGGATGAATTTTTTTGCTAAAAATATTAAAGAAAATTTAAAGAAATATGTTGTTTTGGGACAAACCAAATAAAAAGGACATATCGGCCGATGTATCGGCTATGACCGGATATGTCGTAGAGAAATCATCAAAAAGCAGTAAGGATATTGGACCAAATCATTTTGTGATAAAACCTTATAAAGTTTATATCGGTTTGATATATCGATTATATCAGGGATATTTAAAATAATTTGTATGAGTCTCTAGTTGTCAAAAACTCAAGAAGATAATTATTATAAATTTATAATGAGACTGCCCTAGATTTTCTCACAATCAATAGATTTTCTCACAATCAATCAAAATAAAAATTATTAATAGTTTTACTAGTATAACCAATGCACATGGTAACTTGTGGACATACTATGAAGGTAAAATAAAAGAAATTTAGATACTGCATGATATCTAGTTCGGGGTTAGCGTATCCATTCAAGGGAAAAGCATGAGTACACCCGAACAGTTATTAGATCGTTAGATTTCGAGATTCGTACATAGATTCAAGGGTTGAGATCATTTAGATGCACATTTAATACTATGGATCGTCCCCACTACATACTTTCTCGTGATTAACAGGGCTTTCTCATCCATACAAGTTTAACTCAAACAGACAAACATCATAACAAACAAACACTTCAAAGCTCCAAAATGTCTGTCCACATTTCGTCTACGAACCACATCTATACATAAGAAAAGTAGTAAAAGAATTCGCGTTAATTGCCTAGTATTATTCACCCACCCCAATTTGAATCATCCAAAAAGAACAGCTAGCACAACTAAGCAAGGCAGCACATCAGATAAATGTCATCAGAAATGTACATCGAATAATTAAATTAAATCCAGTCCATATATCTGAAAGTACAACAAGGAGCAACACCAATTAATGTGATTCACTCCCTCTTGTGATATTCATGGTCTCCAACCTTCCCGTTGGAGTCCACTAAGCTCCAGTGGTAATGTCGATGGCTGCAATGGTGGTGATGTCCATGCCGATGGTGATGAGATCTCTTCTGCTTGCCATCATCAGAATCTGATGTTGAGTAACCAATGCTCGACCTGTGATGGTGCTTTGGATCAGAGATCAAATCATCATCATCATCACTTGAACTACAACAGTGACCGCGTTTATGATGCCTGGAATAGCCTCTCCGTGCCAGAGCAACTTCATCATCCTTGCTGCTACTCGACCCTGAGCTGTGTCGATGCCTCGTCTTGTGTTGTCGTCTCTTTCTTCCCTGTTCGTCTTCAAACTCACTTTCATACTCATCGCTACTGTCATCACTCTTTTTAGATCTGTGCTTGTGTTTTTTCTTGTGAACCTTCTTTGTAGATTTCCTGTCACTGTCACCGTTAGAGTCTGACGCTGATGTTGTCCTTCTCTTGTGCTTTATGGATATTTGCCTCCTCTCCTTTTCTTTGGAGTCAGCTTTTGCGTTGGAAGCAGCTTCTAACTTCTGCTCCCATATTAAGGGGGGCTTCTCTCTTCTCAAGGGCTCTCTTTTTCTTCTCTTCGACCAGCAGCATGAAGCATTTGTTGTCCATTTGTTAAAAATAAAGAGAACGCCTGCATTTTGGTGAGAGGATGCAAGGAAGTGCATCTCACGAAAGAGGAAAACCAATGTTAGTTCCTCTTTATCTATTATCACAGCAGAATGGAAGAAAACAAGAGTAGAAATACAACTGAGAAACTAATATAAGCAACTATCTCGTCATCCTATATATCCCTGAAAAAGAATACTTTTTGAAAGTGAGGGGGGAAAATTCACTACGCAAGAGAACAGAATACTTTAGATAACTACTAGAGGAATAAATATCACTTAAGTTCTCGATAACTTAATACACAGACAGAAAGCAAAAGTGACAAAAAGGATGTACCTTCTTACAAGCAAGACCAAGCGAGAAGAATCATAATGGAAGTAATCATATCATTTTAAAATGTGTGTAGTTAGTCACTCAACCTACATTGCTCCACAGGCTCTTAGAACAATTAAAATCACATTTCAGGAATTACGAGTTGCAAACGGAGCATAACCACTCCCAAACCATGATTGTCTATCTCTAGTGCTACAGGTTGCATATCTAGATTATGTTGCTTCTTAGCTCTTCAGGTTTTAAGGAAATCGGTCATGTAGGTAACTTATACTGCAGTAAATTCTATTTCACAAATTAAACTCCGCACATATCCCCTAGTAATCAAGGACTCAAGCATATATCTTTCTCTTTCAAAAGCCTCAATACCTTCATGCCTTCTTAAATTTTCAAAATGAAAATAAAGATCATATACCTAGTGTAAACCATCCAAGAGGTTAACTATTTTCAAATGACTACAGTTCAATAATCACGGATTCAAGCATACAGTTTTCGTCTCAATTATCTTCAAACCTCTCTAATTCTTCGATCATTCACATCCCTAGTACAAACCATATGTTTGTAGACAGGTTATCTAGTGTTTTCTTTTACCTACATCACCGACAATGGCTAATCATAGCGAACAAAAACTTGTACATGCAAAAGACAGAGGAAGGAGATGTAAAGAAAGAGAGGTTTTTTTAAGTCTTGTGCTATTGGAGGGGGTTTAGATTAAGATAAGGAAAAAGATAACAATGGTGATGATGACAAAGTCAAGGACAGGGTTAACGCGAAGCCATGATAATGCTGCTATTATAAGAAAGATCAAGACAAATCAAGATGTTTTTAACTTCAGGCAACTAGATTATTATACAGATATGCACATAAACAGAGAAACTAAAATAAAACCCATCATGGTAAACTATTAACATGAGCTCAACTTTCTTACCTTATCCAAAAGAACCCTGATTTTCACCGAGAAACAATATTGAGGTGGTGTCCTTCCTCCGTGCCAACTGAAATATAGAAAAGGAAACAACTAAAGCTAAATACGTTAAGAGTCCAATTCGAAAAGAATAAACAATAATAAGTATCAACAATAAGAAGTCCATAGCACTTGCTACATATGAAATAGAGCATACAACTATTCGCAAGTACAATTTTCTACTTCCTCATTTTCCATTTTATTTTAGCAAATAACACCAAAAGAGAGAAAAACTAGATGTTGGCACTTGTTTTCCCATTATGACTCAAATTTCAAATATCCTCTAACAGGCATTTTTCGCTTTAATGACCTACTTAAAAATAACCCCAAGCAGAATGACCAGCAATTTGAGTCTAAAACAGAATGGGATGTGTAAGCTATGTATAACAATCAATTATGATGTTACACAAGTTTTCTTTAAAAGTTCCGTTTTTCTCACACATACACAGGTTTCTTAAACTTTGATCAACACAAAATGCTCTAATAGTTGTAACAAAATATGGAGTCAAACAGGTTATTTGAACAGTTATCAATTATGAAGCACGCAGAGAGATAACAAGGGCGGAGCTACAGCAGTCCGTGGGGGGACCCTGTTCCCCCTAAAATTTTTGCAAATTGAACTATAGTACATAGTTCATATGAAGGAAATAGCCTAAAGTTTATAACAAAGAAGACAAATAATAGATGCGGACTCACTGGCTACTAATGGGTATAACTGCATAAGAACTTCGACTACATATATTACTAGGAAACATCCAAAACCAACAACCAAAAGAAATAAAAAAAACAATGGTGGGGCCCACTACATATTTTACTATGAATTGGGATTTTGTTGATTAGAGGCATGTGAGATCTCTTTATTTATAGCTTATAGATTTGCAATCAAGCTAATTAAAAAAAGGGGTTTTTCTCTTTTAACCCAAACTTTTACCCCCACTTATTTAAAAACCCACCCACTTATATAAACATTCATAAACCCAAGTGTCTCATGCCACTTATTTAAAAACCCACCCACTCATTCTTTGTACTGTATTTTCCCAATAAAATAAAAATTCCGAAATTACCCTTCATCCCCAAATACAACCAGTGTTCTCTCTCTCTCTCTCTCTCTCTCTCTCTCTCTCTCTCTCTTTCATTTCACTTTTCCAAATATAGTCCATCCCCATAACCCTAAGAGGCGATTCTCAAACCTCAAAAACCCCAAGCCAAAGAAGGATAGGGCTGATGGGGTGGTGATGTCGCCGGCGACAGTGGCGGCGCCGGTCGCCGGAGTTAAGAGGGGGAAGGGAGGCCATCGAAGCCAAAAACCCCTTGTAGGCATAAAAAATTGCTTATCGATGCGAGCAAACTTCGTGGCGGTGGGTTGACAACCGACGATCCATTCGACAAGCCGGCGTCGCAAAAGCATCACGCCAAAGCAGCGTAGAAGCGGTCGGCGAGCACATGAAGTGAGTCGGCAAGGCGTCTGAGCCAATGAAGCGGCGTCGAAGTTGATTAAACTCAAACGCCGATGAGACGGAATCAACCATACTTAGTCCGTCGATGCAAACGAACTGTTTGAGCTCAAAGTTGATCGCACGGACTCAAACACAAGCGGCAACATCACCGGGCAAAACCAAGCGGGAAGACCAAAAGAATCGACGGAGAAAGCGGCCAAAGCGGCCGAGCGCCGAGAGCCGGCCAGCAGTAAACCTCCGACCAGTGGCCAGGTGGCTCGGCCACTTTGGTAGAACCACCTCGGCAACAAGCGAGGTGCCCTACCAAGTGGCCGAGTGGCTCGACCACCATGTAGAGCACACCTCGGCCAACTGGCAGTGGCTCGGCAAGTGGTAGAGCCACCAAGGTGGCAGGCACCTTCCATTGTATAAATAGGGGGTGTCATCTTCGAGGGGCGTCGAAGGGGATTTGGAGCGGCTTCCGATTGGATTTTGGGATCTTTCAAAGGCTCGGACTTCAAGAGTTCTTGCGAGATCTACAGTGTCGGTATGCGGTTACGAGCAGCGGCGAGCACAAGTCCGATCAACGTCGGATCTTCAATCAAAGGTAGCGAATTGGTCGAACTCTGAGATACCCTCTAGATTAAGCTTCGTCTTAATCTCGGGGATATGTTGTGATTTCTCCTAGTAGATCTCACCGCTCGTGATCCTCTCCTTCGTGAGTGTGATCCCCTCGGTAACCGTTTCCTTCGTGAAGCGAGCCTTTACATCTGTAGTTCGAACAGGGTCTCTACGGATCGGGATTGCGCGGTGGTCCACGGACACAATAAGTCCCGACACGGGCAAAGAACCCATGGCGAGGATCCGATATAGAGAGATCCTCGCGTTTGTTCAAAAGGATAAAAGTTGTAATCTTTTTTGATTTTCATTGTAAGCCTTAAAATAAAAGGCGATATTTCTCTTTGAATTTGTTTCAGCCGACTGAAGTTTGTAAGCAAGTTCAAATCAATGACAATCATCCCAACTTTTACGCGAACAAGGCTGGCGACCACGATGGGAGCCACCGGCCTCGAATCGGAGGTCGTCGATGCTTGCGGCCGGATTCCTATCGGTGGAGGAAGAGGTCGAGTTCGAGTTCGACCAAGAGAAGTTCGAGGAGTACTTGTCCTCACCCTCTTCCAGATCCAGTTCCCCCCGCCGTTCCAAGAAGGACTCCGCTGCAAGGAGAACCCGATGGGCCTCTGAGGTAGAGCCCCAGGCCGGCGAGTCCAACCCGCTGCCCGGTGGCGAAATCCCCTCGGCGCCTCAAGTCCGAACTACAACGGCGTCGAGATGAGCGTCGATGGCGCGCACTCTCCAGCGAGCCCGCCAAAGCGGCGGCGTGGCCAAACCGAAGTGGCCAGGTGGCTCGACCACTGGTAGAACCACCTCGGCCAACTTGGTCGAGGTGCCTCGCCAGTGGTGAGGTGGCTCGACCACCATGGCGAGCCACCTCGCACAACTGGCCAGTGTCGCCAAGTGGCGAGCCACCCAAGGGTGGCACCCCCTTCCATTGTATAAATAGGGGGTGTCATCTTCGAGGGGCGTCGAAGGGGATTTGGGCGGGCTTGGTGGATTTTGGGATCTTTCAAAGGCTCGGACTTGAAGAGTTCTTGCGAGATCTACGATGTCGGCGCCGGTTACGAGCAGCGAGCACAAGTCGATCAACGTCGGATCTTCAATCAAAAGGTAACCGAATTGGTCGAACTCTGAGATACCCTCTAGATTAAGCCGTCTTAATCTCGGGGATATGTGATTTCTCCTAGTAGATCTCACCCGCTCGGCGATCCTCTCCTTCGTGAGTGTGATCCCCTCGGTAACCGTTTCCTTCGTGAAGCGAGCCTTTATCTGTAGTTCGAACCGGGTCTCTACGGATCGGGATTGCGGTGGTCCACGGACACAATAAGTCCCGACACGGGCAAAGAACCCGCATAGCGAGGATCCGATATAACAGAGATCCTCGCGTTTGTTCAAAAGGATAAAAGTTGTAATCTTTTTGATTTTCATTGTAAGCCTTAAAATAAAAGGCGATATTTCTCTTTGAATTTGTTTCAGCGTGAAGTTTGTAAGCAAGTTCAAATCAATGACAATCATCCCAACTTTTACGCGAACAAGGCTGGCGACCACGATGGGAGCCACGGCCTCGAATCGGAGGTCGTCGTCGCATGGCCATGATTCCTATCGGTGGAGGAAGAGGTCGAGTTCGAGTTCGACCAAGAGAAGTTCGAGTACTTGTCCTCACCCTCTTCGAGATCCGGTTCCCCGCCGTTCCAAGAAGGACTCGGCGCAAGGAGAACCCGATGGGCCTCGAGTAGAGCCCGGGGCCGAGTCCAACCCCGTGCCGGGTGGCGAGAAATCCCCTCGGCGTCTCAAGTCCGAACTACAGCGGCGTCGAGATGAGCGTCGATGGCGCCCGCCTCTCCAGCGAGCCGCCAAAGGCGGCAATGAGCATGGCGCAAACTTCGCCAAGGCCATGCAATCCACGGATGGGGTCGCTATGAAGCGGATCTAAGGTCGAACTTCAGAGGCTCGGCCTCAAGGAATCGACGGTTTATCCAAGCCATCAACCGGCGAGTGGGTCCGTGTCAAGCGGCGCTCCACTTCCGAGGCGCGCTCGAGCGCCCGCGACTCCTTGCGCAAGCACGAGCTTTGGTGCGGCGGGCTCGTGAATTAAAGAAGGAAGTGGCAAAGCCACCAGCGTCGCCGGGTTTGGAGGCCCAAGTCTAATGGTGCCCCAACCTCGATCGCCCACACTCCCGTCTCGGCGCTTAAGCGAAGGATCTGGCGTTACAAATCCAGCGCCAAGGTCCAAGACTGACGATGCCTCAAAGACAAAGGCGTCTGCATCTGAATCAGTGGTGAAGCCAACTCCCGTCACCACCATCAAACCGACTATCAAGGATCGTCTCGGTCCTCGGAGAGAATCACGGGTCACTCCTCATGCGAGGAGGTCGCACCCGTTCGGCAAAGACAAAAGATTCTGCGGCCTCTCCTATCGGATTGAAAATCAAAGTCAGAAGTCTGCAGAGACTTCAGCGCCCACATCGGCGGAAGTCTAGGCGAGTCACTTCGGAAGCCGATGGATTGACCCGTCCTCGGAAGGAGCGTTTTCATCGGCGATGAGGGCGTTATACGAAGATCACTTGACATCTGGCGGGTTGCCGATACACACACCAATGAGCTACTACGTGCAAAGTGCGAGAAAATCTCGAAGGATTCCCCAAATTAGCCTTGATCATGCTTGTGCTCGAGCTCATCAAGGCGATGCTCTCAGTGCAATTGCCATCAAGCTCGAAGGGTGTCGGTCTTCGAGAGACTCACCGCGGAGATCTGAGACCTAGGACAAGGCGATTCCATAAGGATGATCTCGAGAGAGGGTGAGTTGCGAGGTCACTAATAATATGACGGCAAAGAATCATCGTCACGGGCTATTCCAGCGCATCATAGCGACTAACTTCGTTTGCGGTCGGGACTATCCGGCGGTCGAATCGATAAGCTTCGAAGGGGCTACCGCGGAGGATGATCGTCGGATATTGGCTCCGCAATCGCATCGATCATCTTGTATCTAGCGAAGGAGCCCCGAAACACATATGTCACGAGATCAAGTGGCCAAAATGCTAGACGAAGCGTTGAATAAACAACGGGAAAACTTCAAATTAGAGATGGAGTTGGCCATGCAGACGATGAGAGAAATGCATGACCAACAGATCCAAGCTTTAACGAAGCATCGAGGGGAATCAAGTCAACACATTGACGTTGATCAAGATGACAGCGACTCGGATCAGGAGGAAGCACCAGAAGATGATAACCCTCCTGAACCACGCGACGCTGCTGTTGCTCATGAGAACGAGAAGATCAAAGACTTGGAGAGCAAAATCAATTCATTGATTTCTGCTCAAGAAGTAAAGAAGACAGGTATTCCTTGCCCATACCCGAGGGAGTGGGAATCAATCCCTTACCCGTCGAAGTTTAACTTAATAAACTTCACACCATTTGACGGGAAGGGTTCCCCGACGCAGCACTTGATTTATTTCAAGTCACACCTCGGAGTTATTTACGGCAGCGAACCCTTGATGGTTCGGTCATTCGTTAGCACCCTGGTGGGCGCCGAATGGTACCGCCGTCTCAAGCGGAGCATTCACGGTGGGGCGACATGGAGTCTAGCTTCCTTACCAATTTCTTTGATGGCGATACCGAGGTATCGATCGGGCGTTACTTTCGGCGAAGCGAAAAGCGGAGAAACCGTGGACATCTTTGTTAAGCGATTCGGAACAAGGCAATGAACTGCCGGGATCCAATAACGAGGAGTTCATCCTCCAAACCTTACGACAACTTATCAATAGATGTGCTTGAAGCAATGGGTACAGCACCATCGATAGCGTGGAAGGACTTGAAGGTTCGTGGAGAGCAAGCCGAGAGATTCCTCAAAAGGAAAAAGCGAGAGAGGTCGGTAGACAGCGGAAGCTCCGGCGTAACTTTGTCCCAGCGGCAAAGGGAAAGAGCAAGTCAAGGCGGTTCGCGAACCAGCGTTCAACTCCAGCCCGAAGCAGCGACAACGGCAATGAGCGCCGCAGCGAGCACAATCAGCGTGGCAACTGGGCCACAAAAGCGAAGGCCTTAGAGCGAGATTCCGAAGTCCTATTCCTTTAGGGGCGGCGAGATTCGGTCTCTTCAAATATCTTGTGGAAAATAACAAGATCAAGCTCCCTCAGATTGAGAATCAAGAGGCGATGAACACGAATGACCCAAGATACTGTGCATACCATAGGGCAGTTCATCACCCCACTAAATCCTGTTTCAGCCTTAAGGACAAAATCCAGGCTTTAATTGATGTAGGGGTCATTACTATGAAGCCGTCCAAAGAGAAGAAGGTCGGAGCGAATGCGGTATCCATAAGTTTCGGGTCGGTGCCATTGACATGGTTTGAACCTGAACCAGTGGTCAAAGTTGCAGTGAAGACGGTGAATGACGACCCACAACAACGCCGAAGGACTTGTATCATTATCTGACCCGAATGGCGAAGTCTTGTGGGTCCACCCAGAACTCTTGGAAGATGAGCAATGGGTAGCCTCTTCTTCGAAGAAAAAGCCGAAGCAGAAGGGAAAGGCATGCCATGCTACTTCGCAGTGCGGAGGGAGGCGATGAGCAGTGGTAACATTCCGGCTATCAGAAGGGAACACGAAGCGCCCGCGGGGTGGACCGCAGTACAAGTACAAGTACGGAAGTCCCGACCCTAATGCCAAGCGCCTCGGTGGGGTACCAACAAATCCCCTCACTCGCCGCGGCAGCGGTAGTAGGCGCCAAGGAAGCTACTGCAAAGCGGCCGCATGAAGTTCAACTCCGGCGGTCTCGATTCGGTCGCCCGATTGGAAGAGATAAGCGGGAACTTGAACTCTCCATACCGCCGATGTCATGGCCCAATTAGCCAATATCCCGCAAGGATCACTCTCTATGAGCTGCTGCGCTTATCAAAGAGGCGAGAAGCTCTTCAAGAAGCCCTCGCCGATTCGAAGTCTTCCTCACCCAGTTAGGCGAGTCGGAAAAGTCGGCCCGACAATGCAACCTTGCGACTAAACACTTCCCGCATCACCTTTACAAAGGAGGATATCACGAGGCGAATTCAAGCACGATAGGCGCTATACTTCACGGGTATATTGGCTCTAGTGAAGTTAACGGATCCAAGTCGATCCGGGTTCATTGTGAGCATCATGCCCTGGCCTCATGTATCATCACGGGAATTCACGCGGCAAGCTAGCATCAAGCGGCACAATGATCTACGGTTTAACACGGTGGGTCCGCCCACTTGGTAAAATCGGTTAAGTGCCAAATGGGGACTTAAAGTCGAAGTCACTGCTATGTGATTGTGAGACTTCCTATAACTTATTGTTGGGTGGACCTTGGATCCACAATAGCGTTATAGTCCGTCTACTCTTCATCGATGTCTCAAATATGTAGACACGAATAATGAGGTCAAGGCGGTGGTCGCGGACAAACAACCGTTTAAGGGGATGGAGAATTATTTCCGATTCTCTCCTCTACGGTAATAAGTCCGGCGAATCATCGGCCCAAAGATGCGGACGCGGTGAAGAAGGCGTCTAGAAGCGGGCTTGGTTATAGTGGAGGTTTTGTTTTAAATGACATTGTACCTTGTAATCAATCTTGGCGATGAAGAATCGTCGGATGAACATTGTAATTGGCAAATTGCCGATGAATCAATAAATGGCGATTTAGAGTATCCTTTATCTTTGAATGATGTGATAGAGGATTATACAATGATCGAGTTGCACACGCTTCGATCATCTTACTTCACACAAAAGCGATTCAGGGACTCCTTTGGGACAACACTTGTCATCCCACGAAGATCAAGTAGTGAAAGAGACTTGGTTTACGGAAAAGGAGATCACGGTTCAACGCCGAATCATTTCTTTGAAGAAGGTGAAGATGACAATGGGCCTATCCTCCACACATTGGATATAGTCCGAAACAGGGTATCATGAAAAGATGGGGTATGACTTGACACGAGGGAAGGTCTATGTTTGGACGAGGCCTCGAACCCTCCTAAGCGGCATATGTCCCAAGAGGAAAGCCGGACAACTACTATGCATTTAGAAGGGATTGGGATCTGAATCCTCCTCGAGAAGATGAATGCTCGTGGGCGATTGATAATAATCCACCGGTGAGAGCGGACATTCGTCGACTCTTGACTTGGGATTGACACCGGCCTGGAGAAGCTTTCAAGGCTTTGATGTCGAATATGGCCACGATCGATCCTGCTACTATTGAGGGTGATGAAGATATGCCACATGGGAAGACCCATGGATCCATCAACTTAGAAGCGGTTTGGGGATAGGTTCGAACAAAGAGAACCCCCACTAAGGATGAGGTAGTCGAGGTTAATATGGGTGATGAAGAGCATCCCAAACTCATAAACATCAGCAATACTCTCTTCGGAAGAAAAGGAAGAGTTGATTGCCCTAATCGGGGAGTATCGATGTATTCGCACGAGTTACGAGGACATGCGGGGACTCGACCCTAATGTGGCAACACATCGCCTCAACATGGCGGATGTCAAACTGTCAAGCAACAACAAAGCGGTTTTAGATCCACAAATATTGGAGGCAATTGTTGTGAAGTGAAGAAACTCATAGAAGGGATTCGTGAGAAATTCAACATCCGGATTGGGTGGCGAATATAGTCCGGTCATGAAGAAGAATGGTTCGATTAGGATGTATTCTGAGAGACCTAGCATTTGTTGCCCAAAGGATGATTTCCCTACATACGTCAAGCGTCATAGTTGACAATACATGTGGATTCGAGAGGATGTCCTTTATGGATGGCTTTTGGTATAATCGGATCAAGATGCACCCGATGGCCTAAACACAGCGGAAACGCCCATCGGTATATTTTGCTACGGTCATGCTTGGCTTAAACTTAACGCGGTGCAACATACCTACCGAGCAATGCGGAGATTTTCGGGATCATCTTCGGGCGGTGAATGCTACGTCGGCAAGATTTGGTGGTGAAAAGCGTGACAAAGGAGATCACATCAAAGATCTTAGAGCGGTATTGAACTCATGCGAACTCATCAACTAAAGATGAACCACCGCCAAATCCTTCCTTGGGATGTCGGTGGCAAGTTCCCGGCTTCGTCGTCGCGACAAAGGAATCCACGTCGATCGACAAAGTGAAGGCAATTCAAGAGTTGCAACCTCGAAATCGAGAGAACTTCGGGGGTTACAAGGGCGATTGGCGTACATCCAAACGGTTCATATCGAACCTATCAGGGTGCCAGTTCTCCAAGTTGAACAAGAAGGCGTGTCATATATTTGGGGCCTTGCGGAAAAGGCATTGAAGAGATCAAGTGTATCTCGCTAAACCTCTGTTCTTGTTGCAGTCGGAAAACCGTTTTGATCTACGTCAAGGCAACGGATCACTCGTTAAGCGCTTTTCGCGCAAGGCGGCGGCCCGGTCCTGACGGCGATGTATTGGCCGAACATTAGTCGGTTGAGTCTCGATCCAATGGTCGAAGCGGTGCCTTGCATTAGTGTTCGCGATTGAATCTTGGCACTATTTAGTCGGACGGACGATTTATGTTATCTCTAGTAAATCCGGTCCGGATATTTATGACCCGGTAGGCCTCAATGAGTTGGCGTTTGGCGAAATGGGCCTTGCTCTTGTCCCAATATGACTTGTATTTCAAACAACGAAGTCGGTCAAAGGACAAGCGATTTGTGATCTCTTGACCGACAACGGATGCGGTTGAGCTATATGATGATCTTCGGATGAAGTTCAAGAAGTCAACACTACATCGCACCAACAAATATGGCGATTGTATTTTGGCGGAGCTTCTCGGACATGATGTGGCAAGTACCGGACGTTCTAAAATCTCCATTGAGTCGGAGTTGTCTTGATTTCAGGGAATCATGTCATGCCCGTGCTTATTAGCTCAGAACCACGTTCCAATAACGTAGCGAAATACAATACTTATCGGACTTAGCTTAGGCTGGGGGTCGAATATCTCGCGTATGGGGATTCTGGCGATAGTTAAGCGGTCCGTGGTGACTCAAGTCAGAATCGGGATCTAATCCCTATCATCGATAGGCTGTTGAAATAGCGACTCATTCAAGAGTTTTTCATCGAATATATCCGCCTCAGCGCTTATGCGGATGCCTTTGGCGGCGTTAGGTGTGTCGTTAACCTTTAGCCAGACCGAGCAACTAGTTACGGTCGGGACCCACCACCTCTTACGTTTATACGATGAAGTACAAAAGAAGTACATGCAACCCAAAGTTGGAGCCAGAGATTGGCGCTTTCCTATCATCGACTCGTCTTACATGGCATTAGGAAGGCGTGAGAAGTCAATCGGCGAAGAACTCAAGATTCTTTATGACACTCAAACCCGGGCAGCTATATCGCCAGAAGTGCGATGGTCTTTGCTCGATGCCTCTCAAACAAGGCTGAGAGGTCCTTCGGAAGCACGAGGTGAATGTGGTGCACCCGACTGGTCCCAAACTCTGATCGAATCGGGGATTGGGATAATCCTCCTCGAAGATGAATGCTCGTGGTCGATTGATAATAATCCACCCTAAGTGAGGGAGACGGACATTCGCCCGACTCTTCATTGGGATTCCCGACACCACCTGAGAAGCTTTCAAGGCTTTGATGTCGAATATGGCCACGATCGATCGCTACTATTGAGGGTGATGAAGATATGCCAACATGGGAAGACCCATGGATCCATCAACTTAGAGAGCAGCTTGGGATAGGTTCAACAAAGAGAACCCCCACTAAGGATGAGGTAGTCCAGTTAATATGGGTGATGAAGAGCATCCCAAACTCATAAACATCGCAATACTCTCTAAGAAAAGGAAGAGTTGATTGCCCTAATCGTGAGTATATCGATGTATTCACCGAGTTACGAGGACATGCCAGACTCGACCCTAATGTGGCAACACATCGCCAACATCAAGGCGGATGTCAAACCCGCCAAGCAACAACAAAGACGGTTTCGCCCACAAATATTGGAGGCAATTGTTGACGGTGAAGAAACTCATAGAATCGGATTCGCCGAGGAAATTCAACATCCGGATTGGGTGGCTAATATAGTCCCGGCCATGAAGAAGAATGGTTCGATTAGGACTGTGGTCGACTACAGAGACCTAAACGCCGCTTGCCCAAAGGATGATTTCCTCGCCAATCACCGACGCCATAGTTGACAATACATGTGGATTCGAGAGGATGTCCTTTATGGATGGCTTTTCGGGTATAATCAGATCAAGATGCACCCCGATGACGCCAAACAATACCGCTCGTAACTTCCATCGGATATTTTGCTACACGGTCATGCCGCTCGGCTTAAAGAACGCCGCAACATACCAACAGCAATGACGGAGATTTTCCAGATCATCTTCGAAAACGGCCGAATGCTACGCCGACGATTTGGTCGTGAAAAGCCGTGACAAAGGAGATCACATCAAAGATCTTAGAACGGTATTCAACTCATGCGAACTCATCAACTAAAGATGAACCCCGCCAAATCCTTCCTTGGGATGTCCAGCAGTAAGTTCTGCCATTCCACCGACAAAGGAATCCACGCCGATCCCGACAAAGTGAAGGCAATTCAAGAGTTGCAACCTCCGAAATCCGAGAGAACTCGGTTACAAGGACGACATGACATCCGACGGTTCATATCGAACCTATCCGAAGTGCCAACCGCTCTCCAAGTTGAACAAGAAGGGCGGTCATATATTTGGGACGACGCCGTAAGGCATTCAAGAGATCAAGTCGATTCGCTAAACCTCCCGTTTTGTTGCACCGCTGCCGGAAAACCGCTTTTGATCTACGCCAAGGCAACGGATTCGTTAGCGCTTTTACTAAGACGACGACGGCGGTCACGAATGTGCAGCAGGTATTACCCGAGTCGAACATTAGTCTGGCCGAAGTCTCGATATCCAATGGTCGAAGCGCTGCCTTGCATTAGTGTTCGCGATTCGTAAAATGCGCACTATTTAGTCGGACGACGATTTATGTTATCTCTAACGAACCGTCCGGATATTTATGACCCACCGCCTCAATGAGTTGGCGCTGGCTTAAATGGGCCTTGCTCTTGTCCCAATATGACTTGTATTTCAAACAACAAGTCACCAAAGGACAAGCGATTTGTGATCTCTTGGTCGCCACCACAACGGATGCGCTTGAGCTATATGATGATCTTCCGATGAAGTTCAAGAAGTCAACACTACATCGCACCAACAAATATGGCGATTGTATTTTGACGGAGCTTCGGCCACCAATGTGGCAAGTACCCCCGACGTTCTAAAATCTCCGGAGTCGGAGTTGTCTTGATTTCCGGAATCATGTCATGCCCCGGCTTATTCGCCATCAACCCTGCTCCAATAACGTAGTCAATACAACGCTACTTATCGGACTTAGCTTCGCCAAAGAGCCGGGGTCAATATCTCGCTGCATGGGATTCACAACCGATAGTTAAGCAGTCCGTGGTGACTCACGGTCGAACCGGATCTAATCCCTATCATCGATAGCCGTTGAAATAGCGCACTCATTCAAGAGTTTTTCATCGAATATATCCCGCTTCCAAAACGCTTTATGCGGATGCATCGGGCGCGAATGTCGTTAGCACAACCTTCCGAGACCGAGCAACTAGTTACGGTCAGGACCCACCAACTCTTCGTACCATTATACGATGAAGTACAAAAGAAGTACATGCAACCCAAACCAAGTTGGAGCCCCGAGATTGGCGCTTTCCTATCATCGACTACGTCTTACATGGCATTCTGCCGGAAGACGTGAGGGAGAGAGAGTCAATCCGGCGAAGAACTCCAAGATTCTTTTATGACACTCAAACCCAGACGCTATATCGCCGAGGGTACGATGGTCTTTTGCTCCGATGCCTCTCAAACAAGGAGGCAGAAGAGGTCCTTCGGGAAGCACACGAGGGTGAATGTGGTGCACACCAGCCTGGTCCCAAACTCTACGATCGAATCAGGAGAATGGGTTACTTTTGGCCCACAATGATTAATGACGCAATGAAAGCACGCCGGAAATGCCACGTGTCACCGCAATTATATGCATCAGCCGAGCAATCGCATCCTTCGGCCACATCCCGCCATTCGAGACATGGGAATGGACGTTGTAGGTCCCATTTTCCTCCGCCGGCTAAAGGAGATCGGTTTATTCTAGCGATCACCGACTACTTAAGGGCGTAAGCAATCCCGCTAAAGGAAGTAAAGGCGAGTACCGCCATCAAGTTTATCAAACACCATGTCATCTATCGACACGGTGTCCCAAGACGGATCGCATGACAACGGTCCCCAATTCATCGCATTCCTTCATCAGGTTTTATGAAATTTAAGATACAAGACGTCTCGCCACCCTATAATCCGCCGCAAATGGATTAGCCGAGGCATTCAACAAGACGATTATCAAAATTGCCGGCTTGTGAAGAATAACAAGCGACCGATGATAAGCTCTGAGAAGCACTCGCGATCGCATAAACCGCACGCACCAACGAGCGACCCCGCACTCTCCGGCTCACGTGAAGCAGCTTCTCCCATTGGAAATTCAGATCCGCCACCAGACGCCTTCAACAGAGATGACGATCAAGAACAACATCAAAAACGCCTCAAGAGCTTGAGATGTTAGATGAGAAGCTCGAGGCTCAACAATGCATTGAGTTCTACCAAGCTAGATGTCGAAGGCTTTCAACAAGAAAGTTCGACAGAGAACCTTTAGAGAAGGAGATTTGGTCCTCGCCGCCGACGACCGATAATCCTCACTTCCAAAAAGAAAGGTAAATTCGAACCTAAATGGGAGGGCCCGCTTGTAATAGAAACGGTTTACTCCAATGGTGTGACGCCTAATTACCCAAAATGGCGACCCAATTAATGCCGATAAATGGGAAGTTCCTCAAGAAATACTACCCATAGTATCTTCGGATAACCCGCTTCGACGGAAGTTCGTGGGATGTTTCACCCACTTTTCGCGAGGATAACCCTAGATTTATCCTCCATCATAATTTCCCCACCGATCCCTTGACGGTGGGTCTACAAATTTTCTCGGTACATTACCAAAATCCCTCTTGATTCCGGCTTCTATGAACAGAGGCCCAATAAAATCCTCCTTTACGGAGATAGAATATAAAATTCTTCCTCCAAGCCGAAGATCCTTTCGTGATAAACGGAAGGGTTCCTTCCATCTTTCATCTTAGGTAGCCCGATCGAAGGTATGCGCCGGATTTTCGCACGTGTTGTCCGAAAGGTCGCCTGAAGTCTTCGGTTTCTGAGTGGAGATCCCACTTAGTTCCATCTTCATCTTAGGTAGCGCCGACCGGAAGGCGAAGCCGGATTTTCGGATCAGGTTGTCCGATCAAGGTCGCCTGAGTCTTTCGCTCTCTGAGTGGAGATCCCACTCTTAGTTCCATCTTCATCTTAGGTAGCGCCGATCAAGGTACGCTACGATTTTCAAACCAGTTGTCCGATCAAGGTCGCCTGAACTCTTCGCTTCTGAGTGGAGATCCCACTCTTAGTTCCATCTTCATCTCGTGTAGCCGACCGAAGGTATGCGGATTTTCGCATCAGTTGTCCGATGAAGGTCACCCGAAGTCTTTTCGCTTCTGAGTGGAGATCCCACTCTTAGGTCCACCTTTCATCTTGTAGCTACCGACCGGGGTGCCGAGATTTTCGCACAGTAGTCCGATCAAGGTCACCGAGTCTTTTCAATTCCTACGCTTAAGGAATCTACCGTTAAGCCTCATCCCGGACACATTCTTCCTTTCCCACCTCAATCAATCTTAATCCGGTTCGGTCATTCTCCCACAAAAGAGGACACCAAGGTTCATCTTGGGGCATTTTATCCGAAGCCTAAGAAGGATAAAGCCAACTTCACACGCTGTCGGGTTTAGTCTTTCTCCGATTGAAGAAGACACCGAGTTCACTCGGGGCATTTTATCCAAGCCTAAGAGGGATAAAGCCAACGCCTTTATACGCGCTTGCCGGCTTAGTCTTTCTCCGATTGAAGAAGACACCGAGTTCGACTCGGGGCATTTTATCCCTAAACCTAAGAAGGATAACGCCTACCACGCTGCTGTCGTAGTCTATTCCCGACAAAAGACGGCTTCCACGATTCAACATCGTAGCATTAAGTCTAAGAGAGTTTCATTCTTTTAGCACAGCGTTGTGTGTAGAGCGGATTTAGATAATCTACATGCTAGCCCAACTCAAGCGGTAGTTGGTAAAGGCTCATCAAACTGATTGGTGGGGTTGGCCAATAACCTAAAGCCAAGCGCCTCACGCAGCGTTGGGTTTAGTCTTTTAGATTGAAGAAGACACGAGTTCGATCAGGGTATTTTATCCGGCCTAAGAAGGGATAAAGCCACGCCTACCGTTGCGGTTTAGTCTTTCTCCGATTGAAGAAGACACCGA
Source organism: Asparagus setaceus (assembly GCA_012295165.1). Taxonomy (NCBI): domain Eukaryota; kingdom Viridiplantae; phylum Streptophyta; class Magnoliopsida; order Asparagales; family Asparagaceae; genus Asparagus; species Asparagus setaceus. The sequence goes on from CM022709.1 coordinate 7,225,812, forward strand.
GTTCGATTACGGGGTATTTTATCCGAAGCCTAAGAAGGGATAAAGCCAGCGCCTCCGCAGCGTTGCGGTTTAGTCTTTCTCCGATTGAAGAAGACACGAGTTGATTACGGGGCATTTTATCGAAGCCTAAGAAGGGATAAAGCCAACGCCTACCGCTGCGTTGCGGTTTAGTCTTTCTCCGATTGAAGAAGACACGAGTTGATTAGGGCATTTTATCCGAAGCCTAAGAAGGGATAAAGCCAACACCTCACCGCGTTGCGGTTTAGTCTTTTAGATTGAAGAAGACACGATTTGATTACGGGGCATTTTATCCAAGGCCTAGAAGGGATAAAGCCAGCCCTCTGCACAGCGTTCGCGGGTTAGTCTTCCGTGAAAAAGCGAAGCCTCGTATTCAACATCGTAGCATTAAGTCTAAGAGAGTTTCATTCTTTTAGCACAACGTTGTGTGTAGAACGGTTTAGATAATCTACATGCTAGCCCAACTCAAGCGGTAGTTGGTAAAGGCTCATCAAACCCGTTGAGGGCTGGGGGTTAATAACCCTAAAGTCAACGCCATCACATGCGTTAGGTTTAGTCTTTTAGATTGAAGAAGACAGGAGTTCGATTACGGGGCATTTTATCCCGAAGCTAGAAGGGATAAAGTCAACGCCTCACGCAGCGTTCGGGTTTAGTCTTTCTCCGATTGAAGACAGGAGTTCGATTCGGGTATTTAGTCGAGAAGCCTAAGAAGGGATGAGTCGTGTAACAGCGTTCTTGCGGGTGGTCTCTTGCGGTAAAAGTCTGAAGCCTATGTATTGATATCATAGCAACAAGTCTAGAAGAGTTTCATTCTTTTAGCACAACGCGTGTGTGGAGCGGATCGGATGATCCATGCCTAGCCCAACTCAAGCGGTAGTTGGTAAAGGCTAATCAAACTTGATGGTTGAGGGTTTGCCAAAAATCCTATAAGTATTATGGTTAATTATTTACGGCCAGTAAAGAATCATAATAAACAATGAAAGGAATGGATCTTATTCATTTGAAGCAAATATAGAAAGAACTACAAGCTGCTTAAACATCAAGTCTATGACAAAGGATTTCTTTGTTCAGGCGGAACACTTCACCATTGTAGGCACGGTGGAGTTCTTCACGCAACTCACCTGAAGGACTCCTCATCGGTGTTCGTGTCTTTGTAGTTGCCTCCTCGAGCTCGGCCGGTTTGCCCGACGGTCGAGCTCCCTAACGCTAGCGATGAGGGCTTCTTCCTTGTTGGCCTTGGCGGACTCAAAGCGCTCATCCTATCTTCCCGGCATGGAGCTCTCCCACGGCGATATTATCCTCTCGCTTGCCACAATATCGGTCGGATGTGGCTTAAGGAAGAATGTCTCGGCAACAACGACTCCAGGCGATCGGTCGCGGTCTCTCGCATCGGACTTGAGCCCGTAAAAACGAGCATCGGCGCCATGCCTCTAAGCGAGCGTGTATGCGGCTACATATGAGGAAGCCCGGCTAAGCTCTTGCGTTTCAAAGCTTTCCCTCGGATGGGCAAGGTCATCAACAATGGTGCGAGCCATTTCGGGATAACCCATATCGTATCAAAGCCATCCGGATCAAGCGGTGGCTCAGGCTGATGAAGCCCGCCATGAAGGACCTTTTCGATCACGGTGTTCACGAAAAGAATGGCGTATTTCCAAGCGAGATAATGAGATGGGATGGATCTTCATCCGGCATCAACGCTCTCACCAGATCATGGAGTCGAGATGTAGGCTGCGCGAGGAAAGAAAAGGACTTTAGGATTTTAGTAAAAATTGGCGAAAGCTTATTTGGCTAAAGACCCTTACCCGCTCTCCGGTTGTAGCGAGGCTAGTGAGTCCACCGGAGGCGTATCATCATTGGGATCTTTGTCAGCAAGCTAAGTCCTCGGTGTGCTCATCTATCTCAGGTCGTGGTAGGCGATTGGCGGCGGAAAGAGGGTACCTGCTTTGCACAAATGGAATATCTCGGCCTCTTTTAATTATAGTGGTATTGGCCAAAGCGTGGTCCTATAATTAATCGAAGAAAGTTCATACCTTCTTCGGGGATAGTAGCCGGGTAAATCCTCACGGGTATCTCCATCTTGTGACCAAGCGTAGCAAGTCATCCACGGAAGTGTTGCCATATAAACCGAGATCCCACGAAATGCCATGGAGAATTCTAAAAAAAGGGAAGGCATTAGGAAGGCGAATGCAATTAAGGCAAACAATAGGTAAAGCTACATACCTCCTATAGTGGAGTTAGCTTCGCTAGTCTCGCTTGTGCACTTGTCTCCTGCAATCCCTCTAAAAGAACAAAAAGGCAAAGAGGCAATTAGTGGGGTACAAATCAGTCATTCCATTCGCATTAGCCACCCGAAGAGCAATTATCGATGTTAGATGTACGGGTCGCGGGATCGGGTCCTACATCGGCCTCTTCGCCATAGCTCCATACATTTGTTGAGTAAAAGCTGGGCTCGGCCGCAGGCGGCCAGGCTCAGCAGAATTGTGGTGAGCAAAATCAAAGCCGGATCATAATCCCAGAACCCCTAGCGTGCGAACGGAGAAATGTCGGATCTTCAAAAGTCAAAATTTCGAGATTTTATCACGGTGAATTATTACCTCAGTCACCCTGGAACATTACCGGTCAAGTCTATATCAAAGGACCGAGGATTCCGTGATTCTTGTGGGCTAGCCTCTTCGTTTAACCCTTGAGAGGGTCAAAATTCTTCCTCTTCAATAGATTTTCACGAAAATTCAATTGGATGAGAACTCTAATGGAAAGGATGAGAAAACAAAAGGGAAAAGGAGAAAGTACAGAGATCCTTCTCATGAGTGCGACCTCAGCTTGGTCCTCTCCTAAAGTAGCGTCCCGAGTGGGAACTCCTCCTCACCTCACGGTCGATAAGATTGGCTGGCTCTGAGCTTGAGGCATCTGCGGTGTCTGAATGCGGCTGCTTAGCGATGCCGGCTACCAGATCGAGATGGCCCTCACGGGGCCCGACTTCGTTAGCTACTAATAGCCAACTACAATGGAGGAATGTCGACTCGGTGGCGGTCGAGCTCGGAGGCCCGAATCTAGCAGGTACATCCCATGGCGCTCCACAACCATGCTCGAAGGCCATCCACAAGTCCACCTGAAGTGCAGGCTGGGTTCGGGTTCCCAACATAAAGTTGGTGGTAACGGTGGCGAGCAAAGCAACGAGGGAAAATAAGGCTCAATGAAACATTCCTCACTTACCGGAAGGTGAGATACCACGGCGATATTCACTAACCGGTTGAAATAGCCAATGTTAAGTGAAGTCTGCGTGTCTTGGCACCTCCTCGTCGACCAAGGACTCACCATATTGACCAGAGAATCGAGGAAAACATCTGGAAAAGATCCACCCTTTGTGAATCTGCATCTGTTTCTTGATCTCTGCAAAACCACGCCCCTTCCATCTGCAATCCTCTACCAACTGTAAGAAAGGAGTAGACGAATCTGTGGAACCCGGTGCTGACATCATGTCGGGACGATGAAGGACCAACCAGGTCATCAAATAGGTATATGGGAGCTCTACTCGGACGGAAGGGATGCGTGATGATGGCTCGTCCTTTCTCTGGGTAAACGCTCGAACTATATGCCGCAATCCACGGTGAATACTGGCCACCATCACCGGAAGGAGAGAGAGTTCCTTCTTGTGGGCGAGTTGAACTGCAGGATAAAGGACCTCCAAAGGTAAAGCATCATCAGATTGATATGGAACCACACACTTCTTGAGCCAGATTGCAAGATAGCCTGCTAGAAGAGTTGTCGGTTGGATAGGCTTCACCGCATGCCACAGAAAAGTCGCAAACTTGGTCCCTGAAGGAAAGCCTTCTTTGGCGTAGCTGAGTGTATAAGAGTTAGCCTCGGACTTCTTGATCAGTTCATTAACCTTCGAAGGAGTGAGCGGTGATAGTTCACATATTTCCTCGTCATATTTGTCCTCCAAATGCTGGAACAAGTAATTGGCAAACTGCTTCAGACTCACCTGCGATTTCCTCTTAGCGCAAGGTTCAGATTGGGCCAGAGCTATATGGTAATGACAAGTGAGATCCCATAAAGTCTTATAACGATGGTCGTTCGCCAGTAGTTCGGTTCTGATTGGAGGAAAGTACTCGATATAGCATCTTCCCCATGGGTAGACACGAAATCTGGTACATCTCATGCAAAGCCAACCCCAACTCGCCATGTTTGGTGAGAAACGATTCAACTGGATTATAAAGCTCGAATAAGGTAAAGAAATGGTTGGCACCGATTGGAAGGCCATACATAGTGGCGAATCGTGAATCTGAGACCACAAGCACGAAGTTCTCCATCCCATCGGTGGGGCGTAAGCGGTCGGCGACCCACGGTGCTTACTTGGCGAGTGTACCCACCGAATAATCTATGGCTGGGCGGCGGCATCTCGCTAATTTAGCAAGGCGATTCTTCAAAGTCGGCGAGAGCGAAAAGCTCATCACGGGGCGGTGTGTCCAGCCCTACAACCCCAGGGTGAAGGCCGATGACGCGATTCCTGTTGGAACCCGGAACCGGCTGCTGGGTAATAAACCCACAATGAATATGATCATGCTCCTCGGTCGGGCCATGACATCAGTGTCCGCGACATGGTGTCTAAGGTCGGTCAATGAGAGCCGACGAGGTATCCGGGAATATACAAGGGCCTCCGTCGTCTTTGTTCAACCACCTCTCACTCGATAAGAGCGTATCAGGATCCTTAAGCGAGTCGCCGAATAGATAATCATCTTTTCGCAAAGGTTCGATGAAATGGCGTCCCATCTGGCGCATCGGTGACCAATCGTCGGAGAACGCGGAACTCCCCTCAAATCTGACTGGATCGTCTCGTGATGTCGAGCGCAAATCGGCGAGATAAAAATCGCGGATCATCACACATGGAATAATAGTCACTATGGCGTCCATCGACGCGTGGTGGAAAAGCTCCCGAGGAATAATCAACTGAAAATCAGAAAATATTCAGTTAGTAAATGGCGTTGAATTCATCTTACATAGATTGAGTCACGACCTTATAACGGGTATGATGATTTCATCCGTATTAAATACCCGGAGAACGAAAAATATAGCCGCGTAATCCAAGCGGCAATATATTCCGTTCTACAGGGCGAGAGTACGGTGTGAAATCGCTCCCGTTAAAAACATCGAGACGGGTGATCTTTGAAGCCCCAATCCTCACGAAGGAGAATCTCGGCTCTTCCCAATCGCCTCACAAAGGAGAACGAAGCGGGGTCATAACGAGAGTACACAATCTGAAGCGTCGATCCTCACGAAGGAGAATCTCGGCTCTTCCCAATCGCCTCACAAAGGAGAACGAAGCGGGGTCATAACGAGAGTACACAATCTGAAGCGTCGATCCTCACGAAGGAGAATCTCGGCTCTTCCCAATCGCCTCACAAAGGAGAACGAAGCGGGGATACAACGCGTATATGTACGAGAATATGATGACGCTAGCGCACCACCGAAAGAAGGAGGCGTGCATTCACGCGCCGTGCGAGTTGATCGACTCCTCGAAACGCGTGATCTTCCCGACGACATCGGAAGCTGCAAAAACACGACGAAAAGTCAAATACACAATTGAAAATCAACAAATAAAGTGTCAAAAGCTACATAATCGGCGTAAACACCCGACGCGACCAGCCCAGAACGCGGCCAGCCAGCCATGCCGCCCGTGGCTTGTGGCGCTCAATGCGATGCGCCATAGCCAACACGCCAGTAGCTGGCGTAACCGCCATGGTAGCTGGCTCAACCATTAGCTGGCATGCCGCCATGGTAGTGGCATCAATGCGTATGACGCCCGGCCTTGATCGCCGGGCGCCGGCGCCGCCGTTCGCCACCAGCGCCTCAGCGCCGGTTCACAGAGCCCTTCTTCTTCCACTGCGCTGAAATAGCAAAACAAAAAGAGGGAGAAGAAAAGAAGAAGAAAAAGAGAAAGAAGAAAGAAAAAATAAATTTTCGTGCATGTACCTCGTTGATCGAAGGCGGCGCGAGAGGAGAAGAAAACAAGACGAAATCACGCAGAAGGGGGCCGCCTAGGTCGAGAAAAAGAGGGTTGGTGGGTATTTATAACAATCTCACATAGACCAATCCTCTTTGAATAAGGAGTCCTATTTGGCAAGAAGTAGGAATTCTAATGGAGCCCAAATCAATTCTAATGGGACTCTAATCAGCCTAATTAGGAGTCCTAATTGGAACCTTATCCGGATGTCAAATTAGTGCCAAATCAGTCCGTTGATTGACTCCTACTCCCTCCGCCAAGCTTGGAAAGATTCTGAAGATTTATTCTGCAGAATAACACCCCACAAAGGCCCCCATCGATGCCGATCAACACGTCGCCTAATCCTACTCCAACTAGGATTACAGTATAAAGCTGTTTCCTAATTTATCGAGAAGTTCAGGAGAATATTTTCACAAAAATATTCTTAGAGATAACTTCGATCGTCGCGGATGGCATCGGCGCTAATCAACACGTCGCCTAATCCTACTCCAACTAGGATTACGAGTATAAACTGTTTCCTAATTTGTCGAGAAGTTCCCGGAAGAATATTTTCACAAGAAATACTCTTAGGGATAACTCGATCGTGCGGATGGCATCGACGCTAATCAACCGTCGCCCAATCCTACTCCAACTAGGATTACAGTATAAAGCTGTTTCCAAAATTTCAACGAGGAGTGAAAGTCATGTTGACATCGGATAATCATATCCTCCGGCTGTAGCTAAACCAACAACACACGTGATGATGAAGGGATTAGCCGAGTGAGGGTTATGAAGTTCCATGTATTCGACACAGCCAACGTGTCGCCAACAAGGAGTCCGCCGACATACGAGAAGTCCAAAATCGATGGTTAGTCAAACAACGACCAACCGACCACGAGTTACAAACAAAACTCACCCACCGGCGAGTCAAGATAACAAGCGGTCGGACAATAAATGCGACACCGTGATCTTATCGGAATCCTACAAAGAACCGATGATCCGAAAGAATCGAAGATTTGAAGCTATCTTTGGGACCCTCGGCCGGTGAAGGCGGGAACCATCATGTCCAAAGCATCGGACTCATCAAGAATCGAGGCCGAGGCGCTTTGGAGGGGTATCTGTAGGCATAAAAATTGCTTATCGGTGCGAACGAAACTCGTGGCGGTGGGTTGACAACCGGCGATCCATTCGACAAACCGACGCCGCGAAAACGCATCACGCCGCGAAAACGCCAGAGCGAAGTCGACGAGCACATGAAGTGAGTCGGCAAGGCGTCTGAGCCAATGAAGCGGCGTCGAAGTTGATTAAACTCGCGTCGATGAGGCGGAATCAACCATACTTAGTCCGTCGATGCAAGCGAACTGTTTGAGCTCGAAAGTTGATCGAACGCGGACTCAAACACAACGGCAACATCACGGGCAAAACCAAGCCCGAAGACCAAAAGAATCGGCGGAGAAAGCGGCGCCAAAGCGGCCAGCGGCAAAGGCGGTAAACCTCGACCAAAGTGGCCAAGGTGGCTCGGCCACTGGTAGAGCCACCTCGACAACTGGCGAGGTGGCTCGACAAGTGGCGAGGTGGCTCGCCACCATGGCCGAGCCACCTCGCCACCTGGCCGAGGTGGCTCGGCCAAGTGGCCGAGCCACCAAGGTGGCCGGGCACCCCCTTCCATTGTATAAATAGGGGGGGTGTCATCTTCGAGAGGGACGTCGAAAGGGGGATTTGGAGCGGGCTTCCGATTGGATTTTTGGGATCTTTCAAAGGCTCGGACTTCTGAAGAGTTCTTGCGAGATCTACAGATGTCGGCGCGGTTACGAGCAACGGCGAGCACAAGTCCAGTCAACGTCAGATCTTCAATCAAAAGGTAACCGAATTCGGGTCGAACTACAGATACCCTCTAGATTAAGCTTCGTCTTAATCTCAGGGATAGCGCTGTGATTTCTCCTAGTAGATCTCACCCGCTCCGGCGATCCTCTCCTTCGTGAGTGTGATCCCCTCGGTAACCGTTTCCTTAAGTGAAGCGAGCCTTTATCTGTAGTTCGAACCGGGTCTCTACGGATCGGGATTAGCGGTGGTCCACGGACACAATAAGTCCCGACGGGCAAAGAACCCATAGCGAGGATCCGATATAACAGAGATCCTCGCTTGTTCAAAAGGATAAAAGTTGTAATCTTTTTGATTTTCATTGTAAGCCTTAAAATAAAAGGCGATATTTCTCTTTGAATTTGTTTCAGGCGACTGAAGTTTGTAAGCAAGTTCAAATCAATGACAATCATCCCAACTTTTACCGCGAACACCCCTGGCACGGGTTTTGCTTAAAACGGACAACTTTAGGGTTTGTTGGAGGTTTAGAGGAGTTTTTAAGTTTGATCCCAATGCTAATTTAACATTTCAGTTTTTAATTTTTGTGTGCTTTTGAGTTCCTCTTAGTTTAGGGATCTTTGTGGATTGTTGTAATTTGTATGCACATTGTGGGAGATGGGACTTGTGTTTCTAAAAGCGATTGAAATTGATGGTGGTTTCTAATTTTATCTTGCTCTTTTGATCTTGTTTAGCTCTTTTTTTACTATTGCATGTGGTAAATTCTGGACAGAGAAGTTGGTTGGAGGTGGAAAGTTTTGATTTTGCTATACTTTGGTATATTCGACGTAGCTTCAGAAAATCCAGAGGCCATAAAGTGCTATACTTTTGTGATAAGTGGCTATACTTTGGCCATAACATGCTATACTTAGGCATAACGTGCTATAATTTAGTCATAAGGTGCTATATTATTGCATAAAGTGCTATACTTTTTAAAAATTAGAAAATTGTGAGCGAACCTCTCGTCAACACAAATAATAGACCAAAAAGCACACATTGTACACATAATCACACATCTACAATGCCCAGAAAAAAAACTGAATTGATATATTCGGCGTAGCTTCAGAAAATCCAGAGGCCATAAAGTGCTATACCTTTGTGATAAGTGGCTATACTTTGACTATAACATGCTATACTTTGGCGTAACGTGCTATACTTTGGTCATAAGGTGCTATACTATTGCATAAAGTACTATACTTTTTAAAAATTAAAAAATTGTGAGCTAACCTCTCGTCAACATAAACAATAGACCAAAAAGCACATTGTGCACATAATCACACATCTACAATACCCAGAAAAAAAATTGAATTGTAGCTTCAGAAAATCCAGAGGCCATAAAGTGTTATACTTTTCTAATAAGTGGCTATACTTTGGCCATAACTTGCTATACTTTAGCGTAACGTGCTATACTTTGGTCATAAGGTGCTATACTATTGCATAAAGTGCTATACTTTTTAAAAATGGGAAAATTATGAGCGAACCTCTCGTCAACATAAACAATTGACAAAAAAGCACACATTGTACACATAATCACACATCTGCAATGCCCAGAAAAAAAACTGAATTGATATATTCGACGTAGCTTTAGAAAATCCAGAGGCCATAAAGTGCTATACTTTTCTAATAAGTGGCTATACTTTGGCCATAACGTGCTATACTTTAGCATAACAGGCTATACTTTGATCATAAGGTGCTATACTATTGCATAAAATGCTATACTTTTAAAAAATGGGAAGATTGTGAGCGAACCTCTCGTCAACATAAACAATAGATCAAAAAGCACATTGTGCACATAATCACTAAGATATATTGCTCAGAAAAAAACTGAATTAATATATTCGACGTAGCTTCAGAAAGTCCATAGGCCATAAAGTGCTATACTTCTCTAATAAGTGGCTATACTTTTGCCATAACGTGCTATACTTTAGAGTAAAGTGTTATACTTTGGTCATAAGGTGCAATACTTTTCCATAACGTGCTATACTTTCCAAAAATCTGGAAAATTGTGAGCCTCGTCAACATAAACAATAGACCAAATAACGTGCTGCATATTGTTGACACTCGATCTTGTGACAATGGGGAGTAAATATACCTAGCCTGCTGTTCTACAAATATCCATTATTCCGGCTTTGTATAGCCTTCCCCCCTTTACAAGAAACATGGATTATGGATCACAGATTTACAATGGGGAGTAAACATCACCCATTACATATCTATCTACCACTAAGCAATCAAGCACATAGCATTAACTGGTGTAGCATTAAACTGGTGTACAACAATTACAATCTCAATAGATAATATCAACATGGAAATTGAACAAAAATAAATCCAAAATCACCATCACAAAAGCAACACAGCATGTAACATCAAGTGCACAGATCTGTAATTTCCTAGAAATTTATAATTTCCTTCGCCACAAATTTGTAATTTCCTCGTTGTGATGCGGTCTTTTCTCCTTCGCTAGAAATTTATAATTTCCTCATCGTGATGCACCGAGATGAGAGCGAAGAGGTGTGTGATGCCAAAATAACAGCAAGAGGCTACTTTATGCAAACTAGAGGAGAGAGATTTCCGGCGGGAAGTGAGGCAGAGGGAGAGGAGGAAGAGGAGGAGGACGATGAAGGCGCCGGTGACGATGCCGATGACGACGTAGAGGCGGAGGTTCGATATCGCTCTTAGGGAGAGGGAGAGGAGGAAGAGGAGAGAGATTTATGGGTTTTGGTCTTGTGAAACGAAGGAAGGAAAGAAGAGAGAGCTATGTTTATTTGGGGAAGAAGGGTAATTTTGGAATTTTGTATTTTTTTGGGGGGAAATACAGTACAAAGATTGAGGGTATTGTACAAATTGAGTTTAAAAATAAGTGGTTTGGGATACTTTGGGTTTATGAGCGTTCATGAAAGTTAGTGGATTTTTAAATAAGTGGGGGTAAAAATTTGGGTTAAAAGAGAAAAACCCCTAAAAAAAAATCCCTCGACCTCGTCTATTCTCTATGGAGCGCGGATAGAGAGAGAAAGAGAGGAAAAGTGGTTTTGCATCTTATCCCTTGTTTTAATTTTACTTAGTAGGAGAAAGTCCAATTGAGATTTAAGCATGAACATTTTATTCTTGATATGCCAAATCATCCTGAATTTCATAATATGTCAATCATTTTTGAGTTGTATTGAGGACTATTAGTTATAGGAAAGGCAAAAATCTACATTTTAATTGATATGTTGGTTCATCTTGTTTTAACATTTCTGATTTCTACGGCTACTACAAAACAATCATTTTTTATGAAATTTGTTAAAAAGGCTTAACAAGATGGTGATAGATTTTAGTCATCAATTGTTTACATTAAAAGGAACTTGAAAAAGATGGTGATAGATTTTAGTCATCAATTGTTTACATTAAAAGGAACTTGCGTAAAAGATGACCGATAGATTTTAGTCACAATTGTTTACATTAAAAAGGAACTTGCAGAAAATTTTACCACTGACATGATCATAGAAGAGTTTGATTTATTGAAGTGTCGTCAAGTACATCTCTCTCAAGGGGTCCTTTATCTACTTCTCTTTCTTTTACGGTTTTAGATTGTCATGTGATTTTTAGTAATTGTATTCTATTATAGAAATTTTTGAATGAAAAAGATAGAAATTTGATTTGAAGTTAGTATTCTTCTTCTTATGAAATAAATAAGAGAAAATTTGTGTAGCAATTCTTGCCCTGGATTTGAACAACGCTCTAGTAGTTATACAAGTAAAGATCGGTTGTGAAGCCAAACATGTTTTTTTTAACAAGTCGTCAATTATCACTCATCTACCTCTCGCGAAAAAAAGATGGCTTCAATATATTTATTCTCTTCCGTTTTAATAAAACCACTGCTTCCCACATGCTAACTCAATCGCCTACTACTTATCCCATAATGTTGCGGATTGGACAGTGAGGAAATTATTTCCAGGAATCAAACAACTCCTCAAGGTAACTTATCCTAAGGAGAACGATGGGTTGATTTATGCCCACTCTTCCGAGTTAAAGAATCAGACTAGGCACAAAAAAGCCTCACTTCCCTCACAAAACCTAAATTTTCACATTAATAACAAACAAACTCTTCCTATGGAACGAATCCATATGAAGAGGTAATACTCTTCAGTACAATTATTACAACAACAACGTCTCTATCTCAAATATTTGGGGTCAACTACATGAATCATATTCTTCCATTCCATTTCAGTACAATTATTACACGACATATAAATTGACGATTTACATATTTAACCACGCACCAGAGCTTGTTACTAAATACTATCAAACACATTTACGAGCACCTCCTGCAAGATGTTGTCCTGGTCATGATAGCAAATCGAACTAAATTATATAACCAACCTATCAAGCAAATGCAATCACTGAGTTTAAATCAGGCGTCAACCCATTTTCACCCACACAAAGAATGTTATAGCCTTGTTGGCAACATTTCAAGAAATGATGAACTAGCTCTTAAATGTACCAAGATCAGAGCTTGGCTAAACCTAATAAGTGAAATCTTCAATGCACAACATTCACAATCCTCGAGTTCTAGTCACCAACAATCGAGCTAAAAGGATCAAGAGATCTGGATCAGAAATCGCATCTAAAAGCAGATTCAGATGGCACGATATCCTCTGAGCCACCCACAGGGCAGTACTTATAGATCACTCGCGGGTATATGCCGTGTGAGTCTCTCGCACACTTGCTGAAATCTTGTGGAGTCTTCCTATTGAAAATTGGGTTCTTTTTCAAAAGTGCATTGCTAACATCAAATTATGGTACGTCATCATTTCAGGAGTACAAAGAGATAGAGCGGATAAGTTGATTCAGCAGTTGGTTGGAGATCGAGAGCTTTTGGGTTGACGCATAGGAGTCAGGAGGACTCTGAGTTTGAGATGGAGATATAGTTTATATGTTTTGAGTTGGTGGACGGACATCTAACTATTTCTTTTTCTTATTGTTTTCTTGCATGTTAATTTTTTTTGCCACAGTTTAGCTTCGGCTCCTTGTACTATTTTGAGTGGTTTCGTTAAACTCTTATTAATGGAACGCAAGGTAGTTATCTACCATTTAACTCAAAAGATTGGGTTTTTCTAAGATATTGGTCCCTTAAATCTTCCATAATTTGAGATTATTCCCTCAATCATTGAAATTCCTAGTAGTTCCCTTAAATCATACATATTCTTGCTATTCAGTACCTCCCATTACTTGCTCGGTGGAATATGTAAATCATGATTGGATTAGTTCTTAATGCAACACTATCAAGTAATACCCCAGTCAAAATCTATTGAGGAATGAGGATTATATAGTTTCTTTACCCATTTTCCTCAGTTGGTGATCGTTTCTGATAATCCCCACCACTCGTGCATCTCATCAATCGCATCCCTGAACCTGAACCTCGTCCTTATTCGGCGTTTCCCACATTCCCAATACAATCACCCCCTCTGGGGAAACTGTTGGGACAAACCCGGGACCCACTAGAGCAGGGTCGCAGCGAATAGTAGTGCGGAAATAGTAAAATTGAACACACAAATTTTACGTGGAAAACCTCTTAAATGAATTTGGGGTAAAAACCACGGGCAAGAAGAGAAGAATCCACTATGAGAAAAATTTAGGAGTTACAATCTCTCTTTACAAGGAGAAACTCTCTCTATTTTTTTCTCACTTCTATATATGTGGAGATTGGATTTTGTTGTTGTCAATTCTGATTCTGATCAGCTCTATTTATAGCCTTCTGAATTCACTATTCACTAATTTTTATATTATTTTTTCTTTTACGTTTTCAAACAACACCTACTTCTCTGCCTAATTGGTGGGCCCGAGTTTTGCCTAACTCTTGAGTGGGGCGGTGCCCAATATTTACTTTCCAGCAATCTCCTACTTGAAGATTTTGATTGAGTATCAATCATATCTTCACACTATTTTTTCTATCTTGTCATCTTCATGTTGCTCACGTCTCCGACAAACCACAAGTAGATCGACACCAAATAAATTTGTCAGTATTGACTGCTTTCTCAAAAAATCTGCTAGGTTATTTTGGTGTGAATTTTCTGCATATCCACTGTTTCTTCTTCCACTTTCTCACGAACGAAATGGTACTGCACTCGAATGTGTTTTGTCTTTGATTGGAAAGCTGTATTTCCTGCCAAATGCAAAGCACTCTGACTGTCACAAAATAGAGAAATCTTATTTTGTTCATGCCCGAGTTCCTCTAGTACCATTTTCAACCATATCTCCTCTTTACTAGCTTGTGTAGCTGCTACATATTCTGCTTCTGTTGTTGATGTAGTCACAACTGACTGCAGTTTTGAAACCCAGGTTATAGCTCCGCCAACAAGTACAAACACATAGCCTGTAGTGGATTTGCTATTATCACGATCACCTGCATAATCAGAATTAACATATCCATTGATAATAAAATCTGATCCCCCATAACATAATGCAACATCTAAGGTCCCTTTAATATATCTTAGGACCCTCTTTACAGCATTCCAATGCTCTTTACCAGGATTCGACATGTATCGACTAACCACTCCCACTGCTTGTGCAATGTCTGGTCTTGTACAAATCATAGCGAACATTGGACTTCCCACTGCTGATGCATACGGTACTCGAGACATCTCCATCCTCTTTTCTTCACTGCTAGGACTCATACTGGAGGATAACTTGAAATTAACAGGAAGTGGGGTAGAAATTGATTTACAATCTTGCATGTTGAAGAGCCGCAAGATTTTCTTTAAACAATTCTTCTGAGAAAGGCAAATCTTCCTATTAATTCTGTCTCGGTAAATTTGCATCCCTAGAATTTTGTTTGCGGATCCTAAATCTTTCATTTCAAATTTTCTAGCCAACTGTGCCTTCAATTCTTTGATATGATCTTTTTTGGGGCCTGCAACCAACATGTCGTCAATATACAATAATAAAATAACAAAGTTATTTTCGCCAAACCTCTTGAAATATACACAATGGTCTGAGTTAAGTCTGTTGTATCCAAGGCTCATGATGAATGAATCAAATCTCTTGTACCAACACCTCGGCTTTGATCAGACAGATTTGTTTAACCTGCAAACCAAGTTCTCTTTTCCTTTTTCTTCAAAACCTTCTGGTTGGAGCATATAAATTTCTTCTTCAAGATTTCCATGAAGAAAAGTTATTTTCACATCTAGATGCTCTAAATATAAGTCAAATATAGCGCTCATAGCCAGGACTACTCGGACTGTTGTAAGTCGAACAACAGGAAAAAATATTTCATTAAAGTCAATATCTTCTTTCTCAGTATATCCTTTTACCACCAATCTAGCACGATATCGCTCCACTTGATCATTGCCATTTCGCTTGATCTTATAGACCCATTTATTTTCAATGGTCTTTCTTCCTTGTGGTAGTGATACAAGTTCCCAAGTCTTCTTTTTATAGAGAGCTTCAATTTCTTCCTGCATTGCTGCCATCCACAAAGATGCATCTGTGCTATTTATAGCTTTATGGAAAGTTGATGGTTCTCCATCCTCTGTTAGAAGACAATATGCAACATTACTCTCCGTAATATACTCCGAGTGCCAAGTCGGTGGTCTTCTCTCACAAGTTGACCTTCGAACTTCTGGAGCCTCGAACTCGACTAGTTCTTGTACATCATGCTCCGGTATTATTTTAGTAGAATTTGGATCATTTTCTACCTGAACAGCTACCGTTTCTGTGTCCTTTCTTGAACTGCTTTCTTTCTCTTCTCTTTGTAGTTGGTTCTCTATAAAGATAACATTTCTGCTGACGATAACCTTGCGGGTAGTGGGATCCCACAAGTGATACCCCTTTACTCCGTCAGCATACTCCAAGAATATGTATTTTCTGAATTTTGAATGTAGTTTTGTAATTTCTTGGGCATTGTATATTACGTACACTGGACTTCCAAATATATGGAGATTTGAATAATCAGCTGGCTTGTCAGTTCACATCTCTATTGGCGTCTTTAATTGTATCGCTGTTGATGGAGATCGATTCACCACATAAAGACGATTTTTACTGCTTCCGCCCAAAAGACTTTATCCAGATTTACAGTTGCGAATATTGCTCTTGTTCTTTCTAACAGAGTTCTGTTTATTCGCTCCGCTACTCCATTTTGTTGAGGAGTATATGCAGTACTGAATTGTCTTTTGATGCCTTCTTGCTTGCAGAATGCAAAAAAATCACCGTCTGTGTATTCTCCTCCATTATCTGATCTCAAGCACTTGATCTTCTTTCTAGATTCAAGCTCGACTCGTGCTTTATAGGCCTTAAAGACTGAGAACACATTTGCCTTCTTCTTGATATGGTACACCCAACATCTCCTGGAGTAATCATCAATGAAGGACATAAAGTATTTTGCTCATCTCATGGATGTAACTGATGCTTGCCACACATCAGAATGAACTAGTTTCAAAATAGCATTGCTTCTAAAACTCAATGTGTTGAACTTCAGTCGATGCTGCTTACTTGTAACACAATGCTCGCAGAATGGAAAAGCTATCGATTTGTGTCCAGGAAGCAGCTTCTGATCGGAGAGAATCTTCAAGCCTCGTTCTGACATGTGGCCTAGTTTACAGTGCCACATCATGGTTTGTTCCTCTCCACGGCTGGTTAATGCCACACATGAATCAGCCTCCTGCAATGTTTCTCCCTTGAGCATGTATAGATTTACAGCTATCTTTTCTCCTTTTATCACAATAAGCGCCCCTCTAACAATCTTCATAATCCTATTTTCTATATGAGTCTTGCATCCGAGCTCATCTAATTATCCTAAAGATAATAGATTCTTCTTCAAGCCCTTCACATGCCGTACATCTTGAATGGTGCGTATTGTACTATCAAACATTTTAATTTTGATAGTGCCAATACCAGAAATTTTCAAGGCATGATCATTGCCCATTAATACAGATCCCCCTGAGATAGGTTCATATTTGTGGAATCATTTTCTCCGGGAGGTCATGTGCCAAGAGGCTGCTGAATCTAAAAGCCAGACATCAGCAAACCTCTTTCTGCCTTCATCAACAGTGGTTGCTCCAGTGTGTAAAATTTCACCATCATCTGATGTGCTGACAACGCATCCTTGAGATGTTGATGGCTCTGAAGACTTTTTATCACCACTCTTCTTATTGTGCCAACACTCCGATTTCACGTGCCCTCTTTTACCACAGTTATAGTATTTGATATTCTTCTTACTTCTTGATTTTAATCTATCATGGGTATGACTCTCACTGGAGCCACGTTCCATTGATCTTCCTCTCGTCACCGATAAGGCCTCCGCTTGTTGCGAACCTGCCTGCCTGTCTTCTTTATTTTTGCGCAGATTTTCTTCCTCCAGCATAGCGGCTGCAGCGTTGTCGAAGACTAGATTGTCCGTAAGGACGTTGTTTGTTAGATTGATGATGAGCTGGTCATACGAGTGAGGTAGACTCTAAAGTAGAAGCTCTGCACGTTCATTTACACCGATTGTATGCCCCAACGTTGTGAGTTGGGAGAACAGTGTATTTAGGGTGTTGATGTGATCGGTCATCGATGTAGATTCCGCCATCCTCAGAGTGCAAAGTCTCCTTTTTAAGAAGATTTTATTGTGCAGAGATTTGACCTCATATAGCTTTGTTAGAGTATCCCAGATCTCATTTGCTGTCTTCTTCTCTTCTATGCTTGACAGCACCCCATCTGCTAATGCCAGATGGAGATTTGTAATAACATTCTCGTCCATCTCGTTCTACTTCTTATCATTTATGATGTCGTCCGGCCTTTCACCGATGGCCGCTAGGCAAATATCTTTTCTCAAGATAGCCTTTATCTTTAACTTTCACAGTGAGAAATTACTCCCGTTGAATTTCTCAATCTCGAATTTCGCCGCCATTGCTTCTATCACGAGCAGTAACTCCTTACTATCTCACGTAAACAGTAACTGTATTTATGAACAGTAACCGTATCTATAAATAGTGCCGTATTTATGAACAGTACCGTACTCGTGAAAAGTGCCCAGTGCCTTTTATAGGGTAAATGATAATCTAGCTTATTTTCTGATGTGGAGGATCCATCTTTGGTGGCAGCCATAGAGCATACAATAAGCAGATACACGCACCCTAAGTCAGGCTCTGATACCACTTGTTGGGACAAATCCGGGGCCCATTAGAATAGGGTCGCAGCTAATAGTAGTGCGGAAATAGTAAAATTGAACACAGATTTTACGTGGAAAACCCCCTAAATGAATTTAGGGTAAAAATCACGGGCAAAAATAGAAAAATTTACTATGAAAAAAATTTAGGAGTTACAATCTCTCTTTATAAGGAGAAACTCTCTCTTTTTTTTCTCACTTCTATACACGTGGGGATTGAATTTTGTTATTGTCAATTCTGATTCTGATCAGCTCTATTCATAGCCTTCTGAATTTACTATTTACTAATTTTTATATTATTTTTTCTTGAGTGGGGCGGTGCCCAACATTTACTTTCCAGCAGAAAGGACGCTTCCCATTCCCAACATGCACACACTTGATTAATTTTGGAGTCCCCTCGCTGTCGTGAAACGGCGTTTCCCAATCCCCAAAACTCACATAACCAATTTCTATCCATAAATACCACTACACCCCTCAAAACCTCAAACTCACTCTAGCATTCCACACTATCTAGCTAATTGCATAGACATGGGAGGGGGCAAGGGTGGCGGCAGCGGCGGTGGCAAGGGAGGCGGCGGCGGCGGTGGTGGAAAGGGAGGTGGTGGAGGAGGAAAGGGTGGTGGAGGGGGTGCGGCTCATGGCGGTGGTGGAGGAGGAGGAGGGGGAAAATCTGCCGGAGGTGGTAAATCCGGGTGCGGTGAGGGTATGATGAAGGCACCGGGAGGTGAAGGCTGCATATCGAGGTCCGGGTTTGAGAGCAATCCCCAGGGGTACTTCCATGGTCTTCACCATGGAGGTGAAAAATGAGTGGCGTGTTCTGTTTTTAGCTAGTTTCCTTGTATGTGTGCATGTGCATATGTGTGTATGTATGTATATATACTCGTGATAAATGAATGAAGGGAGCGTAATAGAGGGATCTATGTAAGAGAAAATATTGCAGTGTGTTTTAGGGTGATCTATGTGATAAATGCCTGAAGGGACTGTATTAGAGTGATCTATGTAAGAGAAAATATTGTAGTGTGTGTTAGCGCGTTGAATTTTGATAGCTAGTTTTGTTTTGATGGTACTTCTGAGATTTGTTTAGAGCTCATCTCCAGAGGTATATGATCGTAAACAGCCGTAATCCTGAACATAAATTATGAATTTAAGTTAAACTCAGCACCTAAACCTTGCCTAAACCTGAAATTTAAACTCAGCACCTAAACCTTGCCTAAACCTGAAATTTTATGTTAGTGTGTTGAATTTTGATAGCTAGTTTTGTTTTGATGGTGCTCAAAAACCTGAACTTTGCCTAAACCTGAAAATTTATCTATTGTGTAAAATATTTGGACTATTGAAATATAGTCACAGTAGTATTTTCTGAGATCTCATGCTAAGAATCTGATGCTCTGATAGCAATTGAGGCAGACACTACAATTGAACAATGTTCGGATGAGCCTTGAAATTATATGAATATCTGATATCTTAGGTCTGTAGAGATGCAAGAATCCTTGAAATTATAAGATACACAACCACAAACCCACTTCATCTCACTAATATTCACATGTTATCAGAAATAAATATTGATACATGGCCACTTCATCTCTGCATATCCTTTGAAGAGAGAGTGGCATCATTGACTTGAATCTACCTATATATGTACATCGATACATTCCTCTATACTATAGCATCTTCTCTTCTTCCTTCTCCGATCACCACCGATAAATATTTGGTGGCCATAAAGAGTCAACTGATCCCCAAACAAGCTCAACTCACTAGCAAACACGAACAACATGAGGTTGAGATTGATAAATTGAGACAGAGCTCAAGCTCTCTTCATCAGGAATAGCTACATTGCGTGCCCCCTAAATAAGTGATTGATATATGGTTATAAAAGTAAATATAAAAGTAGAAAATGATAAACAAAAATTAATATTATGGTCGAAGAACAGGAAATACTTGCAGTTGGCGTCGTCGTTGAAATATGCATAGAACTCTCGCCAAGACTATAATGGGTATTAATATTCCCACAACTCTCGACAAAAGGAGCTGAGATTCAATAAATAAAGGGGTGAGACTTATATTCATCTTTTTGGTGCAATAAAAAAAAACTGAAATAACCAGAAAATTGTCAAAGAACTGTAAGATGTTCTTACAGAGAAGGGTGTCGTAAAATCCTCCTCAACCTCACCAACAATGAGGGGAAGAGAATGCCGAAGAATGAAGAGGGTCATGAACTGAAAACAAAGATAGAATCTTTTGCTCAGAATGCTAAAAACATAATAACAGAAAAAGTAAAACTTTGATGTTAGTGTAAAGAGACTTACAATTATAGCCACTGATCGGTAGTATAATGTGCTTTGAGAAGGATAGCAATTGTAATCAGAGTCCATGAAACCTCTGTCAGAGGGAACCATTGTTATGATCTGTGAATCATGGAGATCCCTACTTGATACCTCCCACCTTCCCCTAATAAACATATTACCAACAACAGTGAATTTTCCATATGGCATAAAGATTAAGGGATACAAGCATGCAATGGTCACATAACGAGGAAGGAGGAGGAAAAGAAATACAATATCAAGAAGCATGAAGAAAACCAGAAGGAACAAAAAAAACTACATTGTTTCCTGAATTGAGGTTGTTGCTGTGAGTCAGTTGTCCATTCTGATGGAAGATATGGTTCGCATACCGATAGGTAGATGATCGTACAATAAGGCGACACAAATTTTTTTTGCATCAATGTTTTTATTCTGAAGAACTCTCTCTTTCTGTATGATTCCAGATGTAAAAATACCAGACAAGAATGATACAATCTCATGATTAAAGAGATTTAGCAAGATATTTTAATGACAAGGGTTTAATGAGCTGCAGTAAATTACAGGACGAATTGGAGCAATAGCAGGTGAGCTACGATCCTAAATATGCATATATCATGTCGCAATTAGGATTTTCCAAGAGAAAATTAAAGCTCCAAACACTTGTATATGTAAACACTACCACTAATCCTTAGTAGATAACTAATTGCTAGATTAGAGTAAGACATATCAAGCTAGTGTTAAATTAAAGTTTGGAAAAAAAATGTTATGCTTCTCTCAAGGAATATATATATATATATATATATATATATATATATATATATATATATATATATATATATATATATATATATATATATATATATATATGAAAAAATGCATAAAATTTGACTTACTCATTTTGCAAAATAAGCTACCCACTAACGCCAATAGTGTTTAGGCCCACCTAGTTGTCACAACGGTGGGTGTGGGTCTTGTGTTTCGAGTGGGCAGCTCATACCCATTGCCCTTATATATATATATATATATATATATATATATATATATATATATATATATATATATATATATATATATATATATATAGCAAGGCTCTATAAATTTAAGTTGATAGGGAATAGTATACACCAACTTTTGTATCCATTGATGTTGCCTTGGGATCCAGTAAAATCAAGAGATGCACAAATCTCAAAGTGGGCTTTATATCTTTCACGGATCCCAAGACAAACATCAATGGATAGAAAAGTTGGTGTATGACTATTCCCTATACACCTAAGTTTATAGGAGCCTTGCTCTATATATATATATATATATATATATATATATATATATATATATATATATATATATATATATATATATATATATATATATAAAAGGGTGAAAAAATAATGTATGATACAATGGTCTATATACAACTGAGCCATATATACACATGAGAGATTTGATAAGGAGCAATACCTGAAGTTCATTGGAATGCCGCCATAGTGAAACAACTGAGGAGGAGAAGTATAATCTGGTTTGAATTGCTGGGAATCACAAAAAATTCATAACAAAGCTTGAAATTAGTATTCAGCTTCTTTTTTATTAAAAACTGAAGAAAAATAATTGAATGTGTGATATAAGACCTGAAGACATATCTCGCATGTTGTGTCGCCTTTTTCATTGCACCATCTTTGGACACATTTTCGGTGAGCATACTGCACAGAACAAGAAGATAGTGATGCACTGAAAGCTATCTGATTAATTCCTACCAACCCTCAAACGCAAATTTTTGCAAGCATAAGCTTAAACTTCAAGAAACAAAGAAAAAGAATTTTCTCTAATACTAACTACTACATGTTGAATGTCAGTAGAATAGGTGATGTACATACAAAATGGAATTCTATTTCACAACCAAACTCCACAAAAATGTTTATCTCAACAGGTAATATCTACTCTGAATTGAAGATTTGTGTATAGAATCAACTTTAGATGATGACAATTCCTTGTGCAACAAAAATGAACCAACAAATATGAACCATTTTAGTTCATAAACCAATCATACACAACTTATACACTCAAATCAAACACAAGATAAACATAACTAGTGAGCTTCAGTGCTTCAATTTTATTTTTTTATTTTTTATTTTTTACCTTCAAACTCCCACAACAAGAACAAGGAATCTCCATGTTGGATGCTTCATCTTCCTCTTGACAAATTCTGCACTCCACCAACTTCTCATCCTTCCTCCTCTGACTAAATTCTTCGATAGAGACCACTGAGTATACCGGGTCGGGTGGATTTTGCGCCCGTTTTCCGTTCTCAAGGGTGGCCTCAAGTGTAGATTCAGTGAGCAAGCGGTCCACTAGTAGAGCTAGATGATCGCCCATCACTGCATCATACAAGACAATCAGAGAGGAAAATAATTGAATTAGTAATGTCAATACAAATTTAGGAAACTTTGTTTTTTATTTTGTTATATGTCATTGAAAAGGACGTGATTAAGTAAATAAAGGAGGTACCTGGTTACAAAGATGAACAAGTGAATTATACTGCAAAACAAGAAGAAAAAAAGGTGAGAAGATTAGGAAAAGTATAGATTTCTTATCTTTTACAACAAAGTCGATCAACTATGAACTTAAAACTTAAAAATAATCCAAGAAAATAAAAAAGGTGCATTCAATCAGAACAGGGGAATACAGAGTAATAGACCCAACAGAAAATTTAGACACTTTATTTTTCGAAAATAAGCTTCTCCCCAATCAGAACAGGGGAATACACAGATCCAATGAAAATTGAGATGAAGACTTGTTTATCTTTTCAACATAAGCTTCTCCTCATCTGAAAAGGCTTTTGAATAAGAGAACAAAAACCAAAAGAAAATTGAAACAAATGAAATAACACTTAGTTTTTGTTGGCTAAGGAGAATCACAAATAAAACCAACTGAATAAAATTAGACTTCAAGCTAAAATTTTGAAACAAACCCATGAATCAAATACAGAGGAAGAGACAATCAAACTAAGGAGTTCCATAAAAGAGAAAAACACACCAAAATGAAAGAACCAAACAACCCAATAACAAGGGGGAAGAGCTCACCAAGATAACAAAGGTGGCAACTTTGTAAATGGATCCTTAAAATAGTTGAGATTTTTTTCCTTAGCTTTCTCAAAGAGAGAAAGCCCAAAGCAAACAGAGACTTTGAAGGATGAGTTTAGATAACTGTCAAAGTAAAGGGAAAAAAAAGAAGGGGGTTTTTAAGGAGGAAGCAAGAGGTTGAGTGTTGATAAGAATTTATAAATGTATTTTCTCGCATTTTGATTGCGTTTTAAGATTATCTCACTGCCCCGCCCCTTCTATTTTTATTATCCTTTTGCCTTATATCTCTTTTCTTAAAATTTTGTTTCATTTTATTTTCTCTCTCCAAATCTGTATGTGCTTCCTACTGCGATTCTGTTGTACTATTCCCTTCCTTATATTTTTTATCTTCTATTTTTGTATTTACTCCCTTAATCTTTATCTTAAGTCTTATAATCTTGTGTATTTATTTCAAGGATAAGTACTAATCTTTTTCTAATGATAAAATTTTATTTCCTCCATTTTTTTTATATATTTCAAAATGTGATGTTTTTAGTTAAATGGTTTACACTTTTATGGAAATAGAATCAACTTCGTATCTATATTTATACCACTCTATGAAAGAAATGGTGGGGGTATGAAAAAATGGAGGAATGGATCTTTATTCCTCCAATTTCATATAGAATTGAAGATCATTTTAATAGAAGATGGCGATAGTTTAGTCATTTGTTACCATCATCTTATTGATGTGGGCTCGATCTAGAAGGTTTCATTACTTTTCATTCTTCCATTTCTTATTCAAATTTAAAATTCATTTTATTTTTAAATTTAAAATTTCATTCCCTTTTTCTAGAAGGTTCCATTATTTTCATTCCTCCATCTCCTTCTCAAAATTCATGCATGATTTTTTTTAAAAAAAATTATATAATTTAGGGTTTTTACATAAAAACCACCTTAACTTTTACTCAAATTGATGGTTATCACCTTTTTTTGATAAAACCACGAAATTGCTTACATGCTTCAATATCACACTAATCTATGTTTTTATCGTTACCACCTAAACTTTTTTAGGTAAAGTTACCACCTAAACTTTTATAGGGTAATTATGATTTTCATGAAATAGTAGGTGGTTCATGTCAAAAGTTTATAAAGGTAAGGTGGTATACATATCAATTTGTGTTTTTGTAAAGGTGGTAACCATAAGAAATATAAAAGTATAGGTGGTAAGAGATAGGTGGTAATGATAAAAAACATAGATTTGTGTGACATTGAAAGCATGTAAGCAATTTCGGTGGTTTTCAGAAAAAAAAGTAGGTGGTAACTATCAATTTGAGTAAAAGTTAAGGTGTTATTTATGTAAAACCCTATAATTTAAGATGATAAAATGCAACACAATGTCAACTAGGTAGTAACATATTTTAAGAAAGAGCCTTATTTAACATATATTTAATATGTAATTGAAAATATTTTTAATTAATTATAATGAAATTTATTTTATTTATATCCTCTAATGAATAAATTATTATATGAATTTTAAGCTGAATTTTATTCCTTTTATTAAAATAAAAGATACAATAATTATTTTTAGATGCACAAAATATGTACATATTTTTTAATACTTTCTTATTATTTTGATTGATAATTTTACTAGAGATGCTATAAATGTATATTAAATATTTATATGATAATTAACATGCATCATCGACAACTCTTTATATAGTAATTTATAATTGCACATGCTAATATATACTAATATGAAATATATAAGAATTGTGCAAAGAATGACACATTTTTCATCTTTGTTGATGCTAATTCAAAACATATTGTATATTAGCTATGATCTAAAAGTCTTCTAAAGGTATGTACGTCTTGAGTGTTGAAGTGCATTCGCAGGTTGGCAGCTAAATAGAGGCAAAATATGTCTTATTCATAATATATTGCGTTTGCCAACTCCTTATAACGGGATTAGGATTGATCCTATAGTCTCATTGAGTATAGGTATAGTTTTTTTATGCTAATAAGTATTCTAAAAACTGGTTCTTTGTCGGACCAGTCCTTTAGAAACTTAATCTGGTTTAGAATTCGATCAACATATGCCATAATCTTGTTTAAATAATATTTCTTCTTTATCATTTGAATTAAAGGAATTAAAGGCCGTAGAAACTAAACCTTTTGGTCTACAAAATTAAAAAAAAGGATGCGAAACCCCATTTTTTAAGAAAAAAGAAATTTAGTTATACACAAAAATCACATAAAAAAAGCCTTTTGCTTATTTAACACCTTCACTTCTCTCCATCACAAGTTCCATTTTACCTATGAGTGAACGCGAGTTGAACAACTTGGCCATTCTAGAGAGAGAGAGGGAGAGAGAGAGAGAGAGAGGACAAGGTGTGGAAAGTTGGGATTGGGATCACCTGCTTCATGATAGTGTTCACAATATTTCTTGTCATCTCCACTTCGTTTGTGGGCTCCACATTTCACTTTGTACTTGTCCACAAAATCAAAGATGGAGATGCATTAGCAAATATTAGAAAACACTATTGATGAGTAGAGGATCCTATCACGGGAAGTTGAGGGGGATGGGGGTGGGTGAATCGTGACTTGTGAGGTTCATTCCCTCCTTGATTCCCATTTCTCATTTTCCAACAGCCAACACATGTTTGCCACGTCCCAACCCTCTCTTTGTCCATTTCCACCCCCTTCTGATTTGCCGTTATTCTCAGTTCTTTTTCGGGTTTCCAATCAAATTTCTTGCCGCCTCATTTTATTTCGGGTCGGGTTGAGTTCAGATTATACACGTACCCGTTCATAAATTAAAAGAAAAAGAATTTGTCAACCAGACCAGCTACTAGTAGAGTGACTTGGATCCTCTCAAATAGATTAATACTTTTGATCATAATTGTCTATTATTCGTTTCATTATCATATGCTCCTTCTTGCGCTTCTTTCTTTTTGCA
This sequence comes from Asparagus setaceus, assembly GCA_012295165.1. Lineage (NCBI taxonomy): Eukaryota > Viridiplantae > Streptophyta > Magnoliopsida > Asparagales > Asparagaceae > Asparagus > Asparagus setaceus. Next base: position 7,252,108 of record CM022709.1, read on the forward strand.
CTCAGCTCTAAACTATAGATGGTTATTCTTGGGATTTTTTTCCTCTTGATTCCTTTCAGATTCCATGGAAACTTTTGGGAAATCTTCATATTTTTTAAAGGGTTTATTATAGAAAACTCTCATGAATTTTTGGGGAGTTGTAATAAACCCCAATCAACTCTTTTTTATCACACTAAACCCTCTTGAACTTTAGGAGTTGTTGCACATAACCCACATGAATTATTTTATTTCACTAATTTTCACATGAAAATTTCTCATTTGATCTTCAAATTAGCACTATTGATTCTAGCATCTCATGTGGTAAGTATGTGCCCAAAAAAGATGAGAATAATTTCTTTGTTTCATAAAATTACCTATTTTTCTTTTTAAATAAAAGTGTTTTTTTTTTGAACTAAGAAGGATTTTTTGTCTTTGATTACCGGTGATACGTTAGAGTTAATAGTGCTAATATCGAATTAAAGATAATTTTTCAAGTTAGATCTAGTAAAATAAAATATTTCATGGGGTTACGTGCAATAACTCCTAAATTTTAGGAGAATTTAGTCTAATAAAATAGTTGATGTTGGTTTACTTGCAACTCCTGAAAAGTTCATAGGGATTTTCTGTAATTAACCTATTTTTAAATCCAAAAGCATAATAGTTTGGCCAAGCAAAATCTGATAGTCATCTAATACATATACATATGAAAGAGAGGAAAGCAGTTGTAAAAATAATTCATATGCCAATTACTCCCAAAAAAAAAATCATGCCTCAATAATGTGCATGCATCACCTTCTTTTGAGAATCTTGCCACCTATTAATCTATTATATACTAACCAAACCACGCACAATTATAAACCATACAGGCTTAAAATTAAATTCAAACCTACTCAACTAATATGTCCATAAAATCTAATAGTATTGACCAAATCACCTATTATTGTTGGGGGCCAAAGGACTAGAATAGTCAAATTATCTTCAAAGATTCCCAAAAAAAAAATGCTTGCATCACTTTCTTTGACTCTTACTCCGATTATTGGGTTCGACTAGGGCATTGATCATATATATACTCTTTTGATGGACTCAATTTATATGTTTCTCCTGTGTATCAAGTTGACAATTGGGAAAATTATACGTATTCATCCCACTCTTAAAACATATTTTTCTTTGAAGTGAAAAAAGTAGACTTTGTATAGTGATATTTTATAGTGATATTTTATCTTTAATCAAAGCTTCAAACTTATGGGGAGAAATTATTAATTGTAACACTTTGGTTCGGCCTTTTTATCTCAATCAATTTCTCATTGTTTTCCCCCAGTACTTGTTAGGATGGTGTCGGTGCAATTGACTTAGTTTGATGAATAATAAACCTTCATATAGGTCTAATATACGTTTGAGATATTGTATAGATGTTATAAGAAGTTAGAATCAAGTTCGGAAGTATATAGAGCAAGATGACAAGTTAATCACATCTGATTTTAGAAGAATATTAGGAGTAAAAATCATGTTTGAGCATATGAGAGTGTTCTATCGTTGTCACGAATCCACAAGAACAAACAAAACTCAATTCGGAAATGTATAGTTCGAGATATAAATTTAGCTAAACAAGATCAAAACAGTCAACAGCAGGATTGAACAGTCAACATCGAGGCTGAAATTTACATGGGCCATAACTTTTGACTCTGTTATTGGAATCGTTACTATAATAGCTTTTCAGAAATCTCTCGATCTGATCTAGACCATCGATGGCTATCAACCATCAATGATGCAAAGTCTAGAGAAGTTCAGATCATCGATGGTGAATATTAACCATTGATGGTGAACAGTAACCATCGATGATTAAGTTTGACCATCGACGATTAAGTTTGTCCATCGATGATTAAGTAGCTGATTTCAGATTTCTGAACTATTTTTAGATTTGATTTCAGCCATTGATTTTTATGGGTATATAGGCTCTTCCCTTAAGTTTTTCATCAGAGATTTCTGACCTAATTAAGAGAGAAAAAGGAAGAAGAAAAGAGAGAGCTAGGGTTTCAATTTGGTGAAAGGATCTTGCTCAGGCTTCTCAGGAAGCATCCTCGACATCGTTCTTCATCATTCGATCGTCAACCTTCGAGGAGTGCTGCCATTGGACTTCTTCATCATCGTCATTCTTCTCAAAGCTTCGCTTCAATCATTAATAGAACGGTTTGCATAATCAAAGGGCTGTAAAATCTTTCTAGTTGTGCTTAATTATTATTATTTCTTTGCATCAAACTTGTTTTACGACGTACTTAAGCCGGGGTGAATTGAGGGTTTATGACGTACTCATGCCGGGGTTGATTTGAGGAATTGGTCATCAGCTAGAGCTAGGGATACTCGTGCGCAAAGAGTTTAGGTAAGATGACTAGTTTGGGAGAAACTAGGGTTTCAGTCTTGTAAGCCTAGTGAATCGAGTTTGTGATTCAGGAGAACTTTCACACAGTGAGGAAGTCCCTTCGCGAAAAAAAGAGTGAATGTAGGATTATTTATCCAAACCACTATAAAATCCCATGTGTTCTGGTTGTAATTTTTCCTATGATTATTATATTGCTTATTATTTTGCTTATTATCTATTTTATTCCACTGCATATTCGATGATATCTCGAAAAACAGGAGGCAATCCTAGTCACCCCACTCTAGGCTTGCATTACAGATCCAACAAGTGGTATCAGAGCTGATATCCATATATTAGGCTTCACAATCTAGGATAGATGGCAAGTTTAGGATTCTCCACTGCTTTCTCTGAAGATCATGCAGTCAATCGACCCCCACTATTCGATGGTATGAACTTTTCATATTGAAAAACTCATATGAGGGTATTTTTATTGTCCACTGATTATGAGGTTTGGAATATGGTAGAGTTTGGTTATCATGAACCCATTGACATAGCTAATGAAACTATCATTGTTAAACCTAGGGATAAGTGGACTACAACTGAAAAGAAATTATACTCTCTTAATGCTAAAGCTATGAATGCCTTGTATTGTTCTTTGAATTTTGATGAATTTAACAGTGTTTTTGGTTGTGTGACTACATAGAAAATTTGGCAAATGTTGGAGGTCACACACGAGGGTACTTCACAGGTCAATGAGGCTAAAATCAAAATGCTCGTGAGCAAGTATAAGAGTTTCAAGATGAAGGCCCCGGAGAGCATACATGGTATATTCACACGTTTCACAGATATTGTGAACAAGGCAAAAGCATTGAGAAAGAAGTACAGCCAAGACAAGCTCATTAGCAAAGTTCTTCGATCACTTTTATCTAAATGGGCTTGCTAAGGAAACTGCTATCGAGGAATCCCATAATTTATCTAAACTCTCTCTTGATAATATTGTAGGAAATCTCATCACACATTAGGCGAGTTTGAAGGAGAGAGAAGAGCAATCAAAGGATAACCCAAAGAATAATTCATAGGCTTTCAAAGCGATAAGAGAAAATCAAAGGTCAAGACAAATATGGGTTTGAGCTCAAGTTTGAGAGTGAGAAAGATAACAATGTAGATCAAATTCTTAAAGGCTTCGAATCCCTCCTCAAATCAAAGGATGGTCAGAAATTTATGCAAGATAAAAGGAGTCACTACACAAGCAAGGTAAATAAAAATAATTCTACTGATTCTTATACTGAGTCAACTTGTTTTCTGTGCAGGAAATCTAGTCACTTAAGGAAGAATCGCCCACTGAACAAAAAGGACTATAAAGAGAAGGGCAAAAGCTTCAAGGTGAGAACATGGGACATATCGAGCGGAGTAGAAGTATCGGAGAGTAGCTCGAGTGATGATGCCAAAAGAGTTGATGTATTCTAAATAAAAATATTCTAAGTGCAAAACTTGTGTGTATAGCATGCAAGTGTCGATCCCACGAGGAAGGTGCGTTCTAAGAAAGGTCCTAAAGTGGTTCTTAAATTGTGATAGATGTAGGCGTCGAAAATTGCCTAAGTCCCCGAACATAGCTCGTGACAGTAAGTTGATGACCGATGAGCCATCCGACGATATAACGGTGAACCGGTAATATCGTAACAACAAGCGAGTGAACGAAGCGCAATAAGCACATCGGCGAAGTATACGAGTCAATGGGAACGGCAAAATAATGAAGAAACGACTCAACCATGAGCTGCAGGATACCCATAAAAGACTTAGCACCACGTGTGTCTTGTTCCTACCATGGGTGTTGTGCCTATGGGAGTTGTAGATATCCTTTCCAGCTTTCTAACGCATCTTGTATCAACTCATTCCGAGAACGGACGAGAGAGTTAGAGCCGAAACAACCGAGAGGGTCCAGGCTGTTTCACCTCTGCAGGACACCAATGATGTCTCATACATGTTGGCCATGATACGGTTCGAATATGAGGAAGCTCAAAATATAAAAGTTGTAGCTCTCTTCACCAGATTTCTAAAACATCTTGAATCGCATCAATCGGAGGTCGGATGAGATAATTAGAGCTAAAATAGCCGGGGCATATCAGACTGTCTCGGCCAAGGCCGAGACAGACTCGGCCCAGAACGCCCAAAACGCGTTTTTTGACGGTTTTCTCGGGATTTGAGCCTTCCAACCACCTTGATATTATCTCTAAACATGGTTAAGAGGATATGGGCTGAAGATATGATTAAATCATCCATTCTTATCCGAAAACAGCTTCTAAAACCTATAAATACCGCCCAAGGGCCTTCATTGAAAGGCGTCGAGAAAAAGCTTTGCGAAGCCACAATGGGTTGGTAGAGCAAGAGGGGCATGAATTTCAAGGAGGAAGAGATCTCGGTGAGTTCTTTAGCATAAAGCGAGAAAGTTCGAGAGATCTGAAAATTTTTGAGAAGCCGAAGCTCTGTCAAATTGCCTTCTCACCTCAGATCTAAATTCGGGAGCGACGACCGATCTTCTTTGACACCAGATCCAGATCTCGGCGAACTCTTAAGGGCTATTATCATCCTTTGTGAGATAATCCCCAGGGCTATTATCCTCTTTCGTGAGATAATCCCCTCAAAAAGGTTCGAGAGATCGGATCTCAGATCTACACGTGATCCCTTGAGATTAAACTTTGTTTTGATCTCGAGAAGAGCTTTGATTTCACTTGGTCGATCTCATTCGCTTCGGGCTGTTATTCCCTTTGTGAAATAACCCCCGTTTACCGTGTAGGTCTTTCTTTGGATCACGATCACGCGGCGGTCCACGGACGGAAAAGAAGTCCCCGGCACAGGCAAAGACACCCACGCAAGCGAGGACCCGATAAACGGATCCCGCGTTTGTTTTGGTGAAAGAAAGTTGTAATTTTTTTTTTGATTTTTTATTGTAAAGCCTTATAAAAAGGCGAGTTATTTTTTAATCCGTTTGTAAATCCATAAAGGTGTAACGAATTCATCGGCAATGACAATCATCCCGACTTTCACCGCGAACAATAGAAAAGAGAGACTAGAGGTTGGTTGGGTGTTGATTTATGCAAATAAAAAGGCTAAAATAAGAAAAAGATGAAACCCAAGAGAAGAAAGCAAATAAAAGAGATGAAGAAAATCAAGTTATAAAACTAGAAATCTAGGATTAAATCCACTAGTTAATTCCTATTTGGATTTAATAATAACTCTCTTTTAGTTATCATATTACTAGATTTCTTAAACATAGATTATCAAGTTATTTAAAATAAGCATAACCTATCAAATTTATATCTAAGCAATATCACCATTCATGAATAGAAATAAATAACTAAATAGTAATTCTATAATTGAAAGAGCCTAAACTATCAAACCATTTAAGAAAAGTATAGCTGTTAATTTTTTCTACCACTTATTATTTTGGTTGATTATCCTAAGCATGATCAATTAAACATAAAAAGTGATCAATTCAAACACTAAATAGAAATTAAACTAGCTTCATCTAATACTAGATATTTTAAAGAAATTAGCTACTCATACTACTTCTAGAAAACAAGAATAAAAAGTAAGAAAATCTAAATTACAAAGCATAAAACAAAATATAAATTAAAAATAAAAAATTAAATCCTAAACATGCAATTCTAAACAAGAAATAAAAAGGAAAAAATAAAGACTTACATTGCAATGGGTTAGCCCTTTGTGAAGCAAATCTTCATCAACACAAGAGAATAAGAAGAAAATTAAAAAGAGAAAAGAAACTTTTATTTTTGTTATACTAAAGTTTTATAATGGTGGAAGGGCTAATTAAAGGTCAACCTCTTTAAAACGGAGTTTACAAAATTTTACATATATTTAACCCTCGCTCTCTACCCCTATTTGCAACCTATTGTAGGCGTTAAAAAATACTTACAAGATCCCCGAAACCAACTCGTGACGGGGAGTCGGCGAATGACAACCCATCGAATGATACGGACGTCGCACTTCTGGCGGACCTCGCCATTTGGCGAGCCTCGTGTTCACTTGGCGAAGCCTCAGCTCATTTCGGCGAACCTCGTCTTCTGGCGAACCTCGCACTTCTGGCGAACCTCGGTTCCTTTCGGCGAACCTCGGTTCATTTTGGCGAACCTCGCCTGTTGACGAACCTCGCCTTTTGACGAACCTCGCCTTTTGGCGAACCTCGCCAATTGGCGAGCCTCGTGTTCACTTGGCGAAGCCCCAGTTCATTTTGGCGAACCTCGGTTCCTTGTGGCGAACCTCGCCTTTTGGCGAACCTCGGTTCATTTTGGCGAACCTCGCCTTTTGACGAACCTCGCCTTTTGGCGAACCTCGCCATTTGGCGAGCCTCGTGTTCACTTGGCGAAGCCTCAGTTCATTTTGGCGAACCTCGGTTCCTGCTGGCAAACCTCGGTTCATTCAGTCGAACCTCGTATTCGTTTGGCGAGCCTCGGTTCCTTTTAGCGAACCTCGAACCTCGTATTCGTTTGAACCTCGTGCCGAGGCACCTCGGCCAACTTGGCCGAGGCACCTCGGCCACTTTGGCCGAGGCACCGACGCGGACAGCACAAGTCCCCGACTTGTATAAATAGGAGGGCGGCTGGAGAGCTTGGGGGGGAATTTCTGGAGATCTTTTTGGAGAAAAAGCGGACTTTGAGAGAGCTTCGGTGGTTCTTGGGCGGCGGTTCGGGGGCTTCTTGGAGCGGACTTTGGGCAATTGAGGAGCGGCTTGAAGAGGCGGAACTTCGGAGATAGAGGTTGAACTTCGAGCTGATCGAGAAGAGACGAGATTCGATCAAGAGGAATTCGTTGCGCCCGTGATCTACACAACGAGGTAGAGGATCCACCAGCCCACGCCGGTCTAGGTCAAGTTTATGATTTACCCTCTAGGCTAAGCTTAGTCTTAGTCTCGAGGCGGCGTGTGATTTCTCCTAGTAGATTTCACCCGCTCCGGCGATCACCTCCTTCGTGAGTTGATCCCCGTCGGCGTCTTATTTCCTTCGTGAAATAAGCACTCCAGATTCGCAGATCTCGTATCTAGATCTCCACTCGGATCGGGATTGCGCGGCGGTCCACGGACACAAAAGTCCGTGACCGAAAGAACGCATGGCGAGGATCTCGATATAACGAGATCCTCGTGTTTGTTCATTCAGGAAAAAGTTGTAATCTTTTTTTATTTTCATTGTAAGCCTTATAAAAAGGCGATATTTTTCTTTGAATTTGTTTCAGGCGACTGAAGTTTGTAACAGTTCAAATCAATGACAATCAAACCGACTTTTACCGCGAACAAGCTGGCGACCACAGTGGGAGCCACCGGCCTCAGATCGGAGGTCGTCGTGCCGCAACCGCGGATCCCTATCCCGGTGGAGGAAGAGGTCGAAGTTCGAAGTTCGACCGCCAGGCACGAGGAGTATCTTTCCTCGTCCTCGAGATCCGCTCTCCCGCCGCTCCAAGAAGGACTCACGCAAGGAGAACCCGATGGGCCTCCGATGTAGAGCCCCGTGACGGCGAAGTCCAACCTCGCCGCCGCAGTAGCGAAATCCCCGGCCGGCGAAGTCGGATGGCGCGAGGCGAGCGTCGATGGCGCGCTGTGCTCTCCAGCGAGCCCAAGGCGGCAGCCGAGCATGGCGCGTAAATATGCCAGGGCCGTGCAATCCATGGATGGGGTCCGCTACGAAACGGATCTAAGATCCAGACTTACCCAGAGGTTCCAGCCTCAAGTGATCGATGGTTCATCCAAGCCGTCAACTAACGAGTGGGTCCGTGTCAAACGGAACCGCTCCACACTTCAGGAGCGTATTCGGAAGCGTCGTGCACTTCTTGCACAGGCACGAGCTTTAGTGCAGCAAGCTCGTGAATTAAAGAAGGAGGTAGTAAAGAAGCCACCAACGTACCACTAGGTTTGGAGGCCCAAGTCTAACGGTGCCCCAACCCCAGTTGCCCACGCTCCTGTCTCGGCACTTAAGCCGAAGGCTATAGGCGTCTCAAGTTCAACACCAAAGCCCAAGACGGAGCCTCAAGGTCAAAGGTGCACACTGGCAGTGGTGAAGCCAACTCCCGTCACCACCACCAAACCAACTATCAAGGATCGCTTGGGTCCTCTGAAGGGATCACGGGTCACTCCTCATACAGGAGGCTGCACCCGTTCCAGAAAGGACCGGGAGATTCCTGCAACCCCACCAACCGGATTAAAGATCGGTCCGAGAGTCCCTCAAACTTCACGCCACATAAGCGGAAGTCAAGGCGAGTTACTTTCGGTAGTTTTGGCCATTCTCTAAGGAGACGCCTCGTCTGATGACGACGACGTTATACCCGAGAGATCGCGCCAACACACGGCAGATTGCTCCGGTACACATACTGATGAACAGTATTACCGAGCAGGGGGTACGAGGAAATCTCGGAGGGATTCCCCCAAACTCATACGGTCGTGCTTGTGCTCTAAGCTCATCAAAACGGTGCTCTCAGAGTGCAATTGCCGACGAGAAACTCCAGAAAGAGTTTCGGTCTTCCAGAGACTTAGCACCGACACGTCAAGACCCAGGTCAAGGCGATTCCGCAGAAGGATGGCATCCCGAGAAGATGGATTGCCAGGGGTCACTAATAATATGACCAGCAAAGAACCGTTGTCACGGGCTATTCCCAGCGCATCGCAACGGTTAACTCGTTTGCGGTCCGGGACTATCCGACGGTCCAGATACGACAAACTTCTGAAAGGGATACCCGCGGAGGATGATGCATCGGATATTGGCTCCGACAATGCCTCTCGATCATCTGTATCTAGTGAAGGAGCCCCAAGAAACGCCATGATCGCATGCATCAAGTGGCTAAGATGCTAGACGGCGTTGGCTAAACAACGGAAAACTTCAAGCTAGAGATGGATTTGACCATGCACGATGAGAGAAATGCATGACCAACAGATCCAAGCCTTGACAAAACAGGGAATCGAATGGACATATCGCGTCGATCAAGATGATAGCGATTCAGACTAGGAGGAAATACAAGAGGATGATAACCCTCCTGAACCACGCAACGCTGGGCATGATGCGGGTGTGGTTGCTCATGAGAGCGACAAGATCAAAGACCTCGAGAGCAAAATCAACTCATTGATTTCCGCTCAAGAGGTGAAGAAAACCGGCATCCCTTGCCCATATCCTAGGGGTGGGAATCGATCCATACCGGCCAAGTTTAACTTAATAAACTTCCGCCGTTTGATGGGAGGGTTCACCAACTCAACACGATATACTTCAAGTCCCACTTGGGGTGATTTCGACGAACCCACGATGGTTCGGTCATTCGTTGGTACCCTTCGCGGGGCTGCCTTCGATTGGTACCGCCGTCTCAAGCCGGGGAGCATTCACAACTGGGACGACATGGAGTCTAGCTTCCTCGCCAATTTCTTCGACGATGATACCGAAGTATCGATCGGGACATTTCTCGACGAGAAACAGAAGGACGGGGAAACCGTGGATATCTTTGTCAAAAGATTCCGGAATAAAGCAATGAACTGTCGGGATCCAATAACAGAGGAGTTCATCCTCCAGACCTGCCATAACAACTTGTCGATAGATGTGCTAGAAGCAATGGGGACAGCACCATCTATAACGTGGAAGGACTTGAAGGTTCGTGGAGAGCAAGCTGAAAGATTTCTCAAAAGGAAAAGGCGGAAAGAGGCCACCGCGGCAAGAGCTCCGGCTTTGTCCCACGTGGCAAAGGGAAAGAGCAGCCAAGACGGCGGTTGCGAACCAAACGCTTCAACTCCAACCCCGGCGATGGCGCGGCAACAACAACGAGCGCGCGGGCACAATCAACGTGGCAACTGGGTCACGAAGCGAAGGCCTCGGCAAAGATCCGAAGTCCTATTCCTTTAGGGACGACGAAATTCCCGGTCTCTTCAAATATCTTGTCGAAAATAACAAGATCAAGCTCCCTCCGATTCAGAATCAAGAAGAAGCAATGAGGACGAACGACCCAAAATACTGCGCGTATCACAGGGCAATTCATCACCCCACTAAATCCTGTTTCAGCCTTAAGGATAAAATCCAAGCTTTAATTGACGTAGGGGTCATCACTATGAAGCCGTCCAAAGAAAAGAAGGTCGGAGCAAATGCGGTGTCCATAAGCTTTGGGTCAGTGCCATTGACATGGTTTGAACCCAAACCAGTGGTCAAAGTCGCGATGAAGACGGTGAATGACGACCCACACAAGCAACGCCAGAAAGGACTTGTACCATATACGGCCCCAAATGGCGAGGTCCTGTGGATCCACCCAGACCTGCTTGAGGATGAGCAATGGGTAGCCTCTTCTTCATTGAAGAAAAAATCAAAGCGGAAGGGAAAGGCATGCCATGCCACTTCCGCAATTCTGGAGGGAGATGACGAACAGGTGGTAACATTCCAGCTGTCCGAAGGGGAACCTGAAGCCCACGCCACCAGGAGCGGACACGAGTACAAATACAAATACCCGGAAGTCCCCGACCCTAAGGCCAAGGCCATTTGTCGGCCCGGGGTGCCAACGATTCCCCTCACTCCGTAGAAAGCGCGACAAGTGGTATAAAGAAGCCACGGCCGGCGACAAAGTTCAGCTCGGCGGTCTCGGTTCAATCACCCGATTAGAAAAGACAAATCGGGAAGCTCCAACGCCCCATATCGCTTCGACGTTATGGACCAATTGGCTAATATTCCCGCCAGAATCACTCTCTACGAGTTGCTGCGGTTGTCAAAAGAGACAAGAAAAGCTCTTCAAGAAGCCCTCACGATTCGAGGTCTTCCTCACTCAGATTAGGCCGAGTCCGTAAGAGTCGGCCCAACAATGCAACCTTGCAGCTAAACACTTCCCCTGCATCACTTTTACAAAGGAGGATATGCAGACGAGGAATTCCAAGCACGATAGGCCGCTATACTTCACCGGGTATATTGGCTCTAGTGAAGTTAACCTGATCCAAGTCGATCCGGTTTCCGCTGTGAGCATCATGCCCCTACGCCTCATGTATCATCTTGGAATTCCTGCCAGTAAGCTGGCATCAACAGGCACGGTGATCTATGGATTTAACACCAGCGGGTCTCGGCCGCTTGGTAAAATCCGGATAAAGTGCCAAATGGGGGACTTAAAGTCCGAAGTCACCTGCTATGTGATTGACGCGGAGACTTCCTATAACTTATTATTGGGTCGACCTTGGATCCACAGTAACGTTATAGTCCCATCTACTCTTCATCAGTGTCTCAAGTACGTAGACATGAATAATGAGGTCAAGATGGTGGTCGCGGACAAACAACCGTTTAAGGGGATGGAGAATTATTTTACTGATTCTCTCCTCTACGGTAATGAGTCCGAAACTGAATCATCGGCCCAAGGCACGGACAGCGGTGAAGAAGGCGTCGGCGGGCTTGGTTATAGTGGTGGTTTTATTTTAAATGACATTGTACCCCTTGTAATCAATCTTGACGATGAAGAATCGTCAGATGAACATTGTAATTGGCAAATTGCCTAGGAATCAATAAATGACGATTTAGAGTACCCTTTGTCTTTGAATGATGTGATGACAGGTTTGTACAACAATCCAGAGTTGCACCTACCAACTCGGTCATTTTGCTTTACACAAAAGCAGTTCCGAGACTCCTTTGGGACAACACTCGTCATCCCACGAAGATCAGGTAATGAAAAAGACTTGGTTTACGGAAAAGGAGATGCAGTTCCAACGCCGAGTCATTTCTTTGAAGTAGATGAAGTCGATAATGGGCCTATCCTCCACACCTTCAGATATAGTCCGGAAACATTGGGTATTATGAAGAAGTGGGGGTACGACTTGACACAAGGGGAAGGTCTATATTTTGGGCGAGGTCCTCGAGTCCCTCCCAGAGCGGCATATGTCCCAAGAGGGAAGCCGGATAACTATTATGCATTTAGACGGGGATTGGGATACGAATCCTCTTCAGAAGATGAATGCTCATGGCTGATTGATAATAATCCACCCGGTGAAGGGGACGGACATTCGTCTGATTCTTCGGCTTGGGATTCCGACACCAGCCTCGGAGAAGCCTTCAAGGCTTTGATATCAAATATGGCTACGGTCGATCCTGCCACTGTTGAGAGTGATGAAGACATGCCAACATGGGAAGACCCATGGATCCATCAACTTCGAGGCGGTTTGGGGATAGATTCGAACAAAGAGAGCCCCCACTAGGGCGAGGTAGTCGAGTTAACATGGGTGATGAAGAGCATCCTAAGCTCATAAACATCGCAATACTCTTCCCTCGAAAGAAAAGGAAGAGTTGATTGCCTTAATCGAGGAGTATATCGATGTATTCACCGAGCTACGAGGACATACGGGACTTCGACCCTAATGTGGCGACACATCGCCTCAACATCAAGATGGATGTCAAACTGTCAAGCAACCGCAAGGCAGTTTAAGCCCACAAATCTTGCGGGCAATCGTTGGCGAAGTGAAGAAACTCATAGAATCGATTCATCGAGGAAATTCAACATCCGGATTGGGTGGCGAATATAGTCCGGTCATGAAGAAAAATGGTTCGATTAGGATGCGTATGCGACTCTGAGACACGGCAGCTGCTTGCGAAAGATGACTTTCCTCTTCCAATCACGATGTCATAGTCGACAATACATGTGGATTTGAAAGAATGTCGTTCATGGATGGTTTCTCGGATACAATCAGATTAAATGCACCGATGAGGCCAAACACGGTGTTGAAGCCCATCGGGATATATTGCTACGGTCATGCCGTTCGGCCTCAAAAATGCCGGCACCACATATCAGCGGGCAATGACTAAGATTTTCCAGGATCATCTTTGGAAAACAGTCGAATGCTACGTCGACGACTTGGTCGTGAAAAGCCTTGACAAAGGAGATCACATCAAAGATCTTAGGACAGAATTCGAGCTCATGCGAACTCATCAACTAAAGATGAACCACGCCAAATCCTTCCTTGGGATGTCTAGTGGCAAGTTCCCGGCTTCATCGTCACCGACAAAGGAATCCCGTCGATCGACAAAGTGAAGGCGATTCAAGAGTTGCAACCTCAGAAATCACGAGAACTTCGGGGGTTACAGGGCGATTGGCGTACATCGGCCGGTTCATATCGAACCTATCAGGAAGTGCCAACCGTTCTCAAAGTTGAATAAGAAGGCGTGTCATTTATTTGGGACGGCCTTTGCGAGCATTGAAGAGATCAAATCGTATCTTAAAACCTCCTGTTCTTGTTGCAGCGGTGGGAAAACCGTTTTTGATCTACGTCAAGGCAGCGGATCACTCGTTAAAGCTTTACTCGCCAAGGCGGCGGCAATGATCCGCGAGCGAGCGATGTATTACGAGCGACCATTAGTGGCCGAGTCTCGATATCCAATGGTCGAAGCGGTGCCTTGCATTAGTGTTCAAATCGAGAAAATGCGACACTATTTAGTCAGACGACGATTTATGTTATCTCTAACGTAAATCGGTCCGAATATTTATGACCGGCCGGCCTCAATGAGTTGGCGTTTGGCGAAATAGGCTTTGCTCTTGTCCCAACACGACACACTTCAAACAACGAAGTCAGGTCAAGGGCAAGCGATTTGCGATCTCTTGGTACGCCAACCCGACAACGAGCGGTTGAGCTATATGATGACCTTGGGATGAAGTCCACGAAGTCAACACTACATCGCACCAACAAATATGGCGACTGTACTTTGTGAACTTCTCGAGCTGACGTGGCAAGTGCCCCGGATGTTCCAAGATCCGGAGTGGAGTTGTCTTGATTTTCAGGAATCATGTCATGCCCGTGCTTATTCACTCACCGAACCTTGTTTCAATAGCGTAGCGAATACAATGCGCTATTGGACTTAGTTTCGCCAAGGGCTGGGGTCGGTATCTCGAAGCGTCTGGCGATTCACAATTGATAGTTAAGCGGTTGGTGACTATGAAGTTAGAAACCACGATCACGGTCCTATCATCGATAGCCGTTAAAATGGCGGACTCATTTGAAGAATTCTTCATCGAATATATCCGCTTGAGCGCTCATGCGGATGCATTGGCGCATTAGCGCGTATCGGCACACAACCGACACCGAGCAACTAGTTACGGTCGGGACTCACCAACTCTTCGTACCATTATCGAAGAGGCACAAGAAGATAAGGGGTAGTTACCAAAGTACATGCAACCCAAAAAGTTGGAGCCAGATTGGCTTTCCTATCATCGATTCGTCTTACATGACATTACGCGGGAAGGCGTGAGGAAAGTCAATCCGACTCAAGATTCTTTACGACCACGAGAAACCCGGATGTTATATGCGTAGGTGCGATGGTCTTTACTCCGATGCCTTTCAAACAAGGGGCGAGGGTCCTTCGGAAGCTGAAGGTGAATGTGGAGCACACCGGCTGGTCCCAAGCTCTACGATCGAATCGGGAGAATGGGCTACTTTTGGCCCACGATGATTAATGGCGGTCGATGCGGCTGGAAATGCCGCGTGTCAAATTCCGCGAATTATATGCATCGACCTCTGGCGATTGCATCCTTCGACATCACGGCCATTGAGACATGGGGAATGGGCGTTGTAGGTCCCATTTTTCCTCCGTCGGTTAAAGGAGATCGGTTTATTCTAGCGATCACCGACTACTTCTCAAGTGAAGTGAAGCAATCCGCTAAAAGAGGTCAAGGCGAGTACCGCCATCAAGTTTATCAAACACCATGTCGCCTATCGACACGGTGTCCCGAGACGGATCGTGCATGACAACGGTCCCCAATTTATCGGCAATTCCTTCATCGGGTTTTGCGAAAAGTTCAAGATACAAGATGTCAACCGGCCTATAATCCAACGGCAAATGGATTAGGCGTTCAACAAACGATTATCAAGATTTTGTCGAAGCTTGTGAAGAATAACAAAGCGGTGGGACGATAAACTTCGGGCTTTTCTGAGCATATCGCTTGATATATGCGGAAGAAAGACCCCGTATTCTCTGGTCTACGGATGTGAAGCAGTTCTCCCGTTGGAAACCAGATCCGCCACTTCAGACGCCTTTCAACAGATGACGACCAAGAACAACATCAAAAACATCTCGAAGAGCTTGAGATGTTAGATGAGAAGCGCCTGGAGGCTCAACAATGCATTGAGTTCTATTAAGCTAGGATGTCGAGGGCTTTCAACAAGAAAGTACGACAACGGAGTTTCAAAGAAGGAGATTTGGTCCTCGCTGCTCGACGACCAATAATCCTCACTTCCAAGAAGAAAGGCAAATTCGAACCTAAATGGGAGGGTCCGTTTGTAATAGAAACGGTCTATTCTAATGGTGCGTATCGCCTAATTACCCAAAATGGCGACCGGCAATTAATGCCGATAAATGGGAAGTTTCTGAAGAAATACTACCCTTAGTATCTTCAGGATAACCCGTTTCAACGGGAAGTTCCTCGTGGGATGTGTTACCCACTTTCCTTGAGGATAACCCTAGATTTATCCTCCATCATAATTTCCCCCACCGATCAAATTCCTTGACGGTAGGTCTACAAAATTTTCTGGTACATTACCAAAATCCCCTCTTGATTCCTTCTATGAACAAGAGGCCCATTCAAAATCCCTTTCACGCCGGAGATAGAACATAAAATTCTTCCTCTCCAAGCGTAAGATCCTTTTCGTGACAAACGGAAGGGTTCTATCCATCCCTCTTCTAGGTAGCCGATCAAGGTATGCGCCGATTTTCGCACTGTGTTGTCCGCTCAAGGTCACCTCGAGTCTCTTCGGTTCTCGGAGTGGAGATCCCACTCTTAGTTCCATCTTTCATCTTAGGTAGCGCCGATCAAGGTATGCGCCGATTTTCGCACTGTGTTGTCCGCCAAGGTCACCCGAAGTCTCTTCGTTCTCTGAGTGGAGATCCCACTCTTAGTTCCACCTTTCATCTTAGGTAGCGCCGACCGGAAGGTATAAGTACGGGATTTTCGCACTGTGTTGTCCTACCAAGGTCACCTCGAGTCTCTTCGGTTCTGAGTGGAGATCCCACTCTTAGTTCCACCTTTCATCTTAGGTAGCTCGATCAAGGTATGCGCCGATTTTCAAACCAGTTGTCCACTCAAGGTCACCCGAAGTCTCTTCGTTCTCTGAGAGGGAGATCCCACTCTTAGTTCCACCTTTCATCTTAGGTAGCTCGATCAAGGTATGCGCCGATTTTCGCACTGTGTTGTCCGCCTCAAGGTCACCTCGAAGTCTCTTCGTTCTCTGAGTGGAGATCCCACTCTTAGTTCCACCTTTCATCTTAGGTAGCGCCGAATCGGGCGGCGCTCGATTTTCAAACCAGTTGTCCACCAAGGTCACTCGAAGTCTCTTCGTTCTCGAGGGAGATCCCACTCTTAGTTCCACCTTTCATCTTAGGTAGCCGATCAAGGTATGCGCCGATTTTCGCACTGTGTTGTCCACCAAGGTCACCTCGAAGTCTCTTCGTTCTCTGAGTGAGATCCCACTTTAGTTCCACCTTTCATCTTAGGTAGCCGATCAAGGTATGCGCCGGATTTTCGCACTGTGTTGTCCACCAAGGTCACCTCGAAGTCTCTTCGTTCTCTGAGTGGAGATCCCACTCTTAGTTTCACCTTTCATCTTAGGTAGCGCCGATCAAGGCAATGCCGGGATTTTCAAACCAGTTGTCCACCAAGGTCACCTCGAAGTCTCTTCGTTCTCTGAGTGGAGATCACACTCTTAGTTTCACCTTTCATCTTAGGTAGCGCCGATCAAGGTATGCGCCGATTTTCAAACCGGGTTGTCGCTGAAGGTCACGAGTCTCTTCGGTTCTCGAGTGGAGATCCCACTCTTAGTTCCACCTCTTATCTTAGGTAGCCGATCAAGGTATGGCCGAGATTTTAGACCGTGTAGTCCCACTAAAGGTCACCTCGAAGTCTTTCGATTCCTACGCAAGGAATCATTGTTAGCCTCATCCCTGAAATAGAACACATTCTTCCTTTCCCACCTCAATCAATCTAGCACCGTTCGGCCATTCTCCCAAAAGAAGACACCAAGATTCATCTTGGGGCATTTTATCCCGGCCTAAGAGGGATAAAGCCAACGCCACACGCTGCTGTCGGGTTTAGTCTTTCTCCCATTGAAGAAGACACCGTAGTTTGATTCGGGGCATTTTATCCCAAGCCTAAGAAGGATAAAGCCAACGCCACACGCTGCCGGTTTAGTCTTTCTCCATTGAAGAAGACACCGTAGTTTGATTCGGGGCATTTTATCCCAAGCCTAAGAAGGATAAAGCCAACGCCACACGCTGCTAGTTTGTTTAGTCTTTCTCCGATTGAAGAAGACACCGTAGTTTGATTCGGGGCATTTTATCCCGGCCTAAGAGGGATAAAGCCAACATCTAACACACGCTGCCGGTTTAGTCTTTTCTCCCATTGAAGAAGACACCAGAGATCGATTCGGGGCATTTTATCCGGCCTAAGAAGGATAAAGCCAACGCCACCACGCTCGCCACGGTAGTCTATTCCCTGATAAAAGACGAAGCTCACGATTCAACATCGTAGCATTAAGTCTAGAAGAGTTTCATTCTTTTAGCACAACGTCGGTGTAGAACGGATTTAGAAAATCTACATGCTAGCCCAACTCAAACGGTGGTTGGTAAAGGCTCATCAAACCCGCTGAAGGTCGGGGTTGGCCAATAACCCTAAAGTCGACGCCTAACACGCTGCTGCCGGTTTAGTCTTTTTCCGATTGAAGAAGACACCGAGTTCGACTCGGTATTTTATCCCGGCCTAAGAAGGATAAAGCCAACATCTAACACACGCTGTCGGCTTAGTCTTTCTCCGATTGAAGAAGACACCAGAGATCGATTCGGGTATTTTATCCCAAACCTAAGAAGGGATGAAGTCGACGCCACACGCTGCCGGTTTAGTCTTTTTCCATTGAAGAAGACGCCGAGTTTGATTCGGGTATTTTATCCCGGCCTAAGAAGGGATGAGTCTACGGTAACACGCTGCTGTCGGGTGGTCTCTTGCCCGTAAAAGAGTAATGAAGCCTAGTATTCAATATCATAGCAACAAGTCTAGAAGAGTTTCATTCTTTTAGCACAACGCCACGCGTAACGGATCCGATAATCCGCACGCTAGCCCAACTCAAACGGTGGTTGGTAAAGGCTAATCAAACCCGTTGATGGCTGAGGGTTTGCCAAAAATCCTATAAGTATTATGGTTAATTATTTCTGACGAAGTAAAAGAATCATAATAAACAATGAAAGGAATGGATCTTATTCATTTGAAGCAAATATAGAAGGAGCTACAACTGTTTAAACATCAAGTCTATGACAAAGGATTTGCTGTTCAAGCTGAGACATTTCACCATGGTAAGCCTGGTGGAGTTCTTCCTGCAACTTGGCCCTGAAGGACTCCTCATCGGTGTCCAGTGTCTTCGTGGTTGCCTCCTCGAGCTCAACCAGTTTCTGCTTCGATAGGTCGAGTTCCTTAGACGCGACGGCGAGGGCTTCTTCCTTGTTGGCCTTAGCCAGCTCCAAAATACTCATCTTATCTTCCTCGGCATGGAGCTCTCCCCTGAGCAGTATTATCCTCTCCGCACTCGCCACAATATCAGTCTGGATATGGCTTAGGGAAGAATATGTCTCACACAACAAATTCGAAGCTGATCGGGCGGGTTCTCTCAGACTGCACTTCGAGCCCAAGAAAACACGAGCATCGGCCATGCCTCTAAGCGAGTCGGTATGAGCAGCTACATATGAGGAAGCCCCACCGCCCGCACTTTGCGTCAAGCTTTCCTCCGTGATGGGCGAGGTCATCAACAATGGCTCGAGCCACTGATAACACATATCCCGTATCAAGGCCATCCGGATCAAGCAAAGCACCGAATCGATGAAGAGAAAGCCCGCCATGAAGGACATTTTCGATCACCGTGTTCACCAAAGAAAAGAATGAGCTGCATTTCCAAACAGATAAAAGATGGGATGGATCTTCATCCAAAGATCAACGCCTCGCCAGTCATGGAGTCGAGATGTAGGCTCAGACGAAGAAAAGAGAACCTTAGAATCTTCAACCAAAACTAATGGATGCATATTCGATTGGGGACTCTTACCCGCCTCCTTCTCGTGTAGTTTCAGAGATTGGTGAGTCTACCGAGGCGATCTATCGCCGATACTATCAACCGCAATGAGCCCTCGCAGTGCTCGCCTATCTCAAATGGCCGTGGTAGCCGATTCCGAAAGCGCGAAAGAGGAGTGCCTGCCACTACACAAAAGAAATGTCTCAGCCTCTTTTAATTATAGTGATATTAGCCAAATGGCTGGTCCTATAATTAATCGAAGAGAAAATTTAGACCTTCTTCAGGGATGGTAGCTTCGGGTAAATCTTCATCAAGGGTATCACCATCCCGCGACCAAGCTGCCAGAGTGTGTCATCCATGGAGGTGTTGCCATATAAACCAGCTTCCACGAAATCTTCCATGGAGAAGTCTGAAAAAGAAGGCATTAAGAAGGCGAATGCAACTAAGACGAACAATAGGTAAAGCTACTTACCTCCTGCAGTGGGGTTAGCTTGCTTAGTCTCGGTTCGTGCATTTGTCTCCTGCAATCCCTCTAAAAGAGCAAAAAACGAAGAGGCAATTAGTGGGGGTACGAATTCCGAGTCGTTCAATTCTCGCATTCGCCATCCAGAAGAGGAGTTATCGATGTTAGATGTACCTGGGTTCACCGAATCAGGTCCTACATCGGCCTCCTCCGCCATAGCTCCATACATTTGTTGAGTAAAACTTGGCTCAGCATGAGCAGAACTGGGCCCAGCAGAATCGTGGTGAGGAAAATCAAAGCCAGGATCATAATCCCTAAAAACCCCTGCATGCAAACGGAGAAATGTCAGTCTCCAAAGGCCGAAAATTTCAGATTACATCACGTGAATTGTTACCTTCACACTGATTGATCATTACCGGTCAAGTCTATATCAAGGACCGAGGATTCACGCGATTCTTATGGGCTAACCTCTTTCGTTTAACCCCTTGAGAGGGTTGAAATTCTTCTTCTCCAACAGATTTGCCTGAAAATTCAGTTGGATGAGAAATCCAATGGAAAGGATGAGAAAACGAAGGGGAAAAGGAGAGAGTACCGAGGTTCTTCTCATAAACTGCAGTCTTAGCTTGGTCTTCTCCTAAAGTCGCAGCATCAGAGTTGTGGAACTCCTCCTCAGTCTCGTTTGGCGGATGAGATTGGCGGCACTTCCTCCGAGCTTGAACGGCGCCTCGGTGCTCGAGTGTCGGCTCGCAACGATGCTTCGCCACTAGATCTCGAGATAGCCCTCACAGGACCGCTCGTTAGCTACTAATAGCCAACTACAGTGGAGGAACGTCGATTCCAGCTGACGGTCTGAGCTCGGGAGACTGAATCTAGCACCGGTACATCCCATGACGCTCCACAACCATGCTCGAAGGCCATCCACAAGTCCACCACGAACGGAGCCGCCGGTTCGGGTTCCCAACATAAAGTTGGTCGTGAACCGAACCGACGAGCAAAACGACAGGAAAATAAGGCTCAATGAAGCATTCTTCCTTTACTCGAAAGTGAGATACCCCGCCCGATATTCACTAGCCGCTTGAAACGGCCCATGTCAAGTGAAGTCCGCGGTTCGACCTCCTCGCCGACCGACTCGCCATATCGACCGAGAATCGAGGAAAACATCCGAAAAGATCCATCCTTTATGAATCAGATCCGCTTCGATCTCTCAGAAGCCACGCCTCTTCCATCCGCAATCCTCTACCAACCGCAGAAAGGAGTAGACGACCAGGAAACCCGGTGCCGACATCATGTCGGACGATGAAGGACCAGCCAGCCATCAAATAGGTATATGGGAGCTCCACTCGGACGGAAGGAATACGGATGATGGCTCGCCCTTCTCTCGAGTAAACGCCGGACTATATGCCGCAATCCACGTGAATATTGGCCACCATTACCGAAGGAGAGAGAGTTCCTTCTTGTGAGCAAGCCGAATCGCAGGTAAAGGACCTCCAAAGGTAAAGCATCATCGATTGATATGGAACCACACATTTCTTTAGCCGATCGCAAGATAGGCGGCTAGAAGAGTCGCCTACCGGATAGCTTCACCGCATGCCACGTAAAGGTTGCAAACTTGGTCCCTCGGGAAAATCATCTTCGCCAGAAAAGCCGTAGGAGTTAGCCTCGACCTCTCGACGCTTCATTAACCTTCAAGGAGTGAGCGGTGACAATTCACATATTTCCTCGCCGATTTATCCTCCAAATGCCGGAACAAATAATTGGCAACCGCCTGCACTCACTTGCAATTTCCTTTGGCTAAGGTTCGATTGGGCGAGCTATATAGTAATGACAAGTGAGATCCCACAAAATCTTGTGACGATCAGGTGTGTGTTTCTTCAGCCGACTCAGTTCCTGATTGGAAGGGAAGTACTCCTGATATAGCATCTTCCCCATGGGTAAATCGGAAATTCGGTACATCTCATGTAGAGCCAGCCCCAACTCGCCGTGTTTGGTGAAAAACGTATTTGAATCTGGATTGTAGAGGTCAAATAAGGCGAAGAAATGGTTAGCGCTGATTGGAAGGCCATACATGGTGGCACGAATCGCTGAATACAGGCCGCAAGCGCGAAGTTCTCCATCCCATCGGTTGAGGACGTAATTGGTCAGGCGACCCCACCAATGTTTACCTGATGAGTGAACCCAGCCGTAAAATCTGTGACTAGATGATGGCATCTCGCCCAACGAAGCGGTATTTTCTTCAAAGTTGAAGCAGAACAAAGAGCTCATCACGGGCGTGTGTCCACCCCACAATCCCGTGGTGAAGGCCGATGACGCGATTCCCGCTGGAACCCTGAACGGCTGCTGGTAATAAACCCGCAATGAATATGATCATGCTCGCAGAAGACGCCATGACATACGGCGGTCACGGCGGGTGTCCAAATCACCAATGAGAGCCGACGAGGTATTCGAGGAATATACAAGGGACCTCCGCCGCCTTGGTTCAACCATCGCCGCTCGACAAAAGCGTATCCGGATCCTTAATCGAAGCCAACGATAATCGCTTTTCGCAAAGGTGCGATGGAGTTGGTGTCCTTTATGAGTGGCGATCGGTGACCAATCGTCGGAGAATGCGGAACTCCCTCAACTACACCAATCGCCGACGCATCGGGTGCAAATCGAGGCGCAGATACAAATCGCGGATCATCACACGTGGAATAATAGTCACTACGGCCCATCAACCGCATATGTCGGAAAAGCTCCCGAGGAATAATCAATCAAATCGAAAATATTCGCTAGTAAAAGGCTGAATTCATCTTACATAGATTGAGTCATTTACCTTAACGGTATGACGATTTCATCCATATCGACACCGAGAACGATAAATATAGTCGCAAACAAAGCGGCAATATATTTCGCTCTACGAGCAAAGGTACGGTATGAAATCGCCCCGCTAAAGATATCGAGACGGGTGATCTTTGAAGCCCCAATCCTCACGAAGGAAGATTTCGCTCTTCCCAATCGCCTCACAAAGGAGGACGGCGGGTCGTAACAAGGATACACAATCTGAAGCGCCGGTCCCCGCAGCGAGGACTTCGCTCTTCCCAATCGCCTCACAAAGGAGGACGGCGGGTCGTAACAAGTGTACACAATCTGCGTCGATCCCCACAAAGGAGGATTTCGCTCTTCCCAATCGCCTCACGAAGGAGAACGGCGGGATACAACGATATATGTACGAATATGATGACGCCGGGCGCACCACCGAAAGAAGGAGGCGCATTCACGCCGCGGCGAAGTTGATCGACTCGGCTGCGGATCTTCCGATGACATCGAAGCCGCAAAATACAACAAAAGTCAGATATGCAGTTGAAAATC
Organism: Asparagus setaceus; assembly: GCA_012295165.1. Lineage (NCBI taxonomy): Eukaryota > Viridiplantae > Streptophyta > Magnoliopsida > Asparagales > Asparagaceae > Asparagus > Asparagus setaceus. Next base: position 7,275,286 of record CM022709.1, read on the forward strand.
AACAAAAGGGCATCAAAGGAAACCCGTCGCAGCTCATCGACCACAATCGGTGCAACGACGATCGATTTGAGGCTCAGCGCAAGCAAACTCCGCGCTGCCAAGCGCAAATACCGAAGCTCGACGCCAATACCACCACGCCGCCACACTACCGGCCGCCGCCGCCGCCAGCGCCGCGCTCGCCGTCGCCGCCTAACGCCGCCGCGCCGCCAGCCGGTGGACCGGCATTGTGGCCGAGTTGCTGTTCCTCTCCCCGCGTGGTCTGCGTTACCTGCATGCACAAGAAAAAGAGAGAAGAAAAAGATGAAGAAGGACTTGTAAAGCTCTCATGTGCATACCTTGTTGATCGAGGAAGATAAGACGGCGAGAGACGAGAAGAAAACAAGAGAAAAAGAGCACAGAGAAGGGGCCGGCCTAGGTCAGAGGAATAGGGTTTGTGGATATTTATAGCAACCCCACATGAACCCAATCCCTTTTGAATAAGGAGTCCTATTTGGCGATGGGTAGGAATTCTAATTGGAGCCCAATTGGATATCTAAAAGGAATCCAAAACAGCCCAATAATTTATCCATCCTCTTTCCTAAATATTTGGAAAGATTTTGGAGATGCTACCCGGCTCAATTCTCCAAATATTCTCCCATGTGGTCTAATCCTACTCCAACAAGGATTACGAGTATAAACTGTTTCCCAATTTGTCGAGAAGTTCCCGCAAGAATATTTTCACAAAAAAATATTCTTAGGGATAACTCGATCGTGCGGATTGCATCGACGATCCACGTCAGCCCAATTCTACTCCAACTAGGATTACGAGTATAAACTGTTCCCCAATTTGTCGAGAAGTTCCCGGAAGAATGTTTTCAAAAAATATTCTTAGGGATAACTCGATCGTGCGGATTGCATCGACGCCGATCAACGCGTTGCCCAATCCTACTCCAACTAGGATTACGAGTATAAACTGTTTCCAAATTTTCAACGAGGAGTTCCTGGAGAATAAACCCATATTCTTAAGGATAACTCGATAACCCTTAATTTCCTCCTACCATAATATCCAAGAGAGGAACAACCTGACGAGGCATGTAAGTCGTGTTGACACCGGACAACGTGTCTAGTCCCGGAGGAACTTCTCCCACTATGAATAATCATATCCCAACAAAGGCCAAAGCGTCGCACTCGCCGACTGAAGGCCAGCACGATGGTTGAAAGCCAAATGGTCTCTTGTTTCGACAAGGAATCCTTGGAGGATATTTCCATGAAAAGATTAGTCCTCCCGCTGTGGTTAAACCAACAACACACGTGATGATGGAAGAAATAGCCGACTGAGGGTTATGAAATTCCATGTATTCGACACAACCAACGTGTCGCCAACAAGGAGTTCGCCGACATACGGATAAGTCCAAAAGTCTGATGGTTAGTCAAACAACAACCAACCGACACGAGTTACAAACAAAACTCACCCACCAGCTTCAAATCAAGATTTTAACAAGCGGTCAGACAATAAATGCAAAGACTGCGGATCTTATCGTAAATCCTACAAAGAACTGGATGATCCGAAGAATCGAAGACTTGAAGCTAACTTTGGGACCCTCTCACGATCGAAGGTCGAACCATCATGTCCAAAGTATTCCAGGCTCGCCTATAAAAGAACGAGACTGAAACACTTTGGAGGGGGTATCTGTAGGCGTTAAAAAATACTTACAAGATCCCCGAAACCAACTCGTGACGGGGAGTCGGCGAATGACAACCCATCGAATGATACGGACGTCGCACTTCTGGCGGACCTCGCCATTTGGCGAGCCTCGTGTTCACTTGGCGAAGCCTCAGCTCATTTCGGCGAACCTCGTCTTCTGGCGAACCTCGCACTTCTGGCGAACCTCGCCTTTTGGCGAACCTCGGTTCCTTTTGGCGAACCTCGGTTCCTTCTGGCGAACTCGCCGCTGATCTAACCTCGCTTTTGACGAACTCGCTTTTGGCGAACCTCGCCATTGGCGAGCCTCGTGTTCACTTGGCGAAGCCTCGGTTCATTTTGGCGAACCTCGGTTCCTTGTGGCGAACTCGAAGACGGGCGAACCTCGGTTCATTTTGGCAAACTCGCTTTTGACGAACCTCGCTTTTGACGAACTCGCTTTTGGCGAACCTCGGTTCATTTTGGCAACCTCGCTTTTGACGAACCTCGCTTTTGGCGAACCTCGGTTCCTTTCGCGAACCTCGGTTCATTTTGGCAACCTCGCTTTTGATCGAACCTCGCTTTTGGCGAACCTCGGTTCATTTTGGCAACCTCGCTTTTGACGAACCTCGCTTTTGATCGAACCTCGCTTTTGACGAACTCGCTTTTGGCGAACCTCGCCATTTGGCGAGCCTCGTGTTCACTTGGCGAAGCCTCGGTTCATTTTGGCGAACCTCGCCTTTTGGCGAACCTCGCTTTTGGCGAACCTCGGTTCCTTTTAGCGAACCTCGAACCTCAGATTCGTTTGGCGAGCCTCGGTTCCTTTTAGCGAACCTCGAACCTCGTATTCGTTTGAACCTCGTGCCGAGGCACCTCGGCCAACTTAGCCGAGGCACCTCGGCCAACTTGGCCGAGGCACCGACGCGGACAGCACAAGTCCCCCGACTTGTATAAATAGGAGGGCGGCTGGAGAGCTTGGTGGGGGGAATTTCTGGAGATCTTTTTGGAGAAAAAGCGGACTTTGAGAGAGCTTCCAGGCGGATTCTTGGAGCGACAGTTCAGGGGCTTCTTGGAGCGGACTTTGGGCAATTGAGGAGCGGCTTGAAGAGGCTGGAACTTCGGAGATAGAGGTTGAACTTCGAGCGTTGATCAGGAGAAGAGACGAGATTCAGATCAAGAGGAATTCGTTGTGGCCCAGATCTACACAACGAGGTAGAGGATCCAGCTCGAGTCTACGCCGGTCTAGGTCAAGTTTGCGGATTTACCCTCTAGGCTAAGCTTCGTCTTAGTCTCAGGGCGAGCGTGTGATTTCTCCTAGTAGATTTCACCCGCTCCGGCGATCACCTCCTTCGTGAGTTGATCCCCGTCGGCTTCTTATTTCCTTCGTGAAATAAGCACTCCGTGATTCGCAGATCTCGTGATCTAGATCTCCACTCGATCGGATTGCGCGGCGGTCCACGGACACAAAAAGTCCCCGGCACAGGCAAAGAACCCACGCAAGCGAGGATCTCGATATAACAGAGATCCTCGTGTTTGTTCATTCAGGAAAAAGTTGTAATCTTTTTTGATTTTCATTGTAAGCCTTATAAAAAGGCGATATTTTTCTTTGAATTTGTTTCAGGCGACTGAAGTTTGTAACAGTTCAAATCAATGACAATCAAACCGACTTTTACCGCGAACACCTATAACAACCAATATTGGCCCTTGGATTAAATGTAGGCTTTAAGAAATTAAAATCAGTTATTCATTGCATTCTGTCGGAAACTAAGCGATTAGCTCATCGATTAGCTAAATGATGAGCTCCATTTACGATTCCGCCACTGCTTCACTAAAATGACTATATTTTGAGTTCTACAACTCCGATTTCACTCAAACTTGATTCATTAGATTTGTAGTTGAAAGACAGAAAATATTGTATGATCTCTAGCTAGATTAAATAAAATCATCCTGAACACTTTCACTTGAAACAAGTTACATCACCTCCAATGATAAGCTACTGTGGTTATTTTTGCTTTGATTTTTTTGGGCTTTATTAAGATTCATTTGGGCTTAAGATATTTTTATTTGAACTCTTTTTTATTCAATCCTTTATTTCATGAAAATGCATTAAAACACTTAGTAGCAAATAAAATTATTTAAAAATTATAGAAAATGAGGGTATAAAAATGCAATAAAAATTATCAATGAAGAGTGCACCATTATCACATGGCTAATGAAGGCAATTCCCACAATTTTAAACACGAGAGCTCTGACGATGTGGTATACCTAACTTATGATACTTTGTATGATAAGTATGTTGAGATATTAGGTCAATTTGAAAAGCTTGCTAAAAAGTATAAAGTTGTTAAAAAGAAAAATTCAAGTTTAAAAGGGATAATAAATTGTTGACTGATAAAGTTAAAAATTCTTCTTTAGAGTTGAATTCATCTAACAATGCAAGTAAAAATATCTCATTTGAATGTATACAATATTCCATGTATAGAGACATGAATTTAATTTATCCAAGCAACTAACTGAAAAATCAAGTGAAATTAAAAAATTAGTTGCTAGGATAAATGAGCTTTTTGTGAGGTGTCTTCTAAACAAAGAAAGGTTGAAACTAGATGAACAACCATAGTTTCGATAATGAACAACTTCAGTCTAAAAATATTATTCGAAAAGGCCGTGGAAAAGTTTTATTGGGTCTAAAGGTTTAAACATGGTCATTTCCCATCAATGATTTGCAAATGCTAAAACTGGACTTGATTATTCATGTTCAAAACATAAAAGTTTCAACATTCTTTTATAAAGGAAACAATTTAACTCTATTTGCACCCATTTTAATGCATCTTCTACTATTTGTACTTTATGTGGTAGATTGAGTCATATTTTAATGAATTATCGAATGCAATATAGAGTTAAAATAATTAAGTAGATTTGGGTACCAAAAGGTACAATTGCTAATTAATATGGACCTTGCAAATACCTAGGTCACACTTTTTTTACTTTTCTGTAGGTGTGCAAGACGGCTAAAGAGCAAGACAACATTCGATTGGGTTGCTCAAGTCATATTTAGAAGATAAGAATCTGTTCATTAGCCTGACCAAAAAGAAGTATGGGTATGTTTGCATTCCTTAATATTTTTAAGAATAACAAATGAGGTAAAATTATTAGAGTTGGTGAGATAGGTAATTTTGAATTCCTTAATATTTTTATTGAGAGTTTAGTGATAATCTCATATCCATTAGAAGAATATTGGACGTAAGTATGTCTATTCATTTTCTGAACCTACACATGCAACTTAGATTATTTTAAATAGGTTCAATTGATTTAAATGTTAATGGACATGCAAATATTACACTTCATATTTTCTTTATATTCATTCTAAAAGTATAAAATGTTTGGGTGTAATGAGAAGTTGTTGATATGTTGCAAAATGTGTCTCATTATGCAAGCGAGGATTCATTGTGAAGGTGTACGTGATGTTTGCATAAAATGATTGTTTCAGCAATTCTTCTTAAAGGTAAATAAAGATATATTCTATAACCCCAACCCCAAATTGTATATAGATTTTCCCTCTTTCTTTCTTTTTTTTGTTTTGAATTTTTTGTGTTTTATTTTATTTTAAAAATCCTTTTCTTTTCTTTTCTTTTGTTTTCTCTCTTATATGAAAACAAAATAAAATGTATTTTTCTTATTTTTTGTTGTTTTATTATTATTAAGATTATAAAAAATCATTTTCTTTACTTTTATTTTTCTTTCTTATATGAAAACAAAATAAAAATATCTCTTTGTTTATTTTTGGTTTCTTTAAAAAAATTTAGCTTTCTATGTATCTACATATTTTGAGATGAATCTTTGTATACTATTGCTAAATGACACATGAGACTATATTTTCTTGTCAAGTCCTTATTTTTTCTAATCTATATATGCTATATTCGATGATGACTTGTTGATTGACATGTAATTTGTGGTTTCACTTCATCTTTCTTCACATTCAAATGCATGAGATTCATATTATTGATTATGGTGTGTTGTTGAAAGATGTTGACTTTAAATCATATTTATGTTTGCATATGCATGTAACTAGTTGTATGAAGCAAGCTATGAGTAGTTTCTTTTGTACTAACTTTAAAAACTTTGTCAATGTGCAACTAAATTTTATTGAGAAATTATATATATGAGTGTATTTATTTAAAGATGATCAAAGATCCACACTCACATATATAATCCACACAAAAAGAGTGTCATTGTTAAAAGATAGTCATAGACTCACACCCGTGAATTTTTTATTAGTTGCATATCTCAAAGGGTAGATATCCAATACTAAACGAAACATGTTTAGAGATAGTGTATATCACCCGCCAAACTCTGTCAATCTTCCTTGTGAGCCCTATAAGGCATAGGTGATAGGTTGATATTTTGGTCTTTCTATGAAAATTGAGAATATTTTCTTCATCAGCTTGTTCATATATACTTGTTTGCATGAATATCATACTTATTTATTGACTTGAGTCAACTTTTCATTCATATTTGTTATTTTATAAACTTTTATGGACTTGCAAATATCTCTCTTTTGACATTTACGTGGTATTATTCAATGATTTACTCCTTTATATTTTTCATATGGGAGACTATTTGATTCAATTTGTGGAAATTGAAAATTGATTTTGAAAACCTTTTGAACAATTTGTTTTTAGAGAGAAGGGTAGGAGAGCTTTGAAACAAGAGAAGCTCAGTTGTATGGGGAGCTTGATAAACTTGTATCTTATATTTCATGCATGCACACACGTAGGAAGAGCTTCCATGTGATATTTCATATATCATGAAAATGAGAATGTGCATATTTCATGTACTCAAACATCCATACTTGTGATTTCAATTTCCGGTTTATTATTATCAAAAGGGGGAGATTGTTAGGACTGTTCCGTGCAATCAACTTAGCTTGATGAATAACAAACCTTCATATTGATCTAATATATGTTTGAGATGTTGTATACGGGTTACAAGAAATTAGAATCAAGTTCAGAAGTGTATAAAGCAAGATGATAAGTTAATCACAGCTGATTCTAGAAGAATATCAAGAGTGAAAATCATATTTGAGCATATAGAAGTGTCTGTATTATTGTCAACGAGTCCACAGGAACAAACAGAACTCAATTCGAAGATGTATAGCGCGAGATATGAATGTTTTAGTTAAACAATATCGAAACAGTCGACAATAGGATTGAAATATACACCAATGCTTAAATTTGCACAGGCCATAATTTTTGACTTGGCTATCAGAATCACTATTATAATAGCTTTTCAGAAAGCTCTCGATCTGATCTATAGACCATCGATGTCACTATCAACCTATCGATAATGCAGAGTCCAGAGAAGTTCAGATCATCGATGATGAACAATAACGATCGATGGTGAACAGCAATCATCGATAGTTAAGTTCGACCATCGATGGTTAAGTCGCTGAGTTTAGATTTTTGATCTGTTTTTTGATTTAATTTTAGCCATTGATTGTTAGTAGTATATACGCTCTTTCTCACGTTTTTCACCAGAGATTCCTGACCTAATTAAGAGAGAAAAAGAAAGAAGAAGAGGGCTAGGGTTTTAGTTTGGTGAAAGGATCTTGCTCAGGTTTCTCAGAAAGCATCCTCAACGTCGTTCTTCATCATTTGATTGTCAACCTTCGAGAAGTGTTGCCCTTGGACTTCATCATCATCGTCGTTCTTCACAGAGCTTCACTTCAATCATTAGGAGAACGGTTTGCATAATCAAAGGGCTGTAAAATCTTTCTAGTTACACTTAATTATTATTTATTTTTTTAAAATCAAACTTGTTTTTACGGCGTACTTAAGCCAAGGTGAATTGAGGGTTTACGGCGTACTCAAGCTGGGGTTGAATTGAGGAATTGGTCATCAGCTATGGCTAGGGATACTCGTGGATAAAGAGTTTAGGTTAGACGACTAATTTAGAAGAAACTATGATTTTAGTCTTTTAAGCTTACTGAATCGGGTTTGTGATTCAAGAGAACTTTCACATAGTGAGAAAGCTTCTTCGTGAGAATGAAGAGTGGATGTATGATTGTTTATCCGAACCACTATAAAATCTCGTGTATTCTGGTTGTGATTTTTCCTATGGTTATTGCCTTGCTTATTGTTTTGTTTATTATCTATTTTATTCTGCTGCATGTTCTATAATATCTTGAAACAAAACAGTACGACAATCCTATTCAACTCCTCCACCCCCACCGTCACCCCCCCCCCCTCCCCTCCCGGCTTGCATCAAAGATCCAACAGTACTTTCCTTTTTTTTCTTTTTTTGGACATTTTTCCTTGTCTCTATATACAATATACTAATCAATTTTCATAAACAATCTTACTCAATTCTTGTTTCCAATCTTAATGCAGATATTTTTTTTTCTAATCAAGTAGCGATAGGATTAGGACATGGTTATTCAATATTCAAATTATCTCGAAAGAGTGACCCGCTGCTATTAATACAGTGGCGGGTTCTTAGACAAATTCAGTTTCATATATAATTAGAACCATAAATTCCAAATATTTCATAAATATATCAAATAATATTTTACTACATTCATTATTTTAAGGGTCATGAAACATGTGTTGTACTATATTCTGAAGCACTTAAAATATGCTGTCAGGTATTCAAGCAAACTTTTCAGTCTAAATAATTGGACTAAAAACTTGCTTGAAGACACAGTAAACCAAAAACTGCTACCAAAATTTAAATTAGATGATCCAAAGAAAGAAATCCCAAATAAAAAGATGAAGAGAGAAAAATTGGGGAAGAGGTGCAAAGAGAAAAGTGATTGCATCAGAGAGAAATTCAGGAAAAGTACTCTTGTTAAATTCCTCATTTTAATGAAGAAAATTGATATATATATTTGAAAGTTTTTGCAGATAAAACCATAGAAAATTTAATGGGGGAACATGTTTGGTCTTAAAATTGACTCAAGAGAGGTCAAACATGATGTACACAAAAATTTCCCTTGAAAACATAGTTATTGAATTATAAATTTATATGCAATACACGCAACTTTATCTCATTGCCCACACAAAAGGAACCAAATACGTGACATGAGAAAACAAACAACAAAATCAAATAACATTTTCCTTCTTATCCGTTTCTTGAGAAAAAGGTGGTCCCCACTGCGGGCTGTTGCCCAATTTGCTACGCAACCATAAACCGGAGTGTTGGGCCGTTTTGGTCCGGTTCAAATCTATTTTTCAATTGCAAACCTCGGAAGACTTTTTGCTCCCTCTTTCTATTTTTATTTTTATTTTTTCTTTTCGTTTCACTTTTTTGAATGAAGAGGGTGTCTAGTTTAGATTAGATATTTTTCATTCTCACTCGCTGCAAAGTAAATTAGTAGTTAAAAATATAATCTAATTAGAAGCTAAATTTAGTAAAATTGATAGTATTATCATCTGATTTATGCATTTTACATTACGATTGAAACTTAATGAGAATTATTTTACATAAAATTATTGAGTATTTTGTATAATTAATATGATAAAAAAATGACCATTTTGAGTTACTATATTTTCATTGTTGATATTATGGCATATGATTTTATGATGTTACTTCAGAAGAACTTCAAGCAGAACTCGTCAGATGCAAATCATGCAATTGTAAAAGAAGAATATGGTTAATAACTAAAGTATGTATTTTATAATTTCAAATTTTATGTCGATCTTTTAGGAAAATCTTTTCTAGTTGAAGAGAAAAGATATTAGATCTAATAAAATTAGTCTGAAATCTATTATATCAAGTAACAAAAGCAGAATCAACACGAAAGATGAGCTCAACAATGATGCTCTTTTGAGATTTTTATATCAAATGGAGAAGAACAAAGGTAAATTTGATAGTTAGATTGATAGTAAAAGAGTATATCAAGACACTATATGTACTCCATCATGCAATTGTTTACAAATTATTATGTAAATAAATATCTATTTATAGATTTATCCAAACCATCTCTTTCAGAGGCATATTTGAATAAATAGAAACAAAACTAAAATAATTTACTATGACTAGATGTTTATTTTTCTCATTTGTTAAGCAATATATATATGAGATTAATGTGTATCATATGCCATATGAGAGGATTCTCATATATATGATACAAGATATCTCCACTAGTTAATAAAGTAGGAGAGAATACCTCATAACTCTCCTACTTTACTAACTTGGTGGAGATTATGCCACATCATTGTATGAGAGAATCCCCTCAATGACATATGATACCCATTAATCTATATATATGAGATTAATGTGTATCATATGCCATATGAGAGGATTCTCTCATATACAATGATGTGGCACAATCTCCACCAAGTGTTGTTATGAGGCATTCTCTCTCCTACTTTACTAACTTGGTGGAGATTATGCCACATCATTGTATATGAGAGAATCCCTCAATGACATATGATACCCATTAATATATATATATATATATATATATATATATATATATATATATATATATATATATATATATATATATATATATATATATATATATATATATATATATATATATATATATATATATATAGAAGTTTATATGGTGAGATGGTTTGCTTAACGTGAGATAACCATCCTACACCGTTAGATTCAAACTAATGGTTAGATTTAACCTAATAGGTTAATTAATTAAAGATTTGTGGGCCCCATAGTTATTTGATTTCCCTACCAAATCTTTTCTAATCTTAACCCTAACTCTAACCCGAACCAAACCCTAACCCTAACCCGAACCCTAACCCAACCCGAACCCGAATCCAAACTCGAACCCTAACCCTAACCCTAACCCTAACTTGAACCCGAACCCACTAACCCTACTCCTAACCCGAACCCTAATCCGAACCCTAACCCTAACCCTAAACCCGAACCCGCTAACCCTAACCCTAACCCTAACCCGAACCCTAACCCGAACCCAAATAAGAAAGAGAGGATATGGGAAATCTTAGAGAAGATTTGGCAGGAAAATCAAATAAATGTGGGGGCCACATATCTTTAATTAATCAATCTATTAGTTTAAATCTAACTATTAATTTTAATCTAACGGTGTAGAATGTCCACCTCACGTTAAGCAATCCATCTCACCATCTCACCCTATGGCTTCACTATATATATATATATATATATATATATATATATATATATATATATATATATATATATATATATATATATATATATATATATATATATATATATATATATATATATATATATATATATATATATATATATATATATATATATATATATATATATATATATATATATATATGGGTAGGGTTACAATACACCTAGGGTGTAACTAACTTAGTTACACCTATCTTTAAAAATATATGTTTGACCATCGATATTAACGATCAATACCCTTCATTGTGATCTACATGTCACCAAATGAGCGTGGACCAAAAATTATGTGGTTTGGGATGTTCTATCCTATAATTCAAGCAACTCAAAATAATGGGTATATTGGACCGTTACAGACCGTTCATTTCTAGGTCATTAAATGTATAAACTAGAAAAATCTTATCTATGTGATTTTTGGTCTCCGTGAAGTTTTGAGCACATAGATCACAATAAACGATGTTGATCGTTAATATCTACACTCAAACATGTACTTTTACAAGTGAGTGTAACTAAGTTAGTTACACCCTAGATGTATTGTAACCCTACCCTATATATATATATATATATATATATATATATATATATATATATATATATATATATATATATATATATAAGGCTCTATGAACTTAAGTTCATAATGAATAGTGGTGCACCAACTTTTTATCCACTCATCTTGTCTTGAGATTTGTGATGCACAAATCTCAAAGTGGGCTTTATATCTTCACTGATCCCAAAGCAAGATGAGTGGTTAGAAAAGTTGGTGCACCACTATTCATTATGAACTTAAGTTCATAGAGTTTTATATATATATATATATATATATATATATATATATATATATATATATATATATATATATATATATATATATATATATATATATGGAAAATGAAACAACACTTCACGTTTATATTTATTAAAATAAATATTATGGATATTTAAAGGCAAAAAGGAAACATTATGTAATCAATGTAAATACTTTTATTATAGGAAATAAACTCATTTCTCACGGGAAAAAATGGTATAGATTGCAAATTTATTTCATATAAAAATTTTGCTATATTTGCATTGCATCACAGCTTTAACACCGGTTCGGCTCGGTTCATTAACCAACCACCGAACCAACGGCGGCGGAGTCCAGGCTCAATATCAACCGTCCGATCTCGTACGGACGGCTCCAGATCCTCATTATTTGTCTTATACTCACAGAAGAAATACACTGTACCTTCGCCGAGAAAACAACATAGGATCACAAGATCCACGAGTCTCTCACATGTGAAGAGGCAAATCATATGTCCCCTTGATTCTCTCTCGACTCTCTCTCTCTCTCTCTCTAGAAATCTTTGCAGAGGTTTTGGATCTCTCTTCCGCTCTCTAGATCTTGGGTAAGTTCTCCAACCTCAATTTCCAATTTGTTCATTAGCTAGATTCTTAGAATCCCATCAATTTTGATTTCCTAGATTGTACAATCTCATTTCCAACCATACCCATATCAAATTTCTTGTACTATCTACTTCAATGATTAGTATTTTGATCAATAATTGATAAAATATAAAGACCCATATCAAATTTTCACCAAGAAACTCATCAATGGATTCAAACATGGGCTCTGAGAGTGAGAACCTTCTATCTGCTGTTGTCCCCTTGATGAAGCTTTTGACCTTAACCTTAATTGGCCTCATCCTTGCCCACCCAAAAACCCAACTTGTCCCTAGAGCTACATTCAAGCTCTTGTCGAAGCTCGTCTTCGCCCTTTTCCTCCCTTGTCTCATCTTTGTCCACTTGGGTGAATCCATCACATTGGATGAGATCCTTCTATGGTGGTTTGTACCCTTCAATGTCATCATAAGCACCCTTATCGGATGCATCTTGGGCTACATTGTTGCCCTTATTTGCCGCCCGCCGCCCCAGTTCTTTAGATTTACTATAATCATGACTGGATTTGGAAACACTGGTAACCTTTCGATTGCTATAATTAGTTCGGTGTGTCATAGCAAAGGAAACCCTTTTGGTCATGATTGTCGCCGTACTGGAATTGCCTATGTTTCATTTGCTCAGTGGGTTGCGGTAATTCTGGTATATACTTTGGTTTATCATATGATGGAACCTCCAATGGAGTACTATGAGATAGTATCGGAGAACAATGAGATTGAAGAGGTTCCGATTAGTAGTACTACAAACATTAGCAGACCTCTTCTTCATGAAGGAGAATGGCCGGGGATGCATGATAAAGAAACCGAGCATTCAAAGACACCATTTATCGCTAGAGTGTTCATGAGCATTTCAGGATCGTCTCAGGCTAGTTTCCCCGATCTTGATTTAACTGAGACAGGAAATACAAGCAATGCCGATGCCGGAAGTAGTAGCCCTAAATCTATCAGATGCTTGGCCGAACCAAAAATGGTCAGAAGGATGAGAATCGTGGCAGAGCAAACTCCAATCCAGCATATTCTTCAACCTCCCACTATTGCTTCGTTATTAGCTATTATTATTGGGCTTGTTCCGTTACTGAAGAGTTTCTTCTTCGGGACCGATGCACCGTTATCTTTCATAACTGATAGTTTGGAGATTTTGGCTGGAGCAGTGGTTCCATCAGTGATGTTGATTCTTGGTGGTATTCTTGCAGAGGGGCCTAATGATTCTTCTCTCGGGCTTCGAACAACTATTGGGATTACGGTGGCTAGGCTTCTTGTGCTTCCTCTGATTGGGATTGGGGTTGTGGCTTTGGCCGATAAGATGAATATTTTGGTGCAAGGTGATGAGATGTATCGGTTTGTGCTCTTGTTGCAGTATACAACGCCGAGTGCAATATTGCTAGGGGCTATTGCGAGCTTGAGGGGTTATGCAGTGAAGGAGGCTTCAGCGCTTTTGTTCTGGCAGCATGTTTTTGCTGTGGCTTCTCTTTCGGTTTATATCGTGGTCTACTTCAGGTTGCTTTCCTATGTTTGAGGTTAGCATTTCCTAAGCTTTATTTTGTTTGTTTGTTGAATGCTTGTTTAGTATATAGTGGTGAATAGACTGTACTATATGTTTGTTTGTTTGTGGCAATAAGGGTTTGGTTGGATATACGCCTTTGTCTCAGAACAATTATCTGTCTTCATTAAAATTTCAGATTTGCTATTTGATTACAGTTGTATTCCTTTCTACATATTGGAAGTTAATTTGACTTTTTTTTTATTGGTAATAGCAGTATTGATTTTAATTATGTTTATTAACATCAATAATGGCATGTTGAACTTAGGGTACTTAATTTATTAATTTTAAAATTTTGATATCGGCTATGTCTGATCTATATGCTTTCAGTCGATGCATCATAAACCAGTGACCAATGCTAGTGAACTGTGGTATGGCTGTGTTGTACTACACTAATCTTACTTGATATTTTTATCATAAATAAATATTCAAGTGTAGGGAAGTTATATAATTTGAGTAGGTGAAAATTTTATCTAGTGTTCTCATGCTGAGAGCATTTGTTGTGAGACTCTGTTAATAGGAAGTTAAATTGCAATCCGATGCACACAAGTTTGAATATAAAACTCATTGCTGTATGGTACTGTAATTTGTTTATGTTTTCTGTGAGTACATGATTTTCTGTTTAGACTAATCCATTCTATATTTCCCATTATTTAGTTTCTTTTGCTATTTGATTGTTGTCATTTTTGTGTTTACATATTTATTCAAGTGTCCGTTTAAGAAATGTTTTTGTTTGTCCCATCTGATCTAATTGATTATAGAGACAATAAGACAGAACAAATAGGTATTTAGCCATGATGCTAATGAAACCAAAAGCAAGCAGACAAACTACTAGAGCAACATAACCTAAAATGCATGAAGCAAAGAACTTTCATAGAGCTTAGAGAGAGTGTCGAAGAGAGAACAAGCTATAGTGTCCTGAGCATTTTGAAAAATGGACACTGAGAACTATCAAGTTCAACTACTTTAATGTTTTGATGATGCACATAAGGAGATTAGGAATGGACAAATCTTAGTGATTAGTGATAATTGTACATAGGACATGAGTTTCAATTATTTGAAACTCCAAAAGTACCTGAAATAGGAATTTCTAAGATTTGATATGTGTCTATGTTTCGTGAATGTATATGCGAGTATGAACATGAATGTAAAAACAACAAGCTCATCCACAATTCGGATATCGATCAAAATCTTAACTTGACATGATCAGGATTGAAACCTTTCATATGAAAGTACAATGAAGTCTCGGATAATATATACTCTGATAATCTCTGAGCCAATTACAAAATTTCCTGCAGATTTCCTTCATAACCTGCAGATTTCCCTGCATTATTAGAGTTCTGCGATTAAGTCACATTTTGCCATTCTATATAAGAATCTCAGTCTCTTGAGACAAAATTTCCTCCATAATTGCTAGAATGAGCGATTCACCAGTATCTTCTCTGTAATCAGTAGTTGTCTAATCCAAAGTGCCGATACTTATTAGAGATTATTGATTGAAATTTTATAGGTTGAAAATTGGATCAAGTAAAATTAACAATCTACAGTGTGTCCAATCTAATGAGTTGAGTCCATGTTTTCTTCTTCCCTACTTATGGCTAGACCTCATTCTGAAAACAAATTTTGTTACATTCGGTACCATCCATCGACTCTACTTAATTTGAAGTCGACAACACAATTTTTGTACAAAACTCCGTAGAAATGATTAATTTTTTCAGTAGTATTTGAATACAAGCAATGCTATAATCATGCAGTATTCAAACCTGTGGTAACTCCTAATTCAACTGGATATTTGATACCCTTTTGTTTTGCTCTCTCAAAGACTGATAGGTATACTAATACTGGTGTCTTCTTTTTCTTTTTCTTTTTCATTTTGAATTTTATCAAAGTAGCTATCTGTTTGATTCTTTTGTGATACTGTAGTATGATACAAGACATAGATGTATGTGAATGTGTGTTTGGACTGTTTCTACTAATAAAATGGAAGTTATAGTAAAATGTGTTCAATGCATTAGGTTCATTGTGGATTTTGCATGTGATGAATTATGAAAAATGAGCAATAAAAAGTAAATGCCATCTTTACTTTTCCCTTTCAAGATACTATTGACCTGTTCATTGTGACCTTGACATTACAAGTCACATATATGGGGCGTTTTGGTAGCTTGCAACCGGATTGGTTGCAACTCCATTTGCATGCAACTGGGTTAAATTTGACCAGTGCAAATCTTTATTTTGTTGCAACTCATTGTTGCAGTTGCAACCACAGTTGCAAAATATTCCTTAGTTGCAGTATATGACTTACGTCTAAAATGGCCGCAAGTCACAATTACAACTTTATTGCAATTAACACAAATTTATAATAAAATAAACTTAATATCTAAAAAATCTAAGAAATTCATTAAAGATTTAAAATAATTTTAAAAATTATTATGATAATTTATTCAAAAATGAAAAGTAAATATATTTTAAAATATTATTCCTAAAAATATTTTTTCTAAAAATATTTTTGTAAACATTTAATAAGATAATTAGCATTTGCTTATTAATCCCTTAAATTTTCATTTATATTGCAATTCCATCCCATGCAAGGGATTCTGTTAATTTCTCTAACTCTAGTTGGGTTAAGTGTTAACCCAACATCTAAAAATAACCAAGTGCCCCTGAGTTTTTTCTCATGGGATTTCTTCTAACTCTAGTTGGGAATATAACATTTGGAAAAAGCTTGGGATTGGGTCTGGAGAAGCTCCTGACCATTGGAGAAGAAGAATGTAGTGGGTTTGGGTTTTAGTTGGAGCAGGTTGTGGGTATAAACCTGTTATGAAACAGGTTGGTAAGGTTTTAAATGATATGATTACTTATGGGCGGGGGTATATAAATGGAAAACCCTCTAATTTTGTTAAAGTTAACGGAAGATCGCTCATAAATAATATCACCTAACAAGAGGGATGAATTTGCAAGAAAGTTGAAGATTTGAGGGACTAATAAGCTAATACTGAGATTTGAGGGACTATATGGCACTTTACGATGATTTAAGGACTAACATGCAATTACCCATTTTTAAATTGCGTGGATGATGAAAGTTGAACATAAGTGGATCTAATTTCATTTCATCTATCCCCAGAAGGATGGGTTAACTGAATAGGTCCCAAAACATGCAGAATTATAAAATAGATCCCCAGTGGTGGAGACGGGGGCTAGGGGCGGCCATGGTCCCCCTAAGATTTTGCAAAATGACCCATTATGTGGGGGATTTGTTTGACCTAAAATTTTATTCCTTTACTTATTTTTAAACCCACACAATTCTCTATGTTTTCATACTTACCTTTAAATCCAAAGTGAAATACAATATGCCATAAGGTGTAAAACAACATACCATATGATGCCCCATCAATAATTAAAACATAAGCTTGGGTTAATTTTCAAAAAAAAATCCCTCAATTATGAGGTGTGTCTTAGAATCCCCAAAAAAACCCCCAAAAAAATGGTGCGTTGTAGACAACCCCCTCAAACTTTGAAATTTTGAGAAAACCCCCATTCACTATGGGCTATCTCATAAAACCTTGCTGATCTTCACACTTTTCTAAAAAACTCCATTGACATCATTACTTCAAAATGTGAAATGACCTACTATCCTTTTGGAGGAAAAAAAATCATTTCAATTAAAATAAACTCCTAACCAGTAGAAAGAACACCCAGTAGAAAGAACACCCGAGTCATTTTAAAACAAAAATTTACTTTCTTTTTATTATTTTTGAAATAAATTTTAATAGGATAATTTATAGCATATTAATTGTAAAACTTTTATTCCAATGTTCTTCTTTTATATATTTAGATATATTATGAGATTTTGTTATATATTATCATATTGATGCATAGTATGATGGTTTCCTTTTTGGCGCCCGCAAGAAAAAATTTCCTGGCTTCTCTGCTGTGAACCACAAAATCATTTTAAGTTGCACCAAATCGATTCCCCAAGTTAAAATATGTGTGAATCTAGAATTAACTAGCGACCTGCCTAGTATTTAGTACTCAGAGGATGTGGAAAATTTTACCTCTTGCGGAAGGAAAATGCTAACTACACTACTCTCTCACACTCAATCCTACACTACTCTCTCACAAAAGGTGGGGCTTTGGTGGTGATAGTGGTGGTGGTGATAGTGGTGAGCCCCACCTTACCACCAAGTGGTGATAGTGGTGAGCCCCACCTTTTGTGAGAGAGTAGTGTAGGATTGAGTGTGAGGAGTAGTGTAGTTATCACTACTCCTTGCGGAATAGAGATCATAAATAAAAGCGTATTTAAAGTTACTTTGGGTATAATACAACTGAAGTTAGAGTAAAAGAGTGAGAATTATAGTTTTGTTAGGCCCTTCAACATTCAACGTATTTCGTTTCCACAACTGAATTGATGGACTTTAATGTTTGAAAAAGATAGCGGCGAAACCAGATTGGTATTTAAAATAGACTTTACTTACCACTTTGGTATTTAAAATAACTCTGTCGCCTTTTAGGTATATTTAAAGTTTGGCGAAGGGGGTAATGGAGTACCAAATCTTACCAACGGTGAATTATTCTGTCAAACTATAGTTTTTTTTTTTTTTTGGTAAAAATTTCTTCCATCTCCCGGACTTCAAAGTTATTCTATTTACCACTATTCTTTTCCTTCAACCTACTCAAATTTTTTCTGCCCCTTTATCCAAAACACTTCTTCGCCCTCTGTTTCTCTCTTGTCAATGGAGCCCCTCCTCCTTCAACCTCTCCCAATCCAAATAAGAGGTTGATTATTTGGATTAGGTTTGGATGTGAATTGGGAGAGGCTGAAGGAGAAGGAGGGGGCCCCATTAAAAAGAAAGAAAGAGTGGATGAAGGACGATCTTATTGAGTAAAGGGATAGAAGAAATTTGAGTTTGGAGAGGTTAAAGGACAAAATTGGTGTAAAATACAATAACGGTAAGAGATCACAGAGTAAAAGAAATTTTCCCAACAAAAAAAGGGTTATTTTGATATTAGCCCCTCAAATCTTCAATATTTCGATATTAGCCCCCTAAATCTTTGAAATTGATGTCAGACCCCCAAAATCTTCAATATTTCGATATTAGCCCCCCAAATCTTTGAATTAATCTCAAGAGCCCCCAAATCCTATTAGTATGTCAAAATAAGCCCCCTCCCGGTTAAGATATGGTTAAATTGGGGGAGAATATTCTATTTACTTTATTTTTTTCGGTGATTTGCCAATTATAGTGCTCTCACACAAACCCAAGCCCAATAACACTTTAACTTATACCTGTTAAGCTCGTCAAATCTGTTTAATAAAATCCTAACTCAAACCCGTTTTCCACTTCATCTTCTCCAATGTCTTCCTCAATGAGAATCTATACATTCCAAATTTGGGATTAGGGCTAAAGAGAGCCCGTGGGAAAGATGTTGGACGTGATGAAATGGAAAATGTATTTTGGTTAGAGTATTATTAAACAAATTTGGGAGTTTTACGGGTATAAGTTAAATTGGTTAATGGGTTTAGGTTTGGGTTTGTGTGAGAGCACTATAACTGGCAAATCACTGAAAAAATAAAGTAAACAGAATATTCTCCCCCAATTTAACCAAATCTTGACTGAGGGGTTTATTTCAATATACGAATAGGATTTTTTTTTTGGGGGGGGAGGGGGGGGTGCTGAGATTAATTTCAAAGATTTGGGGGCCTAATATCGAAATATTGAAGATTTAGGGTGGCTAAGATCAATTTCAAAGATTTGGGGGGCTAATATCAAATTAT
Source organism: Asparagus setaceus (assembly GCA_012295165.1). Classification (NCBI taxonomy): domain Eukaryota; kingdom Viridiplantae; phylum Streptophyta; class Magnoliopsida; order Asparagales; family Asparagaceae; genus Asparagus; species Asparagus setaceus. The sequence continues at coordinate 7,294,839 of CM022709.1, forward strand.
TGAAGATTTGGGGGCTAATATCGAAATAACCACAAAAAATGCTATAGTTCTTGCTGGAAAATTCACCGTCGACGAGATTTGGTACACAATTGCCCATTTGCCAAACTTTAAATACTAAAAAGATGGCGGAGTTATTTTAAATGTCAAATTAGTAAATTGGGTCTAGTTTAAATACCAATCTGGTAATTCAGCCTTTTCCAAGCCGGCTAGAAACTAGAGAGAGACACTCCAGTCAGCAGCATAAGGTTCCAAAACTTTGTTTAAGGAGGATGTTGTGAAGAAGAAAAATGTGTAATTCTATTAGGTCCAGATCAATTTGGTAAAGATATAATCGTTAACACGAGTTTGATATGTATTTATAAGAGATTTGGGTTTCCTTTCTCTAACAATTAGCTTTTATGGGTGAGTACTCTTGATCTTGGGTATGGTATCATAGCGACCCTTTGCATTTCCGGTTGCAATGGAGCGGCGTGGTTGGTGATCTTGGAACTGCATTGTTCGCGTGGGATTAGCTTTATTAGTGAAAGCCAGATGGTGATGAATAAAACGTAGCCTTTATGCGTATATGAGAACAAAAGCTAGTTTAAATAGGATGCTCTAGGATCTGTGCTCAGTGCAAATATTTCCTCAAGAACGAGCCCATCGTTTGGGCCCAGTGAAGCCCACTTCTGTTATTAAACAGCAAGTTATGTTATGGCATCTTAAATTTATGGGTTATTTAGATATTACTCCCTTACAGCTTCCACAATTCCATGTTAGTCCCTCAAATCGTAGTAATGCTCATTAGTCCATTAAACATTAATTGATGGTATTTTGATCATTGAGGGACCAAATTGCGAGACTCATATGATTTGAGGATCTAATGAGCAAAGAGATTTGAGGGACATAAGGAATTATCAAATATTTGAGGGACTAATACCTAAATAACCCTAAATTTATATGATGAAAAGTAAAATTTAACAAGGAACAAAAAATACAAAAAATAAAAAATAAAAACAAAAACAAAAAACAAAACAAAATAAAAGGATAAGTTGAAGAGGGAAGGTGATTATAGTTTTCGCGAGGCAGTTTTCAATTCTAAAGTTTTACATCTCATTTCAACAGCGGACTAGTATGTTTTCAAAATAGAGAAAGTGGTTGCACAATGTGCTTTGACTTTGTCATAGGTTTTTTTCCCAAGAAACCACTCATAACTTAGGTCCAATTTTACGTTACCATCCATCTTTAACTACTATTTTATATTTGTCGAGGACTGGGAAATACTAGGATAGAATAGTGAGATAGTCGTATTTGTATTTGTATAACATCTTTGTATTTGAATTCAGATTCTCTTCTCCAAGATGTCTCTTTTATAAACCAAATTCGAATATGAACGTCTTTTAACTATTCATAAAATAATTATATAATATTAAAATACAGTTATGCAATCTCTTAAATAATATTTAAATTTGTAATCGAAAATTATTCTTTTATAATTATGATATATAGCAATGTAACTTTTAGTTGGTAAGAAAACCAATTTATGAATCTTAAGACTCTCAAATTTAGCATAAAAATCTATTAAAAAAAGGAATATCAGGATTATCTAAACATAACACCACCTCCATAAAAATGCAAAGTATGCACATAAAATTTTAAAAGGAATATTTGATAAGCAAACGATTTGAATATGTAACAACTCATATTTGATTCATTTAATATCTATAAATGCTAAAAGTTACTTGATTTCTCTTGAAGGATCCCCATAATCAAATTTGAACTCCTAATTAGATGAGTAATAGTTAAAGCGTTTAACAATTATTCGATTAGCTTCCATCTCTGGGACCATCGAGAACGTATCTTATACTATTACAAAGGTGGGTTCTATGTTAAAATATTTTCTTCTTAAAATGCCCTCTAACACATCCATTTCATACATACATGAAAATACATACATACCCAATTTTTTATAACCTCCCTCGAGGAGTGGGCATGGGCCGGTTCGAACTGCAGACTGAACCGGCCTAGCTTGCCTTGGGTCAAGACCCAGCCCAGCCCACAGTGGGTCGGGTCCAACCCGGCCCACGTCTAACCTGGCCCGGCCCGCCTTAGGTGATAGTATATTTTGATGTATTTTAGTAGCAATTCAATTAAAAATTGCAACCTCCAAATGTTTAAGTTGTAATTTTAGTAGTAGTAGAGATTTTCTAAGCTCTATTCAGTATTTTGAGAAAATTTTATAATCATTTTGATTTACTGAAAACACTCAAATTATTGTGAATCTTTTGTCCTTTGAGATAATTCCATCACCAATTGTAAATTTATACTGTTTAGACTTTTCAGAAAGATAAATACAGGTTTTCCTCTTTAAATTATACATACTAATCTAGCAAAAAATTGAAAAGAAAAAAATTGGACAAAAGAAAATAATGCGGGCTGACCCACGACCCGAACCATCATGGGCCGAGCTGGGTCTAGCCCCAGACCCGGGGACAAAGTCCTCGACCTGGCTCGCCGAGGCCCACCCAGGCCCAGGTCTGAATCGGTCTGAATTGAAACCGGGGGGGGCTAGTTCATGGGTTAGGCCCGGCCCGGCCCACGCCCACCCCTACCTCCCCAGTTGATTACACATCTATTGATACATACATGAATACACATACATACTTAATTTTACATAACCTCCGCATTAATTACCATCAATTTTTCATTAAACCATTCACTCATAACATTTCTCCACTAACTCTTGACAATAAACATAATTTTATTTACACTAATAATAAAAAATGTTATAACTATTCCTCTCCCACCAAATCACTATAAAACGAAAAAAAAATCTTATCAAATTCTTCAATAAAAATTTCAATTAATCTTCAAATTTGCATGCTATGAAGGTTGATTCCTACCTAGCTACTACGTTGAGATGAGAATCTGCTCTCATTCTCGGTGTTCGGTGAGAATTCATGCTAATATCGGCGCAAGCTAAAATACTTCATATTTTAAGAGATTATATCTAGATTTATATATAACTTATTTTAATCACACTACAACAAAGATTGTAAATTATGATATATTTTTTGTCTCTACAAGACACATTTTTGTGTCGCACAAATAGAGCGCGACACATAACAAAAGTATGGTTAAAGCATGTGTGGAGAGCGTTTTTCTACACATGTGCGAATATGTCACAAAGTCACAACACATATATATGTCGAGCATGGTGACACATACAAGTGTCACAAAACTCGTGACACATATATGTGTCAAGAGTGGTGACACATAGTTGTGTCTATACCATTAAAAATATAAAGAGTATCATCATTGAACACTATAACTTCCCAGAAGATCACCCATTCTAGGATTACTCTCACCAAAGCACAATTAACTATGAAGCTTTTTAGCTTATACAGTATCATAAATGTTTAATCATCATTATAATTAAAATCTAAGATTTATTATTTAAACTCATTAATAGATTTTCTCACAATCCATGTTGGACTATTAGCCTATTTCAATTATATTTAATTGTATATCTAATGACACAAATATGTGTCGTGATTTGTCATACTTTTTATTTGTGTCACTATTGTTTAATCTTTTGCAAATAAAATGACACTTTTATATATGTCATAAAATAAGTGTGGATAAATACAACTTTTATTGTAGTGTCAATTAAAAAAATATCCCATCCGTTCTCTTTCCCACCACTTTTACCCTTTGGCATCCTCTCTCTCTCATGAACGGTTTTTTTCCCCCTTTCTTGCAGGGCATATGAAGAGGCAGAGAGGATTAATGATTAAATTGAAGCTCAATGAGATCTCTATTTCTTTTATTTTATTTTCTAATTTTTTTGTTGGGTGTGTGATTTTATTCTCGACTTGGTAGATTGGATTGAATTAGGACAAGACATACACTCCTGCATGTTAAAGTTTTGATTTTTTTAAGGTTCATTATGTCTATTTTTAATGAGTTTTTAGTATTTAATTTTGGGTAGTGTTTAATAATTAACATTTTGTTATGTTTGCTCTAATTTTTGTGATTAGCGTTTTTTTAAAGAATGGACAGATAAGATTTTAATTGGAATCTTTTTTGGTTAGTTAATTTATAATTTTATTTTGCAATGAAATCATTAAGATTTCCTTTAATATTGTAATAGGCCAAAGGAGGGAAGAGAACAACTGCAATATAGGGAGTTGAATCAAGCACATAAAAAGTATCTTTTAATTAATTATTATTTAAACTTTGATATTATGAGCTCTTTAAGATTATTAATTTATGAACTTACATTATGGATGATTTATGTTTCTTCAAGTTAGATCTCTTCCTCCAACTAATTTTTCTTGAGTTCTCCGAGAAGTTTAGGCGTCCCAGCTAACATTTGCATCCATCGAGAGTTCATTTTAACCTGTATTGAAACTCATATTTTGCTACACATTACACTATTATTAAGTTATTATAATAGAAAATTTTATTTAATTAACTTATAAGTTTACCTGTATTTGAAATAAAATGTACTTACAAGTGTTATAGATAAAGTTATTCAAGAGTTATTATAATGAACTTGCATCTTGGATAAAATTGTAATATTTTATAATATCATAAGTTATTTAAATAATACTAGTATATTGCACGTCGTTGTACATGAGGCTACATGTTTTACATTTTAAATGTTTTTAATGAACATGAAAATGATGAAGTGACTCAATGGAAAATGAAATAAAGATTTAATGTAAAGTATTGAAAGAAGTTTTCAATAATAATAATATGTTAACATTGATCAATTTGTATTTTTAAAATTATATTTTATATATTAATATGTATAAATTAATATTTATATTAAAAGTTGAAATAATTTATGTTTAACTTGATTTAGGTTTTAATGATGGAAAAGAAAAGTTTACATAGATATCTAATTGTAATCATCATTATCCCTAAAGATTTAATATTTCTAATTATATTTAACTTTAATATAATGATTAGATAATACTTTTATTTATTTTTTATATTAAATCATATATCTTTGATCTTAATGAGCTGTAAAATTGCAGTTGATGCTCGACGGCATGGAAGCGGTGCCGACGTGTTTCATGTCTTTCGGTTAACCATGTTGCTTTTAATTTTTAGTTAGATTTGTGTTAGAAAGCTTAAGGTATGTTGCATTACTCAATAAAATGTCATCTTCAGCGTAGATTATCCAATTAAATACATAGAGGAACTCAGGAACATGATGGAATATAAAGAAAGCGCCATAAATAATTCACCATATTTTTATATCCATATTAGAGCTCTATATATTGGTATCAAATCTTTGTTCAAATTTTCAAGGAAAAAAGATAAAAGCAATAAATGTGAGAGTGCAAATGAAATTGAAGTATAATGTTAACGTAAATGCCACAATATTATAGGACTGATAGACAATATGGAAATAAAAATGCTAACCATACTACAAATCTTATACTACTTTTGTACTATCACTAACAAATGCGTGGGGGTTCTTCCTTGAAAATTATAGCAAGCAAATGATAAGTCACCATTTGCCCGAGAAAGTATCCAGCGCATTGACTTTACCACCTCATCGTGATTATGTGGTACATTCACCCTATAGGAAGATGCCACGTGTACCTCTAATCATATCTTTATATAAGAATCTAAATTAAATAAAACTAACCATAATTACAATATTCTAAATCGCAAAAATTAAGGAGTTAACTATCAAATTAAAACTAATTAAAACTAACCATAACTATAATGCTCTCTTTCGTTATCTTTTATTTTATTTCTCGGTTGCCGCTTCTCCATTACCGTATTATGGTTTGTTACATTACTTTTAATTGCAATTTTTTTTCTTGTCTCTTCCCTATGTTTTGTTTGATCCTTTCACCTATGTTAAAAGCCAATTTCAATTAAACCCATGTCAACTGATAAATCTGAACAGAGAGGCTAAATATTTGACATACGTGATGTAAATTGATATTATGTAACTAAATCTTTGTACACTAAAAAACAAATTTGTGATTTAACTTAATATTCGTTGTAGTCTTGTGCTATGTAGTAATTATTTTCATTATGCAATCAAATTATTTGATAACCTAGAAATAATATCACCATGAAATGAATCACAAGAGATGATATATTTAAACCAAAATTGATCGCATAAGCCAACATTAAGTCGTTGATTGCATCAAATATAATTCTTAGCTAAAAAATACATCAAATCCAAACCACATGCACCATAACTAATTATTTTTTCCCTGATACAATTCGCGCGAGCGGGTAATGGAGAAGCGGCAACAGAGAAAAAAATAAAAGATAACGAAAGAGAGCATTATAATTATGGTTAGTTTTAATTAGTTTTAATTTGGTAGTTAACTCCTTAATTTTGCAATTTAGAATATTATAATTATGGTTAGTTTTAGTTAATTTAGATTCTTATATAAAGACATGATTAGAGGTACACGTGGCATCTTCCTATAGGGTAAATGTACCACATAAGCACGATGAGGTGCTAAAGTCAATGCGCTGGATACTTTCTCCATTGCCCCACTCTTTTATTTGTCGTTATCATTACTCATATGGAAATTATAGCACGAGAAATCTAATATGTATAAACTCTTGGTACATATCTAACTTTAAATTTGAGTATAATAATCAAAATCACATCAAAACTGAATCATTTCAAAATAAATTCTCAAAATTCTAATCCAGTTATAGATGAACAGGCTTGCACTAACATGTTTTGGGGAAAATTCAATCATTGTAAGAAGACGAAAACCTCTGCTCCGCTGACTTTCCAATCTTGATGCAAAAGAGATTTCAATTGAGCTTCGATTCTAGGAATTCGACGTAGTAGGTGATGAGGTGGGTTGAAGAGAATGAATGTGCAAAATTATTGTATAGAGATGGAAGACAAGTTATGTAGAGGGAAAATTTAAGGGTGGTTAATTAATTGGATCCTTAACTCATCTATTCAATTATATAAGTTATGGAATCTTAAGAGTATAAATATTAAATCTTATTATTTGATAAGATATTATATTAATTACAGATAATTGGCATAATTGGAATTATCAAAATTTAAGAGGGCAAAGGGCAATTAAAAGTTTTGACACCTCAATCCTTTTTATAATTAGTATAGATTAGTTAAAAATATTATATAAATAATATAATGTAATATTATGTATTATACTTTTGTATATAATATAATATAATATTATATCTATTAAAATTTTAACAAGTATTCTAGAATAATATTTATTAATATTTTTATTATCTAAATATCATTTAATATTAACATTTATGAAATAATATAAAAATACTATCCTTAATAATACTTTGAATACTCATATAATATTATTTTTATAAATATATTATTATTCATATTTTGATAACCAATATTATACTACTTATTTCATAACACATTTAACTTTAGTATTATAATATTATATAGGATTTACTTACTATTTGATTCTTTGGTACATCAATATTAGTATAATGTAGTTATATAACTTAAATAATATTAAACTAAATAAAAATTTTAATAAATTTAAACAAATAATTTTAAATATTATAATACTATTAAAATAATATACTTATTTTAATAGGCAAAAGAAAAAATCTACATTGTCCAAATCAAGTCCCAATTTTTCGAGCAGCTAATGGATAGGATAGATTGATCTGATCACAATTCTATCTATGCTTGACTTAAAAGTTAACAACAACAAATTGGTACACCAATCATCCCTATTAATTCATATGGATCCACTAAATTATTTCTACTCATTTTAATTTTCAATTTAGATACTATTATGTAAACACTACAATTTTCTTTTCAATACTTTACTTTAAATCTTGAAAGTTTTTCTTCAAGTTAATTCCTCAATTTTTATCCAAGAAGAAATTCAAAATACAAAACAAGTATATACATGTGCAATGCGTGCTCAATACTAGTGAAAGAAAACTCATCAGTCACTCTTATCCTACTCTAGGCTTTTCGTTCCATTGTCCATACCTAAACATCTTATTATTGAGATGATTTACCTTACTAATCATTACAAATATGTATTTATTTTCATTAATTTCCTAGTTTTCAATGAAAATCATCATGACGGTTTTCCATTTCAATTCACTATGTTATTGTAGAGAATAATTCATATGACATATGAGCTGATTTCTGTCATTTATAGTGACTAATATATTGGCACGTGCAAGTAATATTAAAATTTTACATGAATCATCCACATGTTAATTGTGTTATGATCATTTTATGTGTACCTGTTGGATTTCTATTAAAAAAAATAATATGTATAATGCACGTGATCAAAATAATGCAAAAAAAAAAAAATCTACTATACATAAGAAAATTCCCCCAAATCTTCAATATTTCAATATTAGCCCCCCAAATCTTTGAAATTAATCTCACCCCTCAAAATCTTCAATATTTTGATATTAGCCCCACACACACACACACATCTTCAAAATTGATATCAGACCCTCCAAATCCTATTAGTATGTTGACATAAGTCTTCCTAGTTAAAATCTGGCTTAAATGGGGGAATTATTCTATTTAATTTATAAATTTTAGTGATTTTCCAGTTATACCCCATTCACACAAGTCCAAATTCATTAACCACTTTAAATTATACCCTTTAAGCTCCCCAAATCCGATTAATAAAACCAGTGGCGAAGCCAGGATTCAAACATCAGGGGGGCCAGAAATATAAAAATACGATAATGAAAGAAATACACTATAAAACTATCAAAAAAACACACATTAATTTACAGAGTTTGCATTGACCAAAAGCATAAATTTAAGTTAACAAGTGGATATAGTCAACAATTCAATAAATAAACTATTTATATTTAAGGTTTACCCAACAAATTTATAAATAGAGCACATGGGAATATAAATCAATAATTGAATAAAAATATATGTTATTCATAATTAAAAAATAAAAATAATAAAAAGAGGGAAAATTGTATCTTTAGAATTTAGAGAATACACTAAGTCTTTATAATTATGAAGAAAAACCCCAAAATTGAAATTAAATTGAACTTGTTAAATAGAATTTAAGAATTCTATTTAATAATAGAAAGAATGACCCCTCAAAGGATAAAATTTTGAAGCCAAGACAGGGAACGGATGTTCTGCGATTTTTTAGAAATTGGGGAGCCTAATATGCTAAACTTAATCGGATTTTTTTTTTTCACATATGGCTTATACCTGTACGTAACTTAGCAGGTGCTCGGGGGGTCACATATGGCTTATACCCGTACGTAACTTAGCGGTGGCTGGGGAGCATGGCATCCCCTCCCCCCCAATCCTCCACCGGTGAATAAAACCTTAGCCCAAACACATTTTCCACTTCACCTTCTCCAACGTTTTTTTCAATATCTTCCCCAATAGGAATCTATCTGATGCAAATTTGGGATTAGAGCTGAAGAGAGCTATCTAAGAAGACGTTGGAGAAGATGAAATGGAAAATGGGTTTGGGTTAGGATTTTATTAAACGGATACGGAGAGCTTAGGTTTATATGTTAAATTGGCTAATGAATTTGGGTTTGTATGAGAGGGGTTTAACTGACTAATCAAAGAAAAAGTTAAAAGTAAACAAAATATTTTCCCATTTCAATCAAATTTTAACTACAAGGAGCTTATTTCAAAATAGTAATATGATTTAGGGGCCTAAGATCAATTTTAAAGATTTGGGGGCTAATATTTAAATAATCCATAAAAATAATAAAACTTTCTAGAGAGATAAAACTCACACAATAAATGATATTGACAAATGACTAAATTATCTTTATCTTTTACCAAAATGACCATCTATTCTTTAAGAAATTGAAGAAATAACAATCCATTTCTCCACTTTTGCATAACCCTACAGTTTTTTTTAAAGAATACTATAGATACAGATATGGCTTAATCTAAGCCAAATATCATGGTTTAAGTTAAATAATAAAGAAAGGCTTTTTTTACTCACTAAAATCCATAATGGTCACCAAATATGAGATCCATACCGGTCATCAAACATGAAAGCATTCTCTTTTTAGGGGTGCATTCGGTCCGGATACGGTTCGGATATGATACTTACCATATTCATATCCGCTTACCCATTTCGGATACGGATACGGATACGGATATACTTCGGTAAGGAAAGTTCATATACATATCTGCTAAGCTCGGATACAGATACATATATACATGCGGATATGCATGCGGATACAAAACGGATATGAGACAACTAGATGGTATTGAAAAAAACATAGTTCATGTGATACAAAAGAGTTCATTAATATGTTTATTATATCTGAAAAGCTAAGATTAGACATCTTGATCATCAAAATTAACCTATCCATAATCTAAGGATTAAAACTATCATAATAGTTCGACTAATATGTTTTCAGATATTTCGGATACGGATCCGGATATTTTACTACAAAACCATATTCGTAACCATATCCTATCGGTGATAAATTTGAGTAACCATATCCGTATCTTAACGGATACAGTTACGGATATTTCCTTGGATACGGATACGGTTTTGTAGCCCTACTTTTTACTCATTGAGATCCATACAGGTCATCAAATTATAATATTATCGTAATATGTGAAAGAAAATATTCTAATACTAAATACATTGAATCACATAGGATCCAGATCACAACATACATGTAATAGAGATGATCTACAACTAGATTATGCACAATGAAAAAAAAAAGCTAGCATGCTTTCTACTGACCATAAATAATAAGTTTAGAGTTACCGATACGGATCGTTTTCGGAAGGATCCTCCTGTCTTTCTTAATCAACAGTCGGAGAGCGATCACACCGTACAACTGGTGAGAAACCCACATATATCACCCTGTAACTATCACATTAATAGGAACTCAAATGAGGAAGGAGATAATGATTTGTATGTGTATTTCTTTGTACTACTTCTTATTCCAATATATGTGCATATATAATATATAGGTGAAGAGGAAAAACCCTATAGTCTAATTAGAGTTTTAGGTTGATCGGTTCTCTTAGTACCCAAATGTTCACTAGTCAATTGGATGGACCCCCTATTGCTAACAAATCGTAATCATAACAATGATAACTACTTTCAGATAGAAGTATTGTATATAACATGAGCAGCACATTTTATTAAATAAGCTATTAAGATATAGAAATATAATAAGATTAGTTGAGCTCACTTTCAATTTATTTCGCAAAATAATCTCACAACTCAATTGTCAAACTCATTTCAAAAAGAGCAATAATATTCAAATGCAAGATCCAAGTCTTTATCCCGCAAATGGTCTAGTGATTGGGGCTTGGAGTCTTGACTCAAAAGACTAAGATCGATCAGTGTCTATAACATATTTATCCTCAATTTCTAATTATTAGCATTGTACAACTTGTGCTGTTCCTAGATGATATTTACTTGACTAGTAATAAGGCAAGATTCCTCGGGGAAAAAAATGCTTAATTGCACTTATATACCTTCACTTGTTTTTGTCAACACTTATATACCCTAAATTTTTTTAAAATTTCACTTATGTACCCTCACTTGTTTTTTGCAGCACTTAGGATGTGTTTGATTGAGAAAAAAAAACTAAGAAAGAGGTGGAAAGGCACTGACATTGTCAGTATAAAAATTTGTTGGGTAAAATTTTTCCTATTCTTGTGTTTGTTTCACAAAATAAAAAATGAAAAGTATTTCTTACAAATAGAGAAAGGGATGGCTTTTGGGTGGAAATGAAATCATAGCCTATTGGGTGGAAGTTGGAGAGAAAGAGATGGAAAGTGGGGGAAATAATAATTAAATATTACATATTGATGGGATTGATGAAGCGGGTAAAATTGGGGGAGTTATTATCCACTCGCGCCACCTATCCAACTTTGTCCCTCTCTCTCTCTCTCTCTCTCTCTCTCTCTCTCTCTCTCTCTCTCTCTCTCTCGTTCTTCAACAGAGAAAAAGGGAAAAAAAACTCTAGATCTAAATTATCATCGTCGCTTCCTTGCTGTCGTTCTCATCTTTAGAAAGAGAGAAAAAACCCATAGATTTCATCATGTTGCTACTTCTCCCCCTCTCTCTCGTTCTCATGTTCAGGTGATATTACTCATAGATTTCTAAACCTGTTTTTTATCTCATTCAAAACTTATATGAACCCATCTTCTTTTTATAATTTTTCATGCTGCATTCACAAATTATCTATCCCTCTACAATAAAGATAGGGATGGCTGCAAACTGGTTGCAAGCAAACTAGCAGACAACTTCAATCTTGCCTCACAAATTCTGCAACTCTAGCAAATCCATGGAGGTTTTGCGCAAATCGGCCAAAGTTCAGGGCACTTATAGCTTCATGAACTAAATTATTGTTGTTGCTTGGTGTATGAAATTATATGTTTGTTCCCATGTTGGTTTTTTTTTTTTTTGGATCCAAACTGAGAATTGACATGGAAGTCGTATCCAACACCATTTATTTGGGTGAAACAGACAAAATAAACTCTTTTCTAGAAACACATGGAAAAACATGGAAATGGAAATGAACTTTTACTACTAGATTTGTTTTCTTGAAGTTTTGGGATTTCAAACAAACATGCCCTTATATACTCTAGTATTTTCAAATTTTGTAATTAAATATTCTAAAATTTAAATTTAGAATTTAAGTACCGTGAAGTTTTTAAAATATGCATTTAAATACCCTCAAATTTGCATAAATAAGAGTATTTAAGTACTAGTTTAAAGAATTTTAGAGTATTTAAATGCAACTCTTTAAAAACTTTAAGATGAATAAGTGCTGTCAAAACAACTATGATATATAAGTGCAAGTTTTAAAATTTTTATAGCATATTAGTTGTACCAAAATTAGTAAGGGCGATAAAAATAGTAAGGGCATATAAGTGCTAAGGATGGACAACTAAAGGAATTTAAGTGCAATTATCTAATACTATTATAAAAGTGTTTTGATATGTTAAAATATTTTTTCCTAAAATACCCTCTAAAATACATACATACATACATAAAACATATGCATGTATGCATGAGACATACCTCTTCATCTTCAACATTCATACACACATAAATCATACCCATTCAATTAATACTTCTTCTTAATTATTTCTTCCATTATCTCCACTTTCTAATACCTCTTAATTTTGTGAATTAATCTCCATCACTAACACCTATTAATTTCCCACTAACCTACCAATCTCCCCCACTACCTATTAATGTCCCGTTACAATGACTTGAGGAACTTTCTATAAATATAATCTGTTAATAGCCATTTCCTACATCAACAAACCCTAATAGCCATCTCCTACATCAACAAAACCCTTCATCAACAAACCCTGAAATTTGGCACCTCATATCAATCGGAATTGCGCTCCCTCCTCTCCCACCCCCCCTCCACACGACCCCCCCACACACACACACACACATACACACAAAAAGGGCACCTCATATGAATGGAAATTGCGCAGGATCCAATTACTTGATTGTAGATCTGAATGCAAAATTCTTAAGACCAAATGCGAAGAAGAGACAACTCCGGACAACAATCATTAGCCCTCTTTGAACAAATCAAACGATGGGACTACTAATGATTCGGTAGGGAATACAACTACAGAGAAAGAAGAAGCTAATGATGAAGACGATAAGATTTCATCACAAATGAGGTCAGAGGACATTGAAGGAGCTGAGGTCCTGAAAAAGAACAACTGCATGAGTGCCCTGAAGGAGAAGAGGAGATCAGCTCAAGCGAGTGGAGGGAATTGGAGGTCGAAGATAGATATAATTGGTGTTGATTAGATAAATTGTGCAATAAGTATTAGGGCTTTTTGTTTCTAGGCCCACTTGTTTACTATGATTTATCTCTAAACCCAATAACTTATTTTTGTATCTTTGAACCCAACTAGCTTTATGTATTTATCTCTAAACCCAACTTCTAAAATACAATACATACACATGTGGGCTCCCCATAAATTTTTTAAAAAATCCAGTTTTACCCTTCCCTCATCTCTCCTGTGATCTTAATTATGTGGGCCCCTTAAAAAATATTTGAAAAATTAAATAAATTGAGAATTGATTGGAGAGAGAACTGAGGTGTTCCTGCTGTTGCTAGGCTCGGGAGAGAAGCCCATACGCAGGAATTATATCCCCATTTCTCTCTCTCTCTCTCTCTCTCTCTCTCTCTCTCTCTCTCTCTCTCTCTCTCTCTCTCTTAATTTCTCAATTAATTCCCCACTCTCATCCATTATTTCATTCATCCACTCTTCTAAACCCATCAATGAATTCTCAACCACTCTTCTAAACTCATTAATGAATTCCTTAATTAATTTTCTTCTCTCATCCATTAATTTTGGTAGAGATTCATCACTTTGATTTAAGGTATAATTTTATATTTTACTCAACTACTTAATTTATAGCATTAATTTCACATTATTATTCATGAAAATTATTTCACATTCACATTATTATTTCACATTAATTATTTCATATTTTTATTTCACATTAATTTCTCATTTTATTCATGAAAATTATTTCTCAACCACACATTTTATTGTTAGTTAAATATTATCTCGCTATACTTACATATTATCCCGCTATACTTTCAGTTTATCCCGCTATACTTTCAGTTTATCACGCTATACTTTCAATTTATCCCGCTATACTTTCAGATTATCACGTTATACTTTCAGTTTATCCCGCTATACTTTCAATTTATCCCGCTATACTTTCAGATTATCACGTTATACTTTCAGTTTATCCCGCTATACTTACATATTATCCCGCTATACTTACATATATACTTTCAGATTATCCCGCTATACTTTCAGTTTATCACGCTATACTTTCAGATTATCACGCTATACTTTCAGATTATCCCGCTATACTTACATATTATCCCGCTATACTTACATATATACTTTCAGATTATCCCGCTATACTTTCAGATTATCACGCTATACTTTCAGTTTATCACGCTATACTTTCAGATTATCCCGCTATACTTACATATTATCCCGCTATACTTTCAGTTTATCACGCTATACTTTCAGATTATCACGCTATACTTTCAATTTATCACGCTATACTTTCAGTTTATCCCGCTATACTTACATATTATCCCGCTATACATTCAGATTATCACGCTATACTTTCAGATTATCCCGCTATACTTACATATTATCCCGCTATACTTTTAGTTTTTCACGCTATACTTTTAATTTTTCACGCTATACTTTCAATTTTTCCCGCTATACTTACATATTATCCGCTATACTTACATACTATCTCGCTATACTTTCAATTTATCACGCTTATACTTTCAGCTTTATCCCGCTTATACTTTCAGATTATCACGCTATACTTTCGATTATCCCGCTTATACCTACATATTATCCGCTATACTTTCGATTATCTCGCTATACTTTCAATTTTTCCCGCTATACTTACATTTATTTTATGGTTTGTATAAATTAACTAGTTCCATTAAACTTTAATAAGCGAAGACATCTTTGCATAATAATTAAATTGATCTTTTGTCTACCAAACTCCAATTCCTTGATATGAATCTGCACAACAATTCTAATAATTTGCTCAATTGAAAGTTACACAATTTAAAGAGCCCACCAAATCAGATTTTCTCCAGCAGTGAGCATTTCAAACCCATTTGATAAATCTCTTGTAAACTGTTAAGGATACAAACTAAATTTTCAAACAAATAGACAGCCACCAAATTCATCCCATATATAATTTCTGGAATTGAACTAGTACATGTACATCAAATGAACTCAATGATCACCTAAATTCAACTGTTGCTTTCCAGATCAAACTTCAAATATATATACATACATAAAATACATAAAAAGGAGAACAATATGTTACAACCAAACTCTGTCTTCTACACTCAAAACTGCACAAGACTACACTTTTATATCCTAATCAGTTATGTGACAATTCAATTTTTTTGCAGGCCGCTATACTTCATGCAAAATGCCTTACCCTTCCCATATAGATCAAAAGAAGCATACGAGCAGAGCACTAGGATGCCACTTGGACCAGAGTATAATCCTGCAATATCAGTCAAATTGTTTGAGAAGTTTTAAACTTAGACAAAATGAAAAAGAAGAAAAGAGTAGCAGTACTATGTATCCGAAATTGGGTATAGTTGAAGAGCTTATATCATTCATTATCCAAGGAATCTCTTGCAAACTGGACTGAGTCCGTCACACGGCACTTATAAATTTGCATCAGTTCACTTGGTGGATTTTCCAGTTTCTGAAATTATTTTCTTGTAGATTGAGATATGTTGATACAGAGTTGAAAATGATGTCAAAGGCAAAGTATGAACTATTCCTATCCGAATCCACCAATACATTTGCATGAATGCTACATATTTGATATTTTTACCTCTTTCCTTTCTAGCTTTATGCCATCAACTGTACTCTCTGTCACCGTATACTTACCTATTTCACTTCTCTAACCAAAACAAAATCTCTTCACTAAATTTTATCAATTGCAAGAATGAGGGAATCAGATTCTACCATACACTACGGGGAACCACTCTATGGAAAAAGAATAAAACCACACTAAACTAATAAGATGCAAACTGAAATCAATAAAGAAGCAGCACACATTGATAGAATACTAATCACTAGAAAAGAGGGCTTTGAGGAGAAAGGAGTGATTACTTACAGAGAAGAGGGAGGTGGAATGAGAATGAGCCGCCGGCGGTCAGGCTAAGCACTGTAGGAGGAGACGATCCAGTTGAGACACTGAAGAAAACAGCGGCGTTAGCTGAAGCGTTAGGTGATGGCGGGGTTAGGTGACAGCGGCGGTCGGGCAATGACAGCATTAGGTGATGGCGACGATTAGGCTACGGCAGTGGTCGAGGCTTGTATCGGCATCGCAACTGGAATTTGTGGTGGCGTGAAGAAAAGAATGGACAAGTTAGGGCTCAAATTAGGGCTCAGATTTTCGCCCAAATTGGACTAGTTGTAGAGAAATTGAAAGAGGATAGAAGAATGGATCCGCTAGGGCATCAAGAAAGAATAGAGAACGGAGAGAGAACGGAGGAACAATGGGGTTTTCTTCATTTTCTTCGGTTATAAAAGGGTGAAGAAAGAACGGAGATGAGAGAGAACTGGTTTTGTGGAGATTGAGGGCAGGGTATTTTGGGGTCTTTACCCCAAAAATGTATAAATACAAGATACTCTAACTTTAAATTATACTATTTGGATTTAGAGATAAATATATAAAGTTAATTGGGTTCAATGGTACAAAAGAAAGTTGTTGGGTTTATAGGTAAATGGGAGTAAACAATTGGGCCCAAAAACAAAAACCCCTAAGTATTATTAGAGATGCTTTTCTGATAAGATAAACGCTGAGCAATTGAAAAAAATAGGTTTATCTTTCTTTATATGAAATTGGTTTAATGAAATTTTTGCTATGTTTATCTGAATTTTAGACCCCTCTCTGGATCAACTCGCATCCGTTTCAATTAGATTAAAATTTCTTTCTGAAAAACTGATATGTAACTTAGGATGCAAGAATTTAGTACGGCCATTGGTCTTTAGGAGTCTTGGAATTTAGAAAGCTATTTGGATCTCTCTCAATCAACCCGTGACAGTTTCTATCAGATGAAGAACCTAATAAGGAAAAATGAAAGATTTGTAACTTACAATGAATTTAATAAGGTCATTAGATATTAGGAGTTATGAAGTTTATCTGGAAAGCTATTGGAACATCTAGAAAGCTATTGGAACCTCCCTCTCTCACTCTCTCAATCAACCTGCCGCCTTTTCAATTTGATGAAGAAATTTAAAAAAGGATTTGTAACTTATAACATATGAATTTAATAAGGTTGCTAGGTTCTGAGAGTTATGGAATTTAGAGAGCTATTGAGGCCTTATAAATCTAAATCATATCTCACAACTTTTATCCCACAAAATGTTTGATCTCATATCTTCTGCGAAGTTAGTAAAATTTCAATTTTAAGCTTTTTATTGTGTTTATAGTTGATCTTGAATTTAAATGTATAATAATAATAATAATAATAATAATAATAATAATATGGCCATCCACGTCATCTCCTGCGACCTGAACAGCTTGTGGTCAGGAGATTTCATTGTCGATGGTAGGAGTGGCCATCCGATCCAATAAAATAGAAAAAGAATTGCGTATTTTTTAATGAGAAACAAATAAGATATAGAGAAGAAACACAATTTACCTCAACCTATATCTTTAACACTTTAAGTTTATTTATAAATCGAAAGATCTTTTTAAATAAATAAGTTGCAGAGTACTTTAAATTTCAAGAAAAATTAGTTTAAACCCCTAAGTCCCTGGCCCCGTTTGGCAAAGGGTTAAGGAAGATGGAGTAAGAAGAAGGATTAACGTAGTTAGCCCATCTGATAACCCGAATGACTAAATTATTAACCAGTTAAATAAGTTTTACTTTAGCCTTTGTGATAATTTTTAGTGTTTGGGAATAACGAGGATTTTGACTATTTTCTTTATAAATAGAAGGCTTAACTCTTAATCCTTCTAAATAAGAGTATTAGTAAACCCCTCATTTTGAGAGGTCAACTCATTTTAACCCTTCTACATTTTTTGTGTTTGACAAATTATAAAGGGTTAACTCACTTTAACCCTTGTATAGATTTTTTATGTTTGGCGGGTTAAGAAGGGGTTAAGTCTCCTTAACCTCTCACTTAACCCGTTGCCAAACAGCACTAATTAGGAATAAATATATTGCATCCCCAGTCAAAAACTTACTTGTACGTCCATAATAATTATTTAAATATAATGGTTTTAGAGAAAATCTATTTTATTCCAAAATTTTTCAAATATTAATTTTCAGTCTAACATTTTAAGTAAAGAAATTATAAGAAAGGGTAATTTACGGAAAATTTGAGACTAGGCCAAAGTTCAAAACCCTTACTCTAAGTCCACAAATTAAAAAAAGAAAATTACCCACAAAATTAAGGATAGCCCCCTAACCTCCAAAAAAATTATTTTTCATCTATAAAGTAGAGTTTTAATAATAAACAATTCTTGGAAACTTTTTTGTTTGACCCTTCTTTCTTGAAATTTTATTTTTCAGTCCAAAATGATAAACTCTAAAAAATTGTAGAAGTGATATAGTTTATTTAGTAGAGTAAAGCTAGAATAAATTTAGTTGATTGAGGGCTTCATCCACCAAATTTATATCCATTAGATTTATTTAAAGATTCAAGTTGGCATGTGATACACATCAATGCTATCTTTGAGATATGTGCCTCGACATGTATCACATGCCAATATGAATCTCAAAGTAAATTTAATGGATAAAAAAGTTGGTGAACAAGAGCATCTATTCACTTAAGTTACAAGAGTTTTACTACTCTAATTTAGTAAGAAATTTTTAAAAATCTTTAGTAGGTTATAATTAGGAAAAGTTATTCATTTTTTTGAAATACAAACTTTAAATATGTTGCATATATATAATTCTATGATTGCCCGAGGGTTAAGCTATTGGGAGTATGCTTTTACAAACAATTAAAGGAATTTTTTTATAACATTAAAGGATTTATTAAGGTGAGTATGATTCTTCCCTTTGGTTATTTAAAAATTTGATATAAATTATATCAATTATATGTTATGTTAAATAATAACATAACATATTAATATGGTAGTGCTTTTGAATATCTCAAGGTTTAAATTTAATAGTACTAAATAAACAGACTATTTACTAAATAAACAGGCTATTATCACCTTCAAACACTAAACATTTGTACACGTGCAAATCACGTGCATTATACTAGTATCCAAAAAAAAGCCAAGTCGCTACTGTGGTTGTTCGGTAAATAAACTGCAATTCACTGCCCAATAATTAGGGCCATTGAAGTGGACCAGTCAACGCCTTCCGTATCGGGAAAAATCTAAGCGCTGGATTCGGAGCCTTGACAGATCTCTGTCGACGCACGTCACCGCAAAAGGCGGGGATACCGTGTCCTGTCCCCCTCACGTGGGGGCCCATCTCTCGTCGTTTCCTGAACCTTGGTAAACGGTAAAATTTTGAAATTTTGAAATTTGGAGTTAAAAAAGATTTGGGAAGATAATTGGAATTGATTCTGTCTCTGTGCTGTCTCCATCAGCGGGACCCGCATGATTATGAGTTGCCGCTTTGGTGCGTATTCGGCTCTTCGCCTATTCGTTATTGTTTATCCAGAGGGGAACAAATATTCCATTTAAAAAGGAAAATTGCGCCAGCCAGTTCAAAACTTCACGCTGCCGCAGCCTCAACCTTTTTCCCACGCGATTCACCTCAAAAGATCTCTCAAACGACCGCGACTCCCTTTTAGTCGATGCCAAGACGTAACCAAGAGAGAGAGAAAAAGAAACAAAACACCCCAAAATACCCTTGTCTCCTCCATTCTTTTTAGATCCGATGCCATGACTCCTTTCTCCTCTCTCCTAAACCATCTCCTTCCTCCTCTCCCCATCTTTCTTTTTTTCTAAGACACCGACATCCTCCCTCCACCACCGCCGATCTTGAGTACACACTCCGGCCATATTTTCGACACTAAAGGCGAAGAGATGGCAAAGAACACAACTGGATGAGGCTGAGAGCCCATTTCAAGTTCGTTGGCGATGATCGCCTCTTCCTGCCGGAAGGGGCCCACAAGCAAATTAGAGGGCTCTTAGACCCCTCCGGTGCCACCGCCGATCTTGAGTACACACTCCGGCCATATTTTCGACACTAAAGGCGAAGAGATGGCAAAGAACACTGGAT
This sequence comes from Asparagus setaceus, assembly GCA_012295165.1. Lineage (NCBI taxonomy): Eukaryota > Viridiplantae > Streptophyta > Magnoliopsida > Asparagales > Asparagaceae > Asparagus > Asparagus setaceus. The sequence goes on from CM022709.1 coordinate 7,315,581, forward strand.
GAGGCGAGAGCCCAGCCAGTTCGTTGGCAAAGAACCCGGTTCATGTTAAGTCTATTTTGATTCATGTTAAGTCTATTTTGGTTCATGTTAAGTCTATTTTGGTTCATGTTAAGTCTAACTTCGTTTATGTTAAGTCTATTTTGGTTCATGTTAAGTCTAACTTGGTTCATGTTAAGTCTATTTTGGTTCATGTTAAGTGCAACCTGGTTCATGTTAAGTCTATTTCAACTTAATTTTAAGTCTAATTTCATGTTAAATTCAATTTAATTCATGTTAAGTCTAATTTAATTCAATTAAAGACGCCAAAATGCCCTTATCTTCTCTATATGTTTTCATGTTAAGTCTAAAAAATTAGACTTGACATGAAACATGTTAAGTCTATTTCAACTTAATTTTAGGTCTAATTTCATGTTAAATTCAATTTAATTCATGTTAAGTCTAATTTAATTTAATTAAAGACGCCAAAATGCCCTTATCTCCTCTATATGTTTTCATGTTAAGTCTAAAAATAAAACTTAACATGAACCGGTTGCACTTAACATGAACCAAGTTAGACTTAACATGAACCAAAATAGACTTAACATGAAACAAGTTTGAATTAACATGAATCAAGTTGGATTTAACATGAATAAAAATAGATTTAACATGAACCAAGTTAGACTTAACATAAACCAAAATAGACTTAACATGAACCAAAATAGACTTAACATGAACCGGGTTGCACTTAACATGAACCAAGATGGACTTAACATGATCCAAGTTAGACTTAAGATGAACCAAAATGGACTTAACATGAACCAAGTTTGAATTAACATGAACCAAATTGGATTTAACATGAATAAAAATAGATTTAACATGAACCAAGTTAGACTTAAGATGAACCAAAATGGACTTAACATGAACCAATTTTGAATTAACATGAACCAAGTTGGATTTAACATGAACCAAGTTAGACTTAACATAAACCAAAATAGACTTAACATGAACCAAGTTAGACTTAAGATGAACCAAAATGGACTTAACATGAACCGGTTGCACTTAACATGAACCAAGATGGACTTAACATGATCCAAGTTTGACTTAAGATGAACCAAAATGGACTTAACATGAACCAATTTTGAATTAACATGAACCAATTTGGAGTTAAAAAGATTTGGGAAGATAATTGGAATTGATTCTGTCTCTGTGCTGTCTCCATCAGCGGGACCCGCATGATTATGAGTTGCCGCTTTGGTGCGTATTCGGCTCTTCGCCTATTCGTTATTGTTTATCCAGAGGGGAACAAATATTCCATTTAAAAAAGGAAAAATTGTGTCAAGCGCCGAAGTCCAGCTTATTGTCTTTGCCGGTTTCCTGGCCTTTTAAAATGTGATTCACAAAAGCGTCTGAAATCTGGCTGCGCTTTTTAGTCGTGAGTGCGTCTTGCTAAGCGTGGAGAGAAAAAAGCAAAACAAAAATACCTTGTCTCCTCCATTCTTTTTTAGATCCGATGCCACGACTTTCTCCTCTCTCCTAAACCATCTCCTTCCTCCTCTCCCCATCTTTCTTTTTTTTCTAAGACACCGACATCCTCCCTCCACCACCGCCGATCTTGAGTGCACACCGACCATATTTTTCGACACTAAAGGCGAAGAGATGGCAAAGAACACAACGGATGAGGCGAGAGCCCATTTCAAGTTCGTTGGCGATGGCGGGCCTCTTCATTTGGAAGGGGCCCACAAGCAAATTAGAGGGCTCTTAGACCCTCCGGTGCCACCGCCGATCTTGAGTGCACACCGACCATATTTTTCGACACTAAAGGCGAAGAGATGGCAAAGAACACAACGGATGAGGCGAGAGCCCATTTCAAGTTCGTTGGCAAAGAACCCGGTTCATGTTAAGTCTATTTTGGTTCATGTTAAGTCTATTTTGGTTCATGTTAAGTCTAACTTAGTTCATGTTAAGTCTATTTTGGTTCATGTTAAGTCTAACTTAGTTCATGTTAAGTCTATTTTGGTTCATGTTAAGTCTATTTTGGTTCATGTTAAGTCTATTTTGGTTCATGTTAAGTCTAACATGGTTCATGTTAAGTCTATTTCAACTTAATTTTAAGTCTAATTTCATGTTAAATTCAATTTAATTCATGTTAAGTCTAATTTAATTCAATTAAAGACGCCAAAATGCCCTTATCTCCTCTATATGTTTTCATGTTAAGTCTAAAAATTAGACTTGACATGAAACATGTTAAGTCTATTTCAACTTAATTTTAGGTCTAATTTCATGTTAAATTCAATTTAATTCATGTTAAGTCTAATTTAATTCAATTAAAGACGCCAAAATGCCCTTATCTCCTCTATATTTTTCATGTTAAGTCTAAAAATTAGACTTGACATGAAACATGTTAAGTCTAAAAATTAGACTTGACATGAAACATGTTAAGTCTAAAAATTAGACTTGACATGAAACATGTTAAGTCTAAAAATTAGACTTGACATGAAACATGTTAAGTCTAAAAATTAGACTTGACATGAAACATGTTAAGTCTAAAAATTAGACTTGACATGAAACATGTTAAGTCTAAAAATTAGACTTGACATGAAACATGTTAAGTCTAAAAATTAGACTTGACATGAAACATGTTAAGTCTAAAAATTAGACTTGACATGAAACATGTTAAGTCTAAAAATTAGACTTGACATGAAACATGTTAAGTCTAACTTAGTTCATGTTAAGTCTAAAAATTAGACTTGACATGAAACATGTTAAGTCTAACTTAGTTCATGTTAAGTCTAAAAATTAGACTTGACATGAAACATGTTAAGTCTAAAAATTAGACTTGACATGAAACATGTTAAGTCTAAAAATTAGACTTGACATGAAACATGTTAAGTCTAAAAATTAGACTTGACATGAAACATGTTAAGTCTAACTTAGTTCATGTTAAGTCTAAAAATTAGACTTGACATGAAACATGTTAAGTCTAAAAATTAGACTTGACATGAAACATGTTAAGTCTAAAAATTAGACTTGACATGAAACATGTTAAGTCTAAAAATTAGACTTGACATGAAACATGTTAAGTCTAAAAATTAGACTTGACATGAAACATGTTAAGTCTAAAAATTAGACTTGACATGAAACATGTTAAGTCTAAAAATTAGACTTGACATGAAACATGTTAAGTCTAAAAATTAGACTTGACATGAAACATGTTAAGTCTAAAAATTAGACTTGACATGAAACATGTTAAGTCTAAAAATTAGACTTGACATGAAACATGTTAAGTCTAAAAATTAGACTTGACATGAAACATGTTAAGTCTAAAAATTAGACTTGACATGAAACATGTTAAGTCTAAAAATTAGACTTGACATGAAACATGTTAAGTCTAAAAATTAGACTTGACATGAAACATGTTAAGTCTAACTTAGTTCATGTTAAGTCTAAAAATTAGACTTGACATGAAACATGTTAAGTCTAAAAATTAGACTTGACATGAAACATGTTAAGTCTAAAAATTAGACTTGACATGAAACATGTTAAGTCTAAAAATTAGACTTGACATGAAACATGTTAAGTCTAAAAATTAGACTTGACATGAAACATGTTAAGTCTAAAAATTAGACTTGACATGAAACATGTTAAGTCTAAAAATTAGACTTGACATGAAACATGTTAAGTCTAAAAATTAGACTTGACATGAAACATGTTAAGTCTAAAAATTAGACTTGACATGAAACATGTTAAGTCTAAAAATTAGACTTGACATGAAACATGTTAAGTCTAAAAATTAGACTTGACATGAAACATGTTAAGTCTAAAAATTAGACTTGACATGAAACATGTTAAGTCTAAAAATTAGACTTGACATGAAACATGTTAAGTCTAAAAATTAGACTTGACATGAAACATGTTAAGTCTAAAAATTAGACTTGACATGAAACATGTTAAGTCTAAAAATTAGACTTAACATGAACCAGGTTAGACTTAACATGATCCAGGTTAGACTTAACACGATCCCGGTTCGTGTTAAGTCCAGCTTCATTCGTGTTAGGTCTAATTTGGTTCGTGTTAAGTCCAGCTTCATTCGTGTTAGGTCTAATTTGGTTCGTGTTAAGTCCACTTTCAACATTGAATTTCCTACAGAACGGAACCCACTTTCATTCATGTTAGCTGCTTCTTCTTCTGACTTTTCTGGTGGTGCTAGAACTTGCGGTGGCGGAGGAGGAAGAGGAGTAGGGAAGGAATTGAGGGGAGATGAAGTGCTTTTCGACCTGTAATAATATTCCATATGTACGTGAAGGAGTAGTGGTTGTTTACTACCGTGGAGGGAGGAACATGTGGTGGAGGCGGTGGAGGAGACACGAGAGTAGTGTCAAGTGATGGTGATGGAGGAGGAGGACGCAGTGTTGGCCGGGACGAAGATGGAGAAGGGCTAGGCTTGGACGACGGAGAGGGAGATGGCGCGGGTGATGGAGGAGGATGGAGAGGAGGAGAGGAGATGGAAGAGGATGGAGAGGAGGAGAGGAGATGGGTTATGACTAGAAGAGATGAGGAAGAGGGAAACATGAGCATCAGATCTAGAAAAAAAAAGAATGGAGAAGACAAGGGTATTTTGGGGTCTTTTGTTTCTTTTTCTCTCTCCATGCTTAGTTGGCATGCACTCATGACCAAAAAAGGGGTGCAGTGCATTTTGGGATGCTTTTTGGGGCTGAATCACATGGGAAAAAGGTTGAGGGGCTGCAGCACATGAAGTTTTGGACTTTGGGGCCTCGACACAATTTTCCCTTTAAAAAAAGGAGCTCCAAAATTACGACATTTGCAATTATTTACTTTTCTATGCCTGTATATTTAAGAAATTATTTTTAGAAAATTAATGGGAAAACTTTTAATATTATTATTATTAATTTTTTGGTTTATGGACCCTTCACAAATGGGAAAGGACCCCTGACTAACCAGATATAAAAATAAGCAGCAGCAGCTAATTACTCTCTGTTAAAACCTTTTTTTTATCGCGCCTTTGACGCACACGGAAATCAAACCCGGGCTCTCCACGAACGATACGATTTTTAACATGTGACCTACTGGGTCGCCCCCTATCTCCATCAGAATTTCTTATAGCCAATAACTGTAACAACATTGTCACGGAGATTGAAGAATAAAAGGGTTCATCATGGACATTGAATGTCACATGTCCTGGTACAATTGTTGACGAGCTAGCGCCTTCAATTAGGGACTGAAGTCGGATCATATATTTCTTAACTCAATTAGTAGTGATGTGCCAACCTGTAAGCGAATAAGAAGCCCTGTCGTGTAATCCATACAACTCTTGAAACTCTTTTTACAATGCTAGCCAAACACCGGTTGCTGACTTTAAGGGGGTATTATAGTCCGAAAGATGCCTTAAAAGTCAACAACAGTAAAGCTTAAGATAGACCAAAAATTTAGGATTCATTGTCAAGTCCCAACAACATGATCTCTCGTTCGAAGTTCTCAAAGCCTAAATCAATGGAAGCAATACAACATAAAGCCATGTTGGGATGCGGGGTCAACGCCCGCACGCCGCGGAAGCGATATCACCCGAGAGAAGGCTTTGATATATTCCCGTTTCACGAAGGAAACAAGAATAGAAAGTAAAATATCCCAACAAAGTGAGATATCTACTCTTCCTCTCAACAGTACTAGGACTGAATCAAGGGAACCTACAAACAATAGCAAATTCACAAAGAAAACAAGAAAGACACGAGATTTACGTGGTTCTAAGAAATTGCCTACGCCCACCTGGAGGGGTGAGGGAGATTTGACTATAAAGAACACCGACGACTTGTACAATCCACAAGCTCGTCCCAAAGAAAAACTTTGATTTTACCCAAGAGAAATTGACCTCTCTCTTGTAGAATCTCTCCAAGCTTTCTTTTCTCTCTCTAGCCAAAAAGCCCTAGTTTTTCTCCTTTTTCTTCACTTTTCTCCACACCACAAATCCTAGGTTTAAGTCCCTATTTAAAGGGAATTAGTTAAGAATTTTTCTTCAACTTTCCGATGTGGGACTAAAATAATAAAACAAAAGACTTCTTATTTCAGTTTTCCCACGTGTTCTCAATTCTCCACCTCGTACATCATTTGATAAACCTCAAATTTTGGACTAACACCGAAGAACACCGCGAACATTACTAGAGATCTCCATTAGCCAAACCGGGCCAATCCAGTACGCCACTATCTGCGGTACGCATCGTACCCTCACCGGGATCAAGCTAACCGTAGTTCTCAGAATTGCTCTCCATATAGTCTCCACTCACCCCATCACCGCCTCAAGGGCCATGCCCTCTTAGGCGGATCAACACGGTTGATATGAAGCAAGTCCAAGCAATGCTTAAACTTGCTACCGTGACCACCTTAGTTAACATGTTCATGGATTCTCATTCGTGTGTACCTTCATGAGAGAAATATCGCCTTCCTCTATGACATCTCGCACGAAATGATACCTGACATCGATATGCTTGGTACGAGCATGATGAACTTGATTCTTCGCCAAGTGAATTGCACTCTGACTGTCGCACCACAAGTTCACGTTCTCCGCCAATCCCCAAATCATCTAGAAGACCCCACAACCACAATGCTTCCTTCACTCCCTCTGTCATGGCCATGTACTCGGCCTCGTAGTAGAAAATGTCATCAGAGCTCGCAACATCGATCGCCAACTAACCGGAGCCCCATGTATCCCGAATACATAACCGAGTAGATCGCCGCCTATCTAGATCGCCGCATAATCGAGTCCACAAACCCATCAATCGACATGCTTCTCCACCAAAACACGGACCGTATTAACGGTACCCTTTAAGTACCTCAGACCCACTTCATCGCTTCCCGGTCGTCTTTCCGGATTCGCCATGAATCTACCGACCACACCGACCGCTGTAAAATATTTGGCGTGTACACACCATTGCGCATATTAAGCCGCCAACCGCACTAGCATAGGGAACACGCCCATGTGCCTTCTCTTCCGTAGTAGGAGATTGTTTACCGAAGCCTAAAGTGTGGAGCCAATGGAGTCACCACCGACTTAGCACTTTGCATCCCGAACCTCGCGATCACCCGCTCTATGTAGCCTTTCGACTTAAGAACAATCACGGTTCGCTCTCTTCTAATTTCCATACCCAGATTTTCCTAGCAATACCATGTCCTTCATCTCAAACTCTTCACCAAGTTGAGATTTCACCTATCTATCTCCACCGCTCTTAGAAGCAATAAGCATGTCATCCACATACAAAAGGAGATAGATATAATTACCTCCACGAAGCTTCGGATGTAAACGCAACAATCATAGTCGCCGAAAATCCATGCTTCAAAGATGAAGGAGTCAAATCGCTTGTACCACCGCCGAGGAGATTGTTTCAATCCATACGGTGACTTCTTCAAACGACACACATGATGCTCCTTGTCCTTAACCTTGTAGCCCTCGGGTTGATGCATGTAGATCTCTTCATCCAAGTCTCCGCAAGAAGGCCGCTTAACATCGAGTTGTTCCACTCAAGATCACCATGAGCAACAATACTCAATAGCACCGAATAGAAGTGTGTTTCACCACCGAGAAAATATCTCATTGTAATCCACACCCTCTATTTGTGCAAACCCCTTAGCCACTAGCCTTGCCTTGTACCTTGTACCACCGAAGCTCAAAGATCTTCTTTCTTTTATACACCCACTTACAACCAATAGCTTTTCTTCCTACGGGCAATGTGACCACCTCCCATGTTTGATTCTTCCGAAGAGATTCCATCTCTTCCTCCATCGCAGCCAACCAACTCTCACTATCCTTGTCCCGAATAGCTTCCTTGAAGGAGACCGCTTGTCCTCCTCCACCGAGTGCGATTCAACCAAATTAACTCGCCCATAGTGCTTCAGGTTGATCGCCCCCGCCTTCAGACTGCTTGTATGCTCGCTTGGCCTAGTGGAAGCCAAACTATCCTCGAGCCGTTGTTGTAGTGCCTGTGTATTCTCCTCGCTGAACCTCCTCCCCGCCAAGCTCATCATCTACCCGACTTCCCACTTGAACACCACTAGAACCTCGTTAATCTTTAGGTTCTATTTCAATAACCCGAGACTTAGAAGTCTCATCGCCCTAACACCATCATCCTTGGACTTCTAGCAATCATGGATTTCTCATCAAAGGTAACATCCCCGCCGATCACGAACTTCAAATCTTCCATACACCAAAGGCGATAGCCTTTACGCCTTCGCATATCCCAAGAATATTGCCTTCTTGGCCCTCGCGTCAAGCTTTTCCTCGTTGACGGATAGTAGGCGTACACCAAAATTCCGAGCCTATCATAATCAGATGTTCTCGACCACACCCTATAGGGTGTATCACCATCCAATGTCGAATGTGGTGAACGGTTCAAGATGTAACAAGTCAGTAGCCACCGCCGCCCACCATTCGTTGCCCAATCCAACAGATGATCGCGATACTCATTGCTTTCTCCCGCAATGTTCGGTTCATCTCTCATGACCCCATTCTCACGTGGTGTTGACTCGACCGTCAAAGGTCGAACAATTCTCCTCGATCACGTAACTCCTTGAAAGCACCATCTGTATACTGCATCGCTATCGATCTCGTCTTCAATTTCTTTCCCGCCCCGTTCTCAACCATTGTTTTCCACTTCTTGAATGTCTCAAACACCTCATTCTTATGCTTCGTAAAATAAATCCAAACATATCTCGAATAGTCATCTATGAACGAGACATAATATCTCGAACCACCCTTAGAAGTGGTGCAGGCGGACCCGGACATCCGTGTGCACATAATCTAGTATCCCTCGCTCTTAGACTTGCTTCTCGAATCGAACCTCGTGTGACTTTCCATACACACAATACTCGCAAAAATCCATGCTAGGTTCCTTCAGATTCTTCAGCAGACCCTCTTTACCAAGCAGAACTAGACCCTTCTCTGACATATGCCCAAGCCGCCTACGCCAACCGCAGCATCTCCCGTCACCGTCGTACCTGAGAGAGTATATAAATTACCGTGACGAACACCCTTCATCACTACAAGGGAACCCCGAACAACCTTCTTTACTCCGTTTTCCGTAACAATTTTGCAACCGCCGGAGTCCAATGCACCAACTGAGATAAGATTCTTCCGCAAGTCGGGAACATGCCTCACATCCGTCAAGGTTCGAACCACTTCATCATGCATCTTGATTTTGATATTACCTAGCCCCACCGTTTTACAAGCATGGTTGTTCCCCATCAATACGGTTTCACCATCAATGCCTCTGTAGGTAGTAAACCACTTCCTATTTGGACACATGTGGTAAGAGCAACCGAATCAAGTATCCACTTCCCGAGATATCCTCGCCACCGCGGACGACATAGCACTCCTTATCGCTCCCTTCCTCTCAAACGTAGCTCGCCTCTTCCTTGCTCTCTTCTCTCGGTCTTGTTGTTGTTCTTCTTCTTTCCACCTACTCTCTTATTTGACGGTCGACCTTGAAATGCCCAACTTCACCGCATTTAAAACATGATTTTCCCGCAAGAGGTCTCGATTTGATCTAGACTTTCCTCCCTTGCCTTTTCCTCGCTCATTGCTCCTTCCTCTAGCAAACAATCCTCGCTTTTCTTTGTTACCACCAAGAGTCATGTCACCGGTTGCAATCTTCCGAAGGTCATCCGCTAGAAGCGCCGTTCTAGTCTCATCCATCTTCAAATTGTCTCCTATAAGCATCGGTGTTTGCACCAGTTCTCATAAGACTTCTACAGAGACAGTAGTAAAAGCGCCGATCCTCATCTATAACTTTCACATCTATGTCTTTCAAGTCCGATATGATCCTATCAAACTTGTTGATGTATTCCTGATTGATGAGCCCTCCTCCATCTTGCAAGTATACAATTTGGATTTTAAATAGATCCAGTTCGTTAGACTCTTCGTCATGAAGGTACTTTCTAACTTTGACCACACGCCCGCAGTCGTTTCCTCTCCATCTACCAAGAAAGCTACATCCCTTTCAAGGCATAGGATAATCGACTGCACTTCCATCCAGCTCCTCCCAATCCTCATCGACATATCCTTGTGCTTCTTTTCCACCAAAGCCTTGTGCAATTTTTGCGAAATCAGTGAGTTTTTCATCTGCATCCTCCAATAGGAAAAATCATTCTTCCCATTGAACTTTTCAATCTCGAATTTTTCCACTTTGACCGATTTACTGGTAGACGCCATTTTCCGTTTGTATAAATCCGCTTCTCTCAGAAATTACCGAGCACCACCTCAAACCGGTTACACCACTTCCGACCAATAACAACTCGATACCAATTGTTGGGATGCGGGGTCAACGCCCGCACGCCGCGGAAGCGATATCACCCGAGAGAAGGCTTTGATATATTCCCGTTTCACGAAGGAAACAAGAATAGAAAGTAAAATATCCCAACAAAGTGAGATATCTACTCTTCCTCTCAACAAGATTAGGATCAATCAAGGGAACCTACAAACAATAGAAATTCACAAAGAAACAAGAAAGACACGAGATTTACGTGGTTCTAAGAAAATTGCCTACGCCCACCGGAGGGGTGAGGGAGATTTGACTATAAAGAACACCGACGACTTGTACAATCCACAAGCTCGTCCCAAAGAAAAACTTTGATTTTTACCCAAGAGAATTGACCTCTCTCTTGTAGAATCTCCAAGTTTCTTTTCTCTCTCTACTACCAAAAGTTCTAGCTTTTTCTCCCTTTTTCTTCACTTTTCTCCACACCACAAATCATAGGTTTAAGTCCCTATTTAAAGGGAATTAGTTAAGAATTTTTCTTCAACTTTCCCGATGTGGGACTAAAATAATAAAACAAAAGACTTCTTATTTCAGTTTTCCCCACGTGTTCTCAAGCCACTTAGGTTATAAATGTAAATAAATACGTAGCAACAAAGTAGCGATAGCAACCAAAATTGTCGGCATTTGAAAAGGAGGAAATTGTCATATTTATCAGGAAATTGTCGGCACTATGGATATTACACCATACTTGTGAAGGGTTTCGACCCAAATTAGCCTCCGTAAATGAACACTCTGGAAAATATTTGGCTTTTAGAACACGGGTTGACAATGATGATGGATACACTAATAATCTCCAGCTTTGTTTTTGGAAGAAGAGCAATATTGAAGAACTTCATATCGCGAAAACCCATCCCTCAATTTTCCTTGGTCGTGTATAATTTCTTCCAACTCAACTAATGCATTTTACGCGAACCACCTTTACATTCACACAAAAATTGCACCATTGCAGAATTTAGAGAAGTACATAAGGAGGCAGGCAAGCGAAACATGCTCATGTAACATGTAGGAATAACCCGTACCGCTGTTTTGATAAGAACCAAAATATTATCTACACAGTTGAAAATTCTACACCACTATAGTGTAGATAGAATGATTGAGAATCAAAATTTTAATCTTACCGTTTTTGTTGACAAATACAACATACTTTTAAATTTTAATTTTTAGCGTGAGTCGTTGGTTGTTTTTTTATTGGTCGTTCCACTCCGGAAGAATTTTTTTGACACCTTAAGGTTGGTGTGACTATTGAAGTACTAGAGTTTGTAGTCTTTCATTTGAATAGTGATAAGGGTCAGGACCCAGATGTGCTAAATGCCATGTTTTCTGTGTTGCCAAGATCAATTATTAAAAACCAGTTATCTCTCACAATACAAATTTTTTCACCGTGATAATTTATTGAATACAAAAATATTGGTTAAACTAATAACAATAAATTAATTTATTTATAATCTTGATACACTTTCACATACTGAGAAAACACATAAACAATCTAGGTGCCTAGCCAGTCTAAGGGCCTTGACAACTCTTCGACTAACCAAGTTAGTAGAACCAAGCCCAAGTTAGTAGAATTTGGTTAAAGGATGAAAATGTATTTAGGAAAATCTGGTCCAATTGTGAGCGAGTTTTTTTTTTTTAATTCAAAAGAAGACCCTTTAATCAGGTTATATTCGGTCTACTCTTCACCTCTAGTTCAATCCTTATACGGTAAAGGTCTTAGCCAGATTAAGGTCGAGCTGCTTAATAATAACCTAATTTTTTTATTAAATCATGAGCAGCGGTAGCTATATATATATATATATATATATATATATATATATATATATATATATATATATATATATATATATATATATATATATATATATATATATACACACACACACACACTTTTCGGCTGCCAAATGCAAAAAAGTTAAGTTATTTATTGTAAATTGCAAAAGAAAATATGATATTATATATAGCCCCCACCTTTTGTGTCTAGTGGTATAAGAATAATAAAGCTCTTGTAGTAGTATAAGTAGCGATTTCCCAAATTATTGATGTACTATATGATGTCTATTAGAAGAAATTTTTAATTTACTAACTTTAATAGAGAAGTCCGGATTAAACGTATTAGATAAATATAGTAAGTTTGTATTTATGACTTTCCTTTAGTATATGATTCATTTTCTTGTTAGAGTGTTCCTTTTTAAGATGTTCTACAAGAGTGTAGAAGTATCGGGTACTACCCTCTTCTTCATAATAAACGAGAATTTAGAAATATTTCTCTTTTTCTTCGAGTTTAACATGATATCATAGAAAGGTTTTTAATCCTATGATATTTTATCATTTTTTAATCTTAGGGCTACCTGCCACAAAAATCATCTTTCTGCTTCCTTCATGGCAATTTCGACACCACCAACATTGGCGACTTCAACTGCACTTTCAACTTCAACATTAATTACCATTGCCCCGTTCGCTGCTATCATTGTTTTATCACTCTACGTGTTGATCTACGTCAATTAACCCCTCTTGTTCGTTGTTGTTTCTCTGGACTCATCCATGACTTTGTGTGCCCGCTCAGCCTTCTTATATCTTGGTATACTTTGAACAGCATTGATTTATTTTCTGTTGCATGACACAATCTTTTTATCTCTTTTTTGAAGTGCTTATATTCTCAACGTACTTTCATGTTTGATATGATCGGGTTCGTTTTGATCATACACATGTTGATATGACCGAGATGTTACATTTGCATACAAATCATTCAATTTGTTTGAGGATAAACTCAACTTTGTTAATTTATCTTCTAGTTTGAGGTACAGTATTAAAAGATATATGTTATTTGTAGATTTTAAAAAGAATCCAGATTCGATGCATTAGCTAAATATAATATGTTTTTATTTATATTGTACTTTAGCATATAATTACTTTTATTATTATATTTTTTCTTTATATATATTCTGAAAAGTTTGTAAGGGGTTATTTGGTTGCCCAAAAATCAAAGAAAATTGTTATAGAAAACCTATTTTCTATGGCACTCTAATAATTTTTTGTATGGCTCTCACATTAAAACCAAGAGAAAAAGTGAGCGCACCCTCTCATTAAGTGATGTGATTTATTATTTAAGAAATCTACTTAGGGAGTTTTTTTTCTGGAAATAAAAATTTCTCTATTTTTTTGTTTAAGAAACCAAAAACATGCCCTAAGCATAAGGTTTTCTTACTCATCATTCATAATAATGAAAGAATTCATCACTTTCTTTTATTTCATGCAACAACATCAAATTGTGCTATAGATGTCATCTTTTTTGAACTCCAGCTCTACCGGAACAAAGTTAGCATTTTCTAAAAGGGAGAAAAAAATATAGAAAAAAACTTCTAAATAAAATAATTGCAATTACTACAAAATTTTGAGGGAAATAAATAAAATTTTATTGGGGGAGAAATCGGGCCCAATTTAGTGTTGGTGGACTTTAAACAGAAGTTAGGATTTAATTTTAACCCAAAGCTATAGCTACGTATCGGTGCGGGATTTACTAAATTTTTTGCATCATTTCACTTGCGGGCTAACTAATTTACTAATTATTATACCATTTCACTCGTGGGCCAACCGAGCATCCTCCCAACACATTCGGGCTTCACATTAGTCTCCCTTTTAGATTGCTTGGACTTTAACCTTAGCTTTCATATCATTACTTGGGAAAGAAATCGAGCTTAATCTAGAGTTAATTGGCTTTAAACAGAATTTAAGATTCAATTTTAACCTAAAATTTATAGCTACTAGGTATTAGTCATAATTACTATTTTAAATTTATTATTTTTTATTCTATCAAATGTGAGTCTATACTCACTTATTATAACCTCAACAAATTTACTGTTTCGATGTCAAGATCAATATTTTTTTACTTTTTTAAAATATATAATATATAATATATAATCAATACTTTTCAATGGAGATAACATAATAGCGGTGGGGCATCAAGTCATGTGGGTGAAGCAGGGACTCAGAGGAATCTATTCAAGCCTCCATCCTTTCAAGACTCCTCACGTTGTGTGCCATAAAAAAAGTAAGCAATTACCAAATTTCATAAAGAAAATAAAAAATATGTAAGAAAAAGGAATAAGAGGTCCCTTGCCTACCCCCACTCTCTTCTATATATAACAACTCCCCCTAAACCCTTTACCACATATTGTTTTATGTGTTGTTCTCCACTTCAGATTTGATATCATATTTTTTAGGATGGAAAATTTATTCTCTTTACAAAGATTTCAAGTTTTTTTCTTCTTAAAATTGTAGGTTTTAAGAGTGGAGCTCCTTGAAGTTCAAATATGGGTATTGAAGGGGTGGATTGAGCTGCTTTGTCATGGATTCCACTGCCCTATTCCTATATGTTATTTTCATCTTGAGAGAAAATAGGAGGGGAAAAAAAAAGAGAGAGAAGAGGAGAGAAAGAGATCATGTTCATGGGATAGGTTTGTGGCTTGCATGACTCAGGAGCTTCATTAACCTTTTCTTACCCTTCTTTGGATTGAAGGGAGCTCTACACATAAACGTTTCTAATTTTTTCTTTAAATCTTTTTACAGCTATCATTTCTTTAATTTTAAGATGAGGTAGTAGCTAGTGGTTGTGCTGTTGCTTTCACTGTTGTTATTACTTGCTACTGCTGGCAATGGTATTGCTTTATTCCTGTCTGCTCACATCTCTGTGGTCTATTTCTGGCCAACTACTTTATTTTTGTGATGTTTGTTAGATTTGCTATTGATCTTGAAATCTTGTGATTCAACGATGTATTTCTATTTTTAATTTTAAGAGTGACATTATTCTTTATTTACATGGATGTTCTCCTTGCTTAGTTGTTTGTTGCTTATGTAAGTTATGGTTCTTTAGTTTTTGTTTTTGCATAATTTTGAATCATCATTAATATCCATGAATTGTCATTGATCTTGTTATTTTCCATATTTTGTATTGTAAATGTGTAGTGTATATCTTGTTAGGTACTGTAAATTACGGTTCTTTAGTTTTTGTTTTTGCATAATTTTGAATCATCATTAATATCCATGAATTGTCATTGATCTTGTTATTTTCCATATTTTTTATTGTAAATGTGTAGTATATATCTTGTTAGCTACTGTAAATTACGGTTCTTTAGTTTTTGTTTTTGCATAATTTTGAATCATCATTAATACCCATGAATTGTCATGTGGCGTGTAAGCGAAATCTTCTCTTATGCATCTTTTATGTTGACATTTTGCTCTGCTATTTTATTACTAATTAACGTGGTTTGACAGTTATTTGCTTGTGATGTACCAAGCAAATATAAAGTCTGCAGGGATGCAAATGAATATCTTTTGATATTTTAGAATGACGTTATTTGATGTAAAAAATGGTGAAAGTATGATGTTATTTAGAATGACTGCTTTCGGAATATAATATTTGGATTAAGTTAATGTCTGAATGGATGACGTTGTTTTAATAATTTTTAGATTTTGGAAAGGCAAAAATATATGAAAGTGTTTAGTGGAACTTCCGGAATCAAACTTCATATGGAGTTTTGATTTTAATTCCGATATAGGATTCTTATAATTTTGCTGTTTTCAGATTAGAATTGTGAACGTGCATACTAGAGAGTAAAATTGTACTTAAATATGCCTTCAATTCAGTAAAATCAATAATATATCACTCATTTACCACTTATTTTCTTACATCACTGAATGCCATCGTTTCATGCTCATTTTAATCGTTTGTAATTTCTGGAAATGCTCTTATTTTTTGTGTATATGCTTTGTCTGGAAAATTTTGAAGTATCCTTCTTTAGAAGTTCTCTTATTTTTTTTAAAGTTAATCCAGGTATCGAATCTAAGATCCATGAATTGTCATTTGGCATGTAAGCGAGATCTTCACTCGTGCATCTTTTGTTTCAGATTTTGTTGAATTGCTTTTTCATTACTAATTAATGTGGTTCGACTGTTATTAGCATGTGATATTATATGCATAGGAAATAGGAATTTTATTTTCTGCAGGGCTGCAAGCCTGCAAGTTTAAAAAAATGGTGATATTCAGAATGATGTTATTTGGCGAATGATGTTATTTGGCATAGCTTTTGTATGTTTGGTTACTATCATAAGATAACTTTGAGTAGGTTATGTTTGAAAGATAATATTTGCAGTAACTTATGTTTGATGGGATGAGGATGTTTTGATATTGTTTAGATTTTGTAGAGGCGAAAATTAATATGATATGAAAGTATGAGAGTAATTAAGAGTCAAAACTTCATACTTAGTTTTGATGTTAAATTCTTTTTCTTCTAATTTGTAGGAAATTATAATTAAATATACTTCCAATTTATTAGAATGAATAAATGTATAGCTCACGCGTCACTTATTTTCTTACATCGTTGAATGCTGTAGGTACAAGCTCTTTCCAATGGAGTGATTATGTATACGAATAGTTCTATCTAGTAGTAGTTTCTTGACTATGTTATTGTCCGTATAATATTTCTTGTTTAAATAATAATATATGTTTATTATGATACTATCTAGTAGTAACTTCTTGACTATGTTAATGTCTATGTAATACCTCTTGCTTCTAATAATATATATTTATTTGGGTTTTCCTAGAAACCATCTTAATAATAGGAAATTATACGAAGTCACCTTTCATTCTTAATTTATACATAATTATTTTTAAAGTTGATTTTTGTTACAATCAACCACCTCCTAGTTCAATTTTCACTAAAAATAAAAAACTTAAAAATTCAAGTTCAAGGTACATGAGTTGTATCCTAGTAAGATCCAAATACTAAAAAATGAGTCATGTATATTGAATGTGAGTTTTAAAGGGTAATTTTGGGTTTTAAGTGAAAAATTTGACTTGGAGGTGGTTGATTGCAACAAAAATTAACTTTAAAGATGGTTTATGTATAAATTGAAAATAAAAGATAGTTTCTGTATAATTACCCTATTATTAAGGTGGTTTCTAGGAATAAACCCTATTTCTTTAAGTCTAGCTAATCTATGTTTGAGATGTTCTAATATATAAATTTACAAATATGGAGCAAGAATGAATCTAAAATCTACTTAAAGGTTGATTTGAACACTTGGTGTGTTGATGGTTTTATATTGACCATCGATGGTGATGACGTGACCCTCGATGGTATTTTAGATCATAGATCGTGTAATCTATTAGATAGATATAGATTGTCGACTACCGATGGTTTGATGTTTAATTTGAAAATTTTTAGCTTTTAGTTGGTTTGACGTTTAATTTGAAATTTTTTAGCTTTTAGTTTAAGCTGATTGTTGCGTATCAACATTTAACCTTTTATATTTTAGGGTATTTTTTCTGACCTAATCAGAAGAGAAAAAGAAAGCAAGTGTAAGAGAGAGGAGGCCTAGGTTTGTGAAGGGTGCTCAAGGAAATTTGTTCAATCTTCGAAGCCTCGTTTATCGCTTGCTCGTTGTGCACTACATCCATCGCTTGCTCGTTGTGCACTACATCCGATTAGTTTACAACGAGGGGAGATGTCTTTAGAGTTTGTCGTCTTCACCGTTCTTTATCGAGCTTTGCTTAAATTATTAAGAGAACGGTTCGCTAATTAGAAGGGTTGTAAGATTTTTTTTTAATATTGAGCTTAATTGTTATTTATTTTTTTTTACTGAATTTTTTTTTACGGTGTACTCAAGTCAGTTGAATTAAGGGTTAAGATTAGTTAGGGTTATGAATTATTCATAATGAGTTAGGTTAAGCAACTAATTTTAAGTTAAAACTAAGGTGAGGTTTTGTAATCCTACTGAGTTAGGTTTATGATTTAGGAGAATTCTGTTATAGTGAGGAAACTTCTTCATGAGAAGGAAGAGTGAATATAAGATTGTTTATTCAAATCATTATAAAATATCGCTGTTTCGGTTGGTTGTTTTATTGTTTGATAATATTGCTTATTATCTATTTATTGTTGTAATTTATTCTTTTCTCTGCATAAAACGATAGGCAATCCTAGTCATCCATCTCTAGGTTTGTATCTCAGATCTAATGGACTATATAGTATGACTCGTATCGGTGGAAAGTTATAAATATGGCCTTTTTGAATTTTGGTTTTTATTTTGAATATACTCTTATTTATTTGTATTTATGTATTGTCCAAAAAAAAATGAATTGTAGTTCAAATTCTAGTGTGTTTTCTGATAATCCAATTCGAAATCGAATCCATGACTGATGGAACTATATTGAAATCTTCTAACTGTATTAGTGACATGCGGTGTGTTAAAATGTTCTGGCTTTAGTTGTCAAAATGTTCTAGATTTAGTTATTCTTTTTCTGCGAAACACAAGTAAGAAGTATTCTATATCTGATCTATTTTATACTTTATTTATATCAAATAATTTAATAACATAATTTATACTTTTGAATTTTTCATGATGAATTTCATAATAATAAAATCATAAAACTGTAGCCTAAAACTTTGTAAATTAATGAATTACATTTTTCCTGCAACAATGACATATCAAATGTATGTGCACACGTTGATATATGTTAATAATATATTTCTTCACAATACTTGCATTTTTGAAAACCATCAAAAATTTGGGATGTTTTGTTAACTGAAGTTTATGATTAGAATATTATATATTGTGATATCTCATGAAATCTTATAATGAAGTTTTTTTGAATTAAGTATTAAAATATTCAGTGACTTTAAGTTCGCACATAAATATGAGAAAGAATCCTCTGAAAATCTTAGGGTCATTAATTTGGGGAATTATATCCTAATAGTGGACAGATGGAGTACTATCTCCTGACGAGAGAAGCATTTTGGCCATCTAGTCTTTCAAAGCCATATCCAACCCGTGCGAACCCAAATCCAACTGAGACCGCTCGATCGAATATCAGCTGTTCGCGTGGTGCCCCCGCTTCGATAGAAATGGGATAAATTATGACACAATTCTTTAAAGTAGTAAGTGATACTAAATATACGGGACTACTAGTCCTCTATTTTCAAAAGCTGAATCTTGTAAAAGCGATCAATTTTCAGCTAACCTTGCTAACATGGCAGAAAAGTGGTCGACTTTTTTTAATTAAAATTATTAGGATTGATTTTGCCATTTAAAATTTCAAAATGTTCTTTTCCAAAAGTTTCTCTTTCAGAGTGAGAGAAGTATCTCTTGCAGCTATTCACTCTGAATAGAAACTAAATTAAATTGATTGATGGAGTCATTGATTCGATGATATTGATTGTAAGAAGATAAAGTCTTTTAATAGATTCTTTTTCTACATCTCTCTCACTTGATTCCCCACTTGCTTCCAGTGCTTAATTCTATAATTTATCATTGCTCATAGTGCTTAATCGATCTCCGTCAGATTCAATATTCTTTCCCATTTACTTAAAGTTGAATTTTGTATAACAAGAAGAAATCTGATTTAGAGCAACCTGGAAAGGCATAGGTTTATCAAAAGAAGCATCATAAGGGAAGAAAAGTAAAGACTTGTATTCAAATTTGCGCGCATTAGCTTGGCATAGTATTATCTTCATTAGCAGAGATGGATCTAATTTTTTTTTTCTTGTAGTGCACATTTACTACTATACACATAAATTAAATAATTTATATAATATATATTTTACCAACAGAAAAATTTATTTATACAATAATCGCAGAGATCTAAACACAATATTTGCATTGTCATTTTTATATCAAGATTATTTTCAGTGCCGTAACAAAACTAACAAACTACTACTAAATGTCCTCCAACAATAAGCTTCACAATTGTATAAGTTATCAATTTTATGGGGACATGTATAGAAATTGTATGACAGCACCTATATAAAAGATAATTAAATTGTACTCACGAAGTAGAAGATATTGGACCTCATTTGAGACTTCGTTCCATAATTGAGTCAACTAGTTCCTCAAATCATGGAAATTGTTATCAGGTCCCCCAATTTTTGATTTATTTTGAAATTAGTTCATCCACTCAATAATAGAAAAGCTATTGGAGGGATTAATTTGAAAAAATATAATAGTCCACAACAATAGAGTTTACTTGGTACTCCCTCCAATTGATACTTCTACTCTTAATTGGAAGGACTAATTTCATAATAAGTTAAGAATTGAGGGACTTAATAGTAATTTCTATGAATTGAGAGACTAATTTCAAAATAATCTAAGATCGGAGGAAGCTAATTGCAATATCCATGATTTGATGGACTAATGCCAAAATATGAACGATGTAAGGGACTAATACAAAAAACTCCATTGTTTTTTTCTTATTAAGGAAGGGCCATGGCCCAATTGGGGCCTATATGGTTTCGCCCCTTCATATCACCCAAGGCAAAATCAGACACCTACATAATAAACATCTAAATAGCGGATTTGTATGATGACAGTAATTTTGGATTCTCGACCTTGTAGATGAAAACTTTGTACTGTAAATATGTATCTTCAGCTACCTATTTAAATATGTATCCAAAAGAGAGAAAACTAGAAACGACAAACAGGGGAGATTAGGTTTGAAAGATTGACCGTGATCTTTTTAATTAGTAGTAGATCTTGGTCAAGTTGTACTTCAAGAATGTAAATAATTAATCACATTGATTGCTGAACCTAATTAAATCTCCTCGTCTTTGTAATTAGTGTTTCACTGTTTTTTCTCCTTCTCCGTTCTTTAATGTCGCGGATCTGCAACAGTGTGTTGTGTTCTGGAAGGCAGGCTTGAATGGAACCTGAAATATTTTCAACAACAACGGCTCACAAGGAGCATATCTTTTGAAAGAAAACACTACAAGATTTGCAAGCGACTAGCTTTACATCAAAAGGAGCTCTAAAGATGGCGATTAATTGCAAGTCAAGGGGAACAGTATCTACCACAAGCACTCTCTAGATATTGGATTATGATGGCACTTTTTGAGACCTTAAGACTCGAAATTATCTGGTCCCTGTTCCCCCACTTCATACATAATAACCACAGTAAATATTAGCATAAATCTTCCTGTTTGCCACTAGTGAGAATTCGATAAGCTCTGAAGATGTTGTCATGCCATAACTAAGGATAAGGACGGCGGCATATTCAATTTGGTGGATGCCGACTCATAGTGATTGGACTAAATGATTATTTACATGATACATTGGTTAATGAAATTTGTAATATATATAAAGCAGAGTTCATGAAATTTGACTAAGCAAATGAAATAGGTTTAGTAGTTCAGCTAACTTGGAGGTGAGGATCAGATAACGACATGTCTACAGTACTTTTAACTTTGGAGTTGGTCTAGGTTCATGATGCGCTTTGGTTAAAGGGGTAAATTTCACGCAACTCCCTTTAAGTTTGGCCGCTTGTGAGATGATTTACGCCACTAAACTTCACAAAAATCATGTAAGTTTTGTGAAATGTTAGATCTGACCATGCGTGTGAAAAACACATACGTCGAATGATCAAAATTTCTTTGATGGACAAAACCCCTTTCCTCCCTATTAATAATTTCAAGGTAATTTTCACAATACTCCCTTAAGTTATGTCCAATTTAGGAATTTAATTAAAATAGTTAATAATTTAATTTACTGAATAGATTTTTTTGCCAGTACATTTAACGAAGTTTTTTTTTTGGCGGTAGTGGGCTTTTTGTGCTATTATTGCGGAGAGAAGGGTCACATTCAGTTTAGATGTTCCCAAATGCGGATAATTTGAAGAGTATTAGACAGATGAAGCTTCAAGAAAATGAGAAGAAGGTGGACTCCTCGGTAGTTGTGTGTGATGAAGATGTGGTGTTGTTGATGGAGAGTACGGGTACTGATGCGAGTAACACTCGGGTGTTAGAGTCTGCAGCCTCTATGCACGTTTGCAACAATAAAAATTATTTTGACACATTGAAGACGGATGAAGAATTTGGCGACGTGATCGTTGGAAATAACAAGAAGATGAAGGTTGAAGGCGTTGGGAGTATTCGCCTCAAGCTTCACACTGGTGATTTGATTTTGCGAGAGAGGAAGAATAGCAACCATATTTGCTATTTAGATGGGCGATCTGTTAATGGTGTAGATGACTCTTCTCAGACTCTTGTCCACAAGGGAGAGGTGAAGAACAAGAAGAAGAGAGTGAGTTTTTCTGAAACGGTTGAGACACTTGGAGATTTTCCGTCGAGGGAGGATATGTTGGGTACCGACTTAAACTACAAGTTGGATGCATATATCAAGACTAGGCCCAGTCCTAATAGTTTTCTTAGTAACTTGGTGGGCAAGTCATGGATGTCTTTAAATAAGACGCCCTATTCTAGGGTTTTGATGTAGAGAGAGAGAGAGACAATATTCTTGTAATCAGGGTTTAACAGAGGGTGTAACCGAGTTCAAGGGTATTGTGAGAGAGAGGGTTTGGCAGTCTTAATCCGTGCAAAAGATTGTAATTTAGAGGTGATAGTGGATTGTTTTCGATCCCGTGGTTTTTCCCTGTTGAGGGTTTTGCACGTTGAATCTTGTGTGATTCTATTTGCTGCGTTTGGTGATTTTCAGGGTTTTTGCGAGATCTAAAAATCCCAACAAATCAGCCTAACTGAGAGGGCATTTTGTGAAATTTATTAGCTTGAGCTTTACTATGACGGAACTAATAATGTATCAGCTAGTCAATCATGTCCCATTATTCCGGTCTTGCCACATTGAGCCCAAAGGATAAGCTCTTTGGGGTATATTGCAAAATACACTCTAAAAACTTTTCAAACTTAACTTTCTGTACCAGCAAATTTTTTTGATATAATTTTTTTTAACAATGGTTCAATAAATACTCCCTCGGTGCGCTTCTTAAT
This sequence comes from Asparagus setaceus, assembly GCA_012295165.1. Taxonomy (NCBI): domain Eukaryota; kingdom Viridiplantae; phylum Streptophyta; class Magnoliopsida; order Asparagales; family Asparagaceae; genus Asparagus; species Asparagus setaceus. The sequence goes on from CM022709.1 coordinate 7,338,643, forward strand.
TTTATGAATTTAGTCGAATATGGGAAGGAAAAGAATATAAGATTATGCTATAACAAAATTTAGGTGCTAAGACTTTATTCTCACTGAATTGGTCAAATATATCAAAGGCTAAAAGGCCAATTTGGTCCTCGTACTAGTGCTTCATTCTCAAATTAATCATCATACTTTATTTTTTCTTAACTTAGTCCTTGTACCCATTATTAGATGTAAACTTAGTCTTTTTTAACATCAATTAAAAAATTTCGTTAAATAAAATTAGAAAGGACAATATTACCCAACCCTAAAATTTAGATATAAATCAATCCTTTATTCGTAGAATACCTACACATCATCACATATGCGTAATGCATAAATCATAACATATGCCCCATATGCATATTTAGTTAATTGCGCTCCTCTCTTGTAATCAGGGTTCAAATTGTTTATAGGTCGGTTAACCATTCCTGATTCAATTTGATAAAGATCTTTGCCCGAAGAGAAAAACTAACATTGAGTCAAAACCATTCACTTTCTCAAACAAATTGCTATGTAATTATCAAAATGCTACATAATTAAACAAGTTTAGTGGATCCCTAATAGAAAAAAAGAATGAGGGTTTGCTTAATTCAGAGCTTCTATTGAACAACTTGAGCACGTTTTATAATTTTAATTTTCACAAATATGTTTACAACTACAGTTGCTTGGACTTACCGCACAAGGAAATCATCAAACTAGGTGCCAACTTGGGTACAATTGCAATGTTGTTGTGCAGCATTAATCTTTAGTGTCAAAGATTCCACTTGCTTCCGCAAATTGACATCTTCTTGACAAATTACAAACAACTTTTTAGGATAAGCATCCTAACTATAGGATCTGTATGAAAGAAGCAAAGACTTCAAGATTCCATCTCGAGCTCTCGACATTTTTTTTCCCAACAGGTTCGTTCTGAAGATTGGTGAACAATCTTCAGTGACAAGAGGAGGAGCATAGATAAGCACATATGTTGATTGATGCATCACGCATGCATACGTGATAATGTGACATAGGAAGGCTATGAACAAATAATTTTTTATTTATATCTAATTTTTAGGGTTGGGTAATATTGTCCTTTCTAATTGTATTTTTAACGGATATTAAAAAACACTAAGTTTACATTTAAAAAAGAGTACAAGGACTAAGTTGAGAAAAAATAAAGTATGGGGACCAATTTGAAAATGAAGCCCCGGGACTAAATTCGCCATTTAGCCTATATCAAAACACAAAAGTCCCACATAATTAAGTCAAGAAAAAACAAGATAAATTATGCATAACAGAACTTATTTCCTCTTCATAAACCAAAATCTCAATTAACGAGCAACCCTCAAAGTTTACACAAATGAATCACAATCAAAATCACAGAAACTGGCACACTCAAAAGAATCAGGCCCACCAATCCCAATGCGACACCTGGCCTCGCGCTCATCGCGAACATTTGGATCAACCCGACAGCTTGGCAAACATCCGACCCGTAACAGCTCTGATAATAGTTCTTCTCCCATTCCGTCCACTCCTCTGTCGGATCCGGGTCTAGTCTTTCGGCCAGCCGCAGCTCCTCAATCCGTTTCCGGAGAACTATCATGTTCTGATCGACCAATCCGTATCCATATCCATATCCGTCTCGGTTCAAAGCAGATCGGACCTTTACGGATTTTTCCGTAGGTGGAACTGATTTGATCCGGTTGGGTAACGGGTCGGGTTTGTGAAGAGATTAGTGGATCGAATGGAAGAAGAGAAGGAAAAGAGAGTTGTGTCCATTTCAATTTTGGGTACACATATTATGGGAGAGCCTTGGGGTCAGTTTGGTCTCTATTTATAGGCTTTTGATGGCAGTTAATTGGGAAACGATTAGGAAACGAGTATTTTGTACTTTGGAGGGAACTGTAGTTAAAGTGAAGGTGGGTACTTTTAAAAAGTAGATTTCAATATCATGATATTGGTTCTAATTATATGTATCTTTAATCATATCTATACTAGAAAAACTTTGAAGGAATTATCAACTAACTCTCCATGACTTCCAAAAGATATATATTTTAAAAAGCCCTTACCTTTAGGGGTTATTAGAAAACCCTTTTAACTTTAGAATTTTACCAGCAAATTCCCTAACAAAGTCAACCGCAAATTTCATATGAGTGGGTAAAATTACACAAGGTATATTTTTGCTTCGAAAATTGTGATTCACGCTTTTAGATTGATTTTCTTAAAAAAAAACTTAAAGTTAAAAGGGTTTTTTTTTATAACCATTAAACTTAGAGGAAAGTTAAAGGTGTTTTCTTATATTTTAGTATAAAAAATTAACTAGTCTACCTCTCTCCTTATTCATATGGTTTCCTTCCTCTCCCGTATGTGGCGATTGTGGATCTTATCAGAACCGTCCACATGCAAGCGGACGGTTCTGAACCGCAAAGGGAAGCAAATACCTATTTTATCTTCTATTTGTCATAGATGCCGTTCAAAACCGTCCGCTCACATGTGGACGGTTGTGATAAAATCTGGGTTAGTATGAAGAAAATCCTAGTAGGAAAAAGGTCACACAAATGACAGAAGTATGGGAATATAATTAAGAAACATGTCACAAGAGTTAGAGCTGTAGTAGATGGATACGACAACAAAGGGTTTTCTGGTGATTTATATTGAAATCATGACCTAATTGTATTCCTAGAATGTAGGTAATCACATTAATTGCCGAACCTTTTTAAAATTTTGGTCTGATCTGCGATTGTTTCTTTGGTTTTCATGCATGGTTAGGTTTTCCGTTGTGTTAACAACACTAAGTATATTTCTTATCAATCATACTGATATTATGCATATATTCATATTGATACTATGCAAATTATTAAGATTAAAGATACTTGTCTATTAAAAATGAAAATCAAATACAGATATTAGAGAACGTTACACTGACTACTGCATGTCGACAAGTTCTTAAATAATACTTCTTAATCACAACAACCCCAAAAATGTGTTTCTACCACTCTACGGTGACATTTGCGTACACATCTCTATTCAATTTACAAACATTTCACCCGCTAAATATAATTGATCTAACGAAACCCATTAAATGCACCAAGACCAAGACTGTCGACACGGACAAGCTCATCGCCATCAAAACCACCAATCCAATGGCTAAACCGGGTCGGATATCCATTAAGATGATCTGTAGTAAGCCCAATAACTCGCACACATCCGATCCATATGATGCATGGTACTGTCTCTCCCACTCCATCCAATGCAACGGAAGTTCGTAGCCACCCTCAGCCACTTTCACTTCGTGAATCCGTTTTCGGAGCTCAATCATGTGTTCGTCCACTGACCCGAACCCATACTGGTCATTGCTAACGGGTGCGGGTCTGAATCGAACGGTTCGTGTTTTAATAGGAAGTTGGGGTTTAGTAATCGGATGGTTGGATGGGAATTTGGATGTGGAAGTGATCGAGGATGTAAGTGAATTCATTGCTATTGAGATGATACTAATTTTGAGGGAATATGGGGAGGGCTAGCTTCTTCTCTATTTATAGAAACTTTGGGTTGCTGTTCAATTTGCATACATTGTACTTGGGCATTCTTTCTTATGGATGCATGATGACAAATTCTAGATGAAAAATAAAATAAAATAAAAGGATTTAATAAAACAAAGTACAACTTGCTATAATTATGTTCTAAGAGAGTTTGGAATGTTTGATTATACTACTAATAATATAGTTCCGAGCTAATTGTGCCAAGTTTGCTTAGTTGTCTAAGTATGTTTTATATGACTTCGGCCAAGAGACCGAGAAGTCGGTTGGAACTATATGAGAGGAAGGGGGATTAAAAAAAAAAAAATCTCAATTCTTGAGATTTGAATGAAATGTGCTAAATTTCTATATTTGGACCTCTTTTTTCTTTATGCTATTATGCTTCTAGATGTTATTGTATGATTTTTAATTGTCTTATACCGTTTTTGCTCCATTAAGAAACGAAAAATTTGCTCCAACCGTCTTTCTATATGACTTGGCAATAAAATACTCATGTATAGGTCTGAAGATATTCTTCTATCTACAGATATACTATTCAGTGGTAGACAGGTAGTTATGAACATATATACATGTGGGTGTAAAATCATGCGTATATTGTGACAACTGGCTTTGTTAAATGAGAGTTGTAAACACAGACAAATTGTGTTGCTCTGGACGTAGTTGGATTTTTAGACAGTACTCTACCATTTATGCATGTTTTTTTTAGCCGAAACTTGATTTCCAATATATATAGAAAACACATTTAAAATGGGTTTGTGTTGCAATCGACCACCTTCTAGTCAAAATTCACAACAAAAATTTAAAAATACCCTTAAAAATACGCAAGACATGTGACTTATTTTGTTAATGTTTAGATATTGTTAGGATACAAGTCATGTACTTTGAACTTGAATTTTTCAAGTTTATTTTTCATTTTATAGTAAAATTTTGATAGGGAGGTGGTTGATTGCAATACAAACAAACTTTAAAAGTAGTTTATGTACAACTTGAAATGCAAAAGTGGTATGAAAAGCCCCATGTTTATATAGTCTATCTAATTTGAAAGACTCACAATGTTAATATAGTCCCATTGCATTAACAAGTTATTGCAATATTTTTGCAGTTGCAACCCATGCACTCATATTTTGGAGTATCTTCTCGTCTGATATTCCTATATATCTTGGGTTCATATGGAATTGGTTTGGCTGGTTTGATATTGGTTGGGCTTGAGCTTAAAGTTCTAAATTTGGTCTAAACTCTAAAAGCATTGTGTCTCGCATAGAAATTTATTCACATGTCCAGTATAAAAAATGTTTGCGTCGAGTGATTAAGTGATGAATTATACGTGCGAAATTCAAACTTAGACCAAATTAACACAAATTGACCCAAAAGAAAAAGAAAAAGAAAAAATGACTAGCAAGGATCTATAACTTCAAATAGAAAAAGAAATTGCTTTGATTAAATTTTCATAAATGTTGGAATCGAGATTCTTTGTCCTCGTTTGGGCTTGTGACGGTCCCGTTTCTCCATGAATATGTCCGCAACACGTTCTACATCATTCTTATATTATTTACCTTTTTCCTAATTCATAAAAATGCATATTGAAAATAGAAAAAGATTTACAATTTCGGATAGAATGCATATTTTTTTGCTAGGGAAGGCAATTTGAAACCTCATTAGTTGTCATGTAGTATTTAGGCGTTTGCACCTTTCTATCTCACGTGTTAGTTTCACTCATGGGTTTTAGAGAAATATGGCAAGAAAACCCTGCCACATTATTCTTTTAGGAAATCCCCATTTTCCAACTAATAGCTAGGACATAGGGTGGAAATGTATTAAAAGCCGCTAAACGAACAAATCAAGTGATTTTTTTGTTGAGTCTGTTTGTTTAGCCTACCCCAAAAATTGAAAATTAAGACATCATGGAAATCACATTTCATTGTTTTCTATAGATTTCCTTAAAGTAGTTGTTTTTGTTTGTTTCACATAGAAAACATGGGTATAGAAATATACCCCCTACATTTCCTCAATTTCATTTGTTTGGTTGGGAGTTACAATTTGAAAAGAAAATAACAAATACACAATTTCCTTTGCTTGGAGTTCGCACGAATTTTTAATGGCTAAATATTAGATTTCACCCAATTTCGTGAGCTTTGAGCTCAAATTGACCCAACAAAAGTCTATGTGGCATGTGATTTCTAGACCCATTTCCCAAATGCAAAGGTTGAAACAAACACCCTAAAAAGAAATGTATCAACATCAAAGCTGATGTGGACAACTCCTTATTTCCAAAATATGTGATTTCTATGGGTTTTTTGCTGAACCAAACAGGTAACCAAATCCATTTCCAACTCAAATATTTCTTCTTTTTTTATTTCGAACAAAACTATAGAAAGAGAGAAAAGACATTTCCACCCATGTTTTCCACGTCAAACAAACACACACAACGATTTTAAAAGACCACATAAATGCACATAAATAAATTTTTAGCATAGTTTTCTAAGAAACCCTATTTTTGAAGCACCGAAAGATAATTTATTTCTTATTTATACAGAAAATATGCAGCAGTAGAAGACTCACCAAAACCATTTTCCCTCCACAGATCCACTACCCTTATAAATAGCCTCGTCTCATTCTTTTCCCTTTCTCCCATTTTGATCGCGATAATTTGATGAGATTAGAGCTCTAGGATCTTCGTGCTCTTCCTAAATTTTTTCCAAAATTTCAAGTAATCTTTCGATCTCTAGCGTTCTCTTTGAATTATTTCTTATTTCTCTCGCCAATTTGTTATCGTTCACTACTGAATCTTTGTATGAATCCATTGATATTCCATTTTCTTGAATTTGTATAGAAATGCAGGTTCTGGTCTTGTTTAGATAATTCGAAAGTGTCCAATCAGATCTGAAGAGAATCTACAGTTAAAAATTAATGAGAAATTATAATATTATTATGAGTGATGTGACTCAAAAGAGTATTTGATTAATTGATGGTGTAGAAATAGTCCTTCGAGATGCCTACCCTAGACTATGAAGTATTTTGTCACTCAGATAGCTCGGCACATTGATATAAATTAATAAATATACTTGTAGGCGATTCAAATAATTTTATAGCTATCATTACAAGATGAATGATGCTAAACATTGATGATTAATAGGATTTTATTTGTTAACACTTTGAACATATAGACGAGTTTAGTAGCCTGCTCCTAGACTACGAGGTATTTGATCTCCTGGGTTAGGGATTACGTACGTACGTGCCAGGTGGTTAGCTACCAACTGTAGATGGTTAAAATATACTTTATCCTGGATTAACGCTCAGCCCAAGTCTAAGAAGTAAACGCCCATGGGCTAAATACTTTATATGGGCCCAAGCACAAGCCCATGGCAAAGCTCACCAAACAATAGCGAAGTTTGCTCAAGCCTCACGCGAACTTCATCTAAAAGACCCACGTGGGCCACGTCATCCATACCCCAAGGGAAGTGGGTTGCCCACACTTTGCCGAAGTTCCCTAGAACGAATTTTGCCCAAAGCCACTCAGCGAGCTTCGCCTTCGACCATTACAGGCGAACCTCGCCACTTACCATTTCAAAAGCTATTTTTATAGAAATAGTTCTACCCATTATCTTCTAAATTAATGGCCATTTAATCTATATTTAATGACCTCTAACTCTCTCTCTCTCTCTTAGCCTCTAGGAGGAGGGGAGGTTGCTCATTTTTGGGCACCTTGGATTTTAAGAATTTTGGCGGCTAGATTCTCATCATCTAGAGAAGACTTTGGCATTTCAAGAAGACCTTGGCAATTGCCAGTTAGCAGAAGATTCAACACTACAGTCGGACCGTCAATAGAGTACAAGATTGACGCTCCATCGGCATACAGAAAAGAACCTAGATTATAATTTTTTTATTTCATTTATAATTTTTTTTGAATTATAATCTGTGTTAATTATAATTCAAAAGACCCGAAACACTAACCTTGATGTCGATGATGGTATATAATGCCTAACTAATTGTATGATCAGTGCTTCAGAGGATTGAGATTTAATGCATAACATTATATGTATAAATAAAATAATTTAAATAACAACAGGGATGAGGGATAAGTAATGAGGTGAGTCATGTCTTAAGATGAGTTGGTTAGCTACAGGACTCTAAGATAAGCACCTATTTATGAATTATGAATATGTATATGTATAACCACCTTAAGTGGACAGACTCAGTCATTGCATATCCAAATAAGAACGTATTAAAGATCAATTTAAAATGATATTTGTTATGTGTAGTTGTGGTTTGAATTTGCAATTTAGTTCATGATTAATATGATGATATGAGGATGATGATGTTGCAGTGGAGCGAATAATATCCTCTGCTTAGTTGATCTATTGATAAGTATGCTCTTATCATTTTTGCTTGTGATTATTATACCCTTTGGTATATGTTGTGCTTAGGATTTGAGTAGACCTATTCAGTAGTGAAATCATATTTTATTGAGGGGTGTTTTTCCATATCAGTTCATTGCATATTTTATAGTCTACATTTTTATTTATATTGCTATCTTTTATCATATATTATCGCTCTGCCATTTCGTTTGTGCAAAATTATCTATTTGCTTATCGTTATCTCTTTGAGCTTATCACTTGTTTGATTTATTTATTTAAATTTGAATCATTATCCATAAGTCTGTTTATTTGGATTCCTATTCCTTTGACGTTACTTGCTGAATCTGCTCTAACGGATTGTTTTTGTTTCCTTTTCTAAGTAGTTGATGCGAACCACATTGTGAGCAAGGGAATGGTTGAGAACATAAACGGTTAGGTATGAGTTTTATCGTTGGTTTATGGTTGGTTTTTAATATTTGTTCCTTTCTCTAAAAAGTTATGTTTTTTGAATTAACCTATTTTGATAAATAAATGAAAATGAGTAGCAATAATTATAGACTTAACACATTATCGCGACGAAATCATCATCAAAGTGGTGTGTGTCGGCCTTGTTGCACTCCGGTTAGGTCGCGGGGTGTGATACAATGATGCAAGGAAAGTCTAGCGTGAATGTGGATGATGTTCCATTATGTCTGCTGAGAAAGTAATGGACACGGTGAGAAAGTAATGGACACTGAGAAGAATGTTGACATCAGGGAGGCTGCAGGCTGTTAGCTTCCTGTCAATGTTCTGTAGATCAAAGTGTAGAAGAACTGCATGATGCTAATAAGAAAAGAATGACTGATGACAGCATTATGTTCGTTGATTTCCTCATGACCAGGTGTCCTGGTTACTCTGTAGAATCTCTTGCTGAAATCCTCGATTTCAATGATGGTGATCTGGAAGACGCGATGGATTTGCTGGAGGACTTTGAGGTAGTACTCATTTGTGCTGATTTTATTTGATCCATTTTATACGTCTTTTGTTTTTCTGATTGTCTACCTTCCCATTCATTTGTTTGAATTCGTGCTATTCACGTACATATATCATGATTTAAAGGAAAAAGAAGGATTTATGAGAGAGTTTGATATTAATTAAACGCAAAACTGCAATTCATATGTATCATCTAAATATCTTGAAATTGGCATTAGTATAGGAACCACTAAAATTTTTAAAAGAAATGAATCCAATGCCATGCTGTTTGCAAAACTGTAGTCTGTCAAAGTACGCTGGAGCAGTATTCATTTCTAGGAGTATACATTTCTTAACTACTTACTCTGGAAGCACTTTGAGACTGTATTAGCAGATTTTTGATGTTCTTGAGTTTGTGGTATGGGTATAGATACACGCTGTATGGAGTAAGTTTGAGGGGATCAGTATTTGGGGTCAAGAACAGTTGGAAGTATTTCTAGGATCATTTTAAAAATTACGTATGTATTATTTTAAGACAGAAAACTAAGGATTACAAGACTATAAACTTTCATTTTTCAATACTAATATCAAAACGAAGTTTAATTGAAAATAATAGTTGTAGTCCTAATTATATTCAGTAATCAAAGTTCAAGCTGCAAACTTTTCAGTTATAGTGTAAGAATGGAGAAGCCCGAATTCAGTCTACTAAAAAAATTAAATGCCAGTGCTAAATACAATATAGTTATAGTAGTATGATGAAGAACGGTGCAGATGATAAATCAAAGGGCAACTCTCCTTGTTGAAATGATTCAGAGATATTGTGCATGACGGTGAGAGTTTGTTGAGGTTCTAGGGGTCAAAACCTTTAATGAGATCTTTTCACAATTTAAAACCCTAGAACTCTTCATTTTCTCTCTCTCATTCAATGATATAAGGTTCCCAATAGGTTAGGAAAGATATCTCCTAAACATGGTAGAGATTGGAAATAAAAAATAATGAACGACTGTGATTAAATCTAAAAATCTGTAATCAGGCAACTTTACCATCTATGATAGCTCCCGATCATCGATGGTGTCGAGGCCCCATCGATGGATGAGAGGCCCATCGATGATATAAAAGTATCTCTCGGAAAATATATCGATGTGTAACTGTAGACCATTGATTAGTACAGTTGACCATCATTGAGCTACTATAGACCATCGATGAGTGCAACCTACCATCAACGAGTCACTATAGACCATCGATGGTGAGTAGGCTAAAATTAGCTTTTGAGATGATTTTCGCGTTCTTTAGCCTCATACACTTCTTATACTTGTATTCAGTTGTACTATATCATCTCAAATAATTATTAGTACCAAATGAGAGTTTAGTTATTACTCAAAATGAGAGATATTGTACAGACTACATCCTAACATCTCTCACCTCTAAAACAAGATTAGCCAACTTGTTGGTCAAGAGCATGATTCTGGTCTATTAAGCTATAACGGTTTCTCCTCGAATATCTTCTAAAACCATATCATGCAATTTATATAGCGGTTTCTCGAATCTTCTAAAACCATATTATGCAATCTATGGGCGTCTCTCTCTCTCTCTCTCTCTCTCTCTCTCTCTCTCTCTCTCTCTCTCTCTAAAACAAGATAAGATAAGCTCCAAGAACATGGTTTTGGCCTATTGAGTTATAGCGGTTTCTCTTTCTTGAATCTTCTAAAACCATGTTATATAATCTATGGGTGGATCTCTCTCTCTCTCTCTCTCTCTCTCTCTCTCTCTCTCATCTTCTAAAACCAGGTAAGCCAATCTATTAGCCAAAGACTGCTGTTTTGCAATATTAAATAATAAAACCATCAAAGGAAAGGGAAATGGTGTGCACAAATGGTGTTTCTATAGTATCTATATATAAGTGAGAGCATGTAGTGCATTTCATAGAAACTTTTTAGTGAAGACTTAATACCGTGAAGTGAGATTTCTCTTTCCATCTAAATAGTGCATTTAGGTTCTCAAACTTTATGCTCACCTTGCATTGTTTTCTTTCTCATGGCCCCATACCATCCAAACCTAACTATGTCACCTCATGGAGATCAGCAAGGGAAGAGAGCTTCTTGGAAATTTTATAGCAAACATGGGAGAAGGGATGAGGAGCAAAGGCTCTTCCATTGGAAGTATTATCATGTATGATCTCTGGTATTTTCGCAGACGCAAAGTGATTTACGATCAAACTACTTTTTTTAGATAAAGAATACAACCAAACAACTCTTTTCATATCAAGTCAAAACCCTCTCAGTTTGTGAGAGAAGTTGAAGTGAAAATAATCACGACGAACAAAAAGAGGATTGATTGGAAGGTGAATAATTGTCACGAACATCTTCACAAATTTATGCTCAAGAATTTCTCAAAAAATATAGTCAAGATCAAGATGCATATCACAAATTTGTTAATGCAAAACCAAGAAGATAAATTACGAGTAGATGAATCAGTACAAATTTTATCATTTTATTTTTATTTATTGTTTCTTTTAATTCAAAAATGTTTGTGGTCTAAATTGAAGTAAAAGTTTTACATCAATTTCAAATGTGTTTATTTCCTTTATGACAAGTTTATCCTTCTATTTGTCAATGAAATCTTGTTCATTAACTTCTATACTTGGATTTCACTTAAAATTTGCTACTACGCTTTTGGGTAATAAAATTGTTATTTAGCTGATATATCATTTTGTTGGGCCATGACAAGTATTGATGAAGATTTTGGGATCACCTAAATACATAATATATATGCCATAAAAATCAATAAGAATAAGAAGGACACACATATTTCTACAAACTAACGAGTCTTTAGGGTGATTATAATCCTTTATTTCACTTGTTCCTTTGAGGGGAAAAAAATACACGAGTTGTCTTTATTTTAGAAAATCTTCGATGGTAATATCTTTATCATAGCAATTAATTTGTCATAAATAATTTCTAAAACTTAACAATGAGATGACCTTGCAATTAAGAATTTAATTTTATAACCCACCAAGTAATGGTGTGGCATTCTTCTCGAGTCTTGAACAATCAACATGGAACATATTGTAGAAAACATAGAAGTAATTATAATATATGAGGAAACAAATCAAAGTATCTTTAGCAACAAAAAGTAAATTGAAAGTAGAAAGGTTGACGATAGAAATGTGATAGAAAAACTTGTTAAGTAAATATGTAGACATCACTTTTATATGCAAATATTATATGGTCGATAGAAAGTGAAACGACAAAATTAAAATGACAATTGATAGGGCGTCCAATTTTCCATATTCCTATTTAATTGATATTGAAAATTAATAAGGAATAATGATCATTTTTTGACATCAACTAGAGTTACCCTTATTTTCAGTTTTGACTGTGCTATTGTACACTTTCACAGTTTTGTTTAGATATTCAATACCATGGCACTTCAATTAGAAATATATGCTGAATTTTAAAGATTATGCACATATATTATAAAAAATTCAATAATAATGAAAAATAAGTTCTAGCAACAAAAAAGACATCAACACCCTATCATGCTTCATTAAGGATCAGCATGCCAACAGTTTATAAGAAGCTATATGGTTGCATTATTGTAAATAACAATTTCGTACAAGAGCAAGCAACATTCACTGACATAAAAAATATTCCCAAAATGAACCAGTATTTTTTAAGGCTTACACTACGAAAATGCAGCGGTAGAAAGTTTTGTACTTTGAATACAATTGCATCACTTATGTATAATAAATAAATTGAACTCAATTGTGTAGGTAATACGACTGGACTGCTGTAGAATGTACTACAAAGTTTCTTTAATTTCTTTCCCAAATAAAATTGATAGGTAAGATAGTTTCGTTCATATTTATTCATCACATTTATGCTAGTCCTTGTTAACTATAGGTAGAAGTAATTGTATTATGGAAATCAATAGTTTTAAGGAACTAGTCTTCCTCTATTTTCAATTCTATATCAAAGATATAAAAAGTAGTGATAACTGTATTATAAAAATTATACTACTCTTGTACTATTACACACTAAAAGTGGGACCCCTTTATAAATTACAAAAAGAAATTATGAGTTGTTGTGATCTCCACGCCTTCATGTAGAGTAGTACAACTCTTATAGTACACTTAGAATTATCCTAGATCATCTGTTAGCTCAAGAAAATGAAGGAATGAAAGAAACTATGTATATTGTTAATTTCTTTTAAGCATGACTTTTGTATAAGAAGAAATCAATTCCTCTTAAATCTTTAACAATTATGTAAAATAATAATTATTTATGAAATAAAAGTCTAGAAGTTTATGATACATTTATTAAAATTACAATGCCTTTATAATTTAACAACTCAAAAATTAAATAACATGCTAGCGATCTAAGAGAGAAGAATTGTAGATGTAGTAAATAGTGTTCGAATCTTATAAGCATGATTAATCTAAAGACATAAACATAATAAGAGAGAGCTAAGCAATATTCGAATCCATAAAGATTCGAATCGGTTTTAGATCTTCTAATCTTGAGGGTTTCTATAGCCAATTTCTCTCTAGATGGGGTGAAGAGAATTAGAGAACGTAACCCTAGATTAGGGACCATAACCCCATATATATAGGTGTTGTACTTTTACAATTTGGCCCCTCATCAAATTGTAATTACAACCCTGTATCTGCACATTTAGCCCATAATTTATTTAAATACCCATTAACCCAAATTGATTGATCACTTTAGTGGGTTAGCCTTAAGTATAGCACTACACATTAACGTAACATATGCCCACAATTAGATTTAATTAGATTTAAATCTAACAATCTCCCACTTGGGCACCATATGTTTCCTTGAAAATGTGTATAACCTTATGAGTTCAAAATTGCTATCATGATAAGGGTATCTCCAAACAATCTCGCCCATTGACTATATCAATATAGGATCAAAGCGTCTTCGCCACATTTATCGTGACTAAACCCATCAATGGTCACATATACTAATACACCAAATGACATAGATCAATTATGGATGTGCAAAGATGAAAATTACATGCAATGTGATCTCGTGCATGTCTATTTTCAACCGGTCCTACCTTAAACTTTAGTGAGGTCATCCTCAAACATAATGTAGCGAGTGTTTAATCCTAATACTTTATTCTCGACGTAAAATAACCAACCATAATTATGTCCAAAATACACATAAAGCAATAAAATTAAAAACTACCACTAAAACATGATATCCTCAAATATTACAACACCCATATGAGCAGTGTGCCCATGAAAGACCTTGGGTGGTAATCCTTTAGTAAGAGGATCGGCTATCATGGAGTTTGTCCCAATATGCTTTATGGATATTTGACCACTCTCACTTTCTTTCACAACTAGGAACTTAATGTCAATATGTTTTGACTTAGTTGAGCTCATGTTGTTATTGGAATACATTACTGCTGATTTATTGTCACAAAATAACTTTAGTGGTCTTTCAATATTTTCCGAATCGCGCAGATCCAGTTGATAAAATTTCGCGAACCATATTCCATGATTGGATGCCTCATAGCAAGCTACAAATTCTCACGCCATAGTGGAAGAAGCTACAAGTGTCTGCTTTGACACTTTTCCATGATATAGCTCCTCCAGCCTAACATATAAATGTAGCTCGATGTAGACTTTCATATTCAGATTCAAAGAAAATCGTAATCGAGTACCCAATGACCTCCAACCGCTCGATTTCGTATGTGAGCATATAATCTTTTATTTTCAAGATACCTCATAGCCCTTTTGATCGCTATCCAATGATCCATAGGTGGTTGCTTAAGTATCCGCCTAACATACCAACAATGTACGCAATATCCTGGACACAGACACACTGAAGCATACATTAGACTCCCTACACCAAGCATAGGAATCTTCTCGCATTTCCTAATTTCAAGGTTACTTTTAGGGCACTGATTGAGACTGAATTTGTCTCCTTTAGCAACAGGGGTGTCACCTGGTCTGCAATCTTGCATGCCAAACCTTTTGAGTACTTTATCGATATAGCTCTTTTGTGATAATCCAAGTATACCTTGAGAACGATCTCGATGTATCTGGATTCCTAATATAAAGAGGCGCCCCCAAGATCTTTCATCTCAAAATTCTTTGATAGAAATCTCTTGGTTTCGTGCAACATGCCTATATCATTAGTGGCAAGCAATATGTCATCGACATACAGAACCAGAAAAATATACTTACTCCCACTAGACTTTTGATATACACAGTCATCAACAATATTCATCTCAAAGCTAAACGAGATAATTATTTATTGAAACTTGTAATACCATTGACGAGGAGCTTGCTTGAGTCCATAAATGGATTTCCTTAATTTACAAACCATATTCTTTGGATCTCCTGACACAAAGTTTTCTGGTTGTACCATATAAATCATCTCATCAATGTCCCCATTGAGAAATGCAGTCTTAACATCCATTTGATGTAACTCAAGATTGAAATGAGCAACAAGTGCCATGATTGTTCTAAAAGAGTCTTTCGATGAAACTGGAGAGAAAGTCTCTGTGTAATCAATACATTCCTTTTGAGTATAGCCTTTTGCTACAAGACGTGCCTTATACCTCTCCACATTACCATTTGCATCCCGCTTGGTTTTAAATATCTATTTACAACCAATTGGTTTTGCACCTTCTGGTAATGAAGCAAGTTCCCAAACCTTATTGTCTTGCATAGACTTGTACTCCTCATTCATGGCATCAATCCACTTTTGAAAGTTAGAACTTTGCATGGCCTGATGAAAATTGATTGGATCATCTTCCATCATTCCATTATTTTCCTCATGTTCTTGGAGAAATACAATATAATCATCCTAATAGCATTTCTCTTTTCTCAGAGATCTCCTTAATGGCATCGGGTTCTTGAGGTTGTTGAGTTTGTTCTTCTGGAATAGGGAGTTGTTCAACATTGTCTTCTTGAGGTTCCGGATTCATTTCTTGAACAATAACAGGTATAGGAACTTGAATATTGTCAGAAATGACAGTATGGATTGAATTTGATGCCAATTCCTCCTCAAAAGCAATGTCTCTAACCTTATTTCTCCTCCAAACTCAACATCCTCAAAGAATGTTGCCGCTCCCGCCTCAAAAATAGTCCCGAAGTGGGATCATAAAATTTGTAGCCCCTAGAGCGCTCGTAATACCCAATAAAGTAGTCGCTAACCTGCTTTGGAGTCCAATTTCTTTTCATTTGGCCTATAAGGCCTTGCCTCACCGACATCCCCAAATATGTAAGTGCTTTAAACCGGCTTTCACCACCCAAAGCTCATAAGGTGTTTTAGCAACCGCTTTACTTGGTACTCGCTTAGAATGTAAGTCATTGCCTTTAGTGCTTCTCCTCGAGTGACTCGTAAAGAAGAATGAGCAATCATACTTCTTACCATATCCTTAAGAGTCCTATTTCGCCTTTCGCCTACACCATTCATGCTAGGTGATCCCGCATGGTGTACCGGGACAATACCGTATTCCTCTAGGTGTCTAGCAAATGGTCCTCGACGTTGTTCACTGAACCATCATATCTCGCCAGAGTACTCACCACCACGCATCGATCTAACGGTTTTAATCTTTTATTTAGTTGGTTTTCAACTTCAAACTTTAAATGATTTGAACACGCCCGAGACTCGATTTCTCATGAATGAGATATAGTACCCATAACGTGAGTAATCGCCTATGAATGATATAAAATATTGTTGATCATTCCAGATGCCGAGGGAATGGCCCACAAATATCCGTGATGTATCAATTCTAAGACATCCAAGATCTGTTGGCACCTAATCTCTTAACTTTGGTCCGCTTTTCCCTTGATACCAATGCACACATCAAAGTCTCAGAAATCAAGGGAATTCAAAATGCCATCGACACAAGACGCCAACTCTACCTTTGAGATATGACCCAAGCGCTTATGCCATAATGTAGTCAATTTTCCTTATTTAATTTACATTTAGTACCACGTGATTCCACATGCAGATTTCATTATAAGAAGCAATTGTATCAAGCATATATAGGTTATCGAAGTACTTAAGAAACCGCTCCCACAATATTTGAATTTAAAGATAAACTAGCCCGATTATTTCCAAATGAACAATAATAACCCGATTTGTCCAATAAGGAAATAGAAACTAAATTCGCCTAAAAGACGGTACTACAAAAGTATCTTTCAATTCAAATAGGAACCAGCTCCTAATAATAACCTAAAGTGCCCTATTGCTTCCACATCTACCGATTGTCCATCGCCCACAAAGATGTGTCTTTTACCATCACTTGGCTTTCGATAGCTCAGTCAACCCTGCATAGAAACACTTATGTGAGTAGTAGCAACCGAATCTAACCACCAAGTGTTTCTCAAGATCAGACTAAATTAACCTCGTAATGCACTCAAAGTAAGGAACATACCCTTCTTGACACGCCAGCGTGATATTTGGTACAATCCTTCTTACGTGTCCGATTTGCTGCGTAAGAAACAACCCTGATCATCCTTATGTTGTTTCTTCTGAACTGGATCCTTAGCAGCTTCATTATCATTCTTTCTTTTCTTGACCTTATCCTTAGAGGCATAAGCCAAATGAGCACTTTCAGCCTTATCTTGCTTCAATCTGCCCTTCTTGAATACGATGAAATGAGCTCATTCAGAGTCCATTTCTCCTTTTGACAGCTTATAACTGACCTTAAATTGGTTAAATTGTGTGAAGAGACAACAGAACTCAGATGCACTAGTAACTCATCACATAGATCGAAGTTTTAGTGCTTTAAGTTTTGAAGCAATGTGAGACATTTCCATAATGTACTCCCCGATATTTTTTGCCCTTATACTTCATTGAAATCAAGCGAGCTAAAAGCGTGCTTGTTTCTACCTTATCGCTTTTAGCAAAACGCTTTCAATTTCGCAAGGAAATCTTTGGCCTTAGTAATCCCTTCTGATTCTCAGGCCCCTAAAGGCTTCCTAATGCCGCTTGATGATCATTAGACTCATGCGATTTGAACGCTCCCACCTCTCATACTCCTTCTTTACATCAGGAGTGCTTTCCGCAGTGAGAGGTTGAGGTTGTTCAGTTCTTAATGCAAGGTCTAGATCCATGCAACCAAGAACAATTAAAATGTTCTCTTTCCAGACCTTGAAATTAGTCCCATTTAGCATGGGGATTGAGTTGATGTTAGCAGAAATTGATGCAGCAGATGCATTAGCTGAATCCATAAATAAAAGATTTCACATTAATAACTATAGTTAGTGATCAATTAAAATTCAAATATTTACAATAATCCCATCTCAAGATATTCGCACAACATTAATATTAAGTCTTTGGACAAGAATATTAATTGCAAGTGATACCTTGTTGCAATGATCAAACACTGACAATAACGCATGTCAAATAATGAAACTTATCTTTGGATTGATTCATTATCCACATGTAAACCTTATAATTGTCACGCATTTATAATCGCAGATGTGTATGCAGTCTACATAAATATTAACCTTCCTTTGGGCCGATTAAATATTTACTCGAAAACATCCACACAACCATCTAATATCCTTCATGAATAATCTACACAAGAGAGGTTACTTTGGCAACATCTTGTTTCAATTAATCATTTAGAATAAAAGACAACCTTAATGCCTTAGTGTCATGTTATTTGAATTAAATAATTGATTCACTACCAACTTAAAATAGATTTCTATTTTAATCAACCATAGATAGACCCATAAAGGCCTAAAAGACTTAAACGGATTATTTGAGAAATTCAATTAATCCCAAATCTGAATTGAACTCGAGGTTCGACTTGATGAACGAACGCGAGGTTCGCTTTTGATAACTAATGTGAGGTTCATTTTGATAACGAACACGCAGGTTCGCTTGAGTTCAAACGCGAAGTTTGATTCTGAGTTCAACGAAGTTCGACTTGAGGTTCAATGCAGGTTCGATCGAAAGAACTAACGGGAGGTTCGTTTGAAGGAATGAACGCGGTTCAATCAAGTTCAACGCCGAGGTTCGATCGAAAGAACGAACGCCAGGTTCGCTTGAAGGAATAAACGCTGGGTTCAATCAAGTTCAACGGTGGTTCGATCGAAAGAACGAACGCCAGGTTCGCTTGAAGGAATGAACGCGGTTCAATCAGTTCAACGCCAGGTTCGATCGACGTAACCAACGCCAGGTTCGCTTGAGTCAGATTGAGCGCGAGGCTCGCTTGAATCAAACATGAAGTTCGCTGAATCGGTCGGTTCGCTGAAGTTCAACACGCAGGTTCGACCGGTTTTGTTTTGTAGGCAATAAAATTGCCTTAATCCCTACACGAACTCTAATGAGCAAAAGAGCTTAAGAGCCCATCTAAGTGGAGTCGCCCGCCTAAAGGTTAAGTTTACCCGATGATTGACTTTACCAAATAAGACAGAAACGATGATATCTCTTAAACCAAAAGGAACTGGGTAAGATGATCGGGCAATTGGCTCCGCCTCGTCGAGATGGTCGATTTCCATATATAATTCGCCTAATTCGACGCACGGTTTGAAAGTTACGACCGTTCTTCAGAAGGACGAGGCTCGCCAAGCCGAGGCTCGACATTCACCTTGGCGAGGCTCGACATTCGACGAGGCTCGCCAAGCGCCGAGGCTCGACATTCAGCGCAGGCTCGCCAAGCAACAGGCTCGACATTCGACGAGGCTCGCCAAGCGCCGAGGCTCGACATTCGACGAGGCTCGCCAAGCAACAGGCTCGACATTCAGCGCAGGCTCGCCAAGCCGAGGCTCGACATTCAGCGCAGGCTCGCCAAGCCGAGGCTCGACATTCGACGAGGCTCGCCAGCGCCGAGGCTCGACATTCAGCGCAGGCTCGCCAAGCGCCGAGGCTCGACATTCAGCGCAGGCTCGACATTCGACGAGGCTCGCCAGCGCCGAGGCTCGACATTCGACGAGGCTCGCCAAGCAACAGGCTCGACATTTAACCGAGGTTCGCTATAGCGGTGAACCTCGACATTCAACCGAGGTTCGCCTATAGCAAAGGAGTCTCGATACCCGCCTCAACACTCAACCGAGGTTCGCCAACACAAATGAAGCCTCGACATCCAACCGAGGTTCGCCATAGCAAAGGAACCCGACACTCACCGGTTCGCCTCGCACAGCGGGAACCTCGACGCTCAAACGAGGCTCGCCGCGACATCATTGGTCCGGACGCTCGCTGCTCGCCGGCATTTAGCGGCGCTATCGTAGAAGTGTACCGACAATCAGAAGGCCGCCATCAGAAGCAAACACGAGGCCATTGTCGTAACGCAGCCCGGCGTTGGACCGCTCGCACGATGGGAAGGGTCATTAACCCCATATGAAAGTGACAATAGGGCTACACCCCTCAAGCCCATATAAATAGTTGAAAGCCCAACAAAGAAAGGGCTGGCTGGCTTTTAGAGAGAACTCTTGGAAAATCAAGCACTTGCGCACAAGAGAGATCAAGCTCCTCTTCAACAACCTCTAGATCATCCGCAGCTTTGGTCTGATCGTCAACGGGAAGCAATCTCGACGTGAGCATCGAGGGAAGCATCCTATCGCCACCAAGAACCCATACAAAAGAGGAGTCAAATCAATCTCCTCTTCCTCTGTAATCGAAGGAATTTGATTGTAAAACATTCATTCAATCAATAAACATTTTTTCGACCCTACAGAAGATGGCGACCACAGTGGGAGCAACCATTCATTCCGATGAACTGGTGGTGGCTAATTGGACGAAGTTGCAATTGGAACCCAGGTTCTGACCTTGGTCATTGAATTTTATCGAGTAAGTACGAGGAATTTCTTTCCTCCGGGCATCTAGCCCAAGAAAGACACGCTAGTGTCGCCGAAGTCTCAGATGAGACTTCAGCCCCGTGGCTTCGTTGAATCCTCTCGGCGAACCTCGACAATCAGCCTTTGTCTCTCAAGGACAAGGCTCCAAGAGTCACCAGTTAAGAAGTGGGTTGTTAAGCAACCCAGCCAACTTCGATGTTATTAGCCGTTTTGGCTTCTCGGCAGCCTCGCTCGCTTATGGAGGTCCGAACCCCTAACGGTCTCCTCTCAAGACGCTCCGCATAACGCCACCGACAGAACCAAGCTTCTCCGACGCGGCTCGAAGCTTTGGTCTCGCTGGACGGATTCCACTATCGTCCAAGAAAATCAACGAACCTCGCCATCATCGGGGTTCATTCAAAACGAGACGAGGGTCACCCTACCGCGAACCTCGCCCACACGGCTAACATCGCCCCGCCGCGAAGCCTAGTACAAGTAGCGAACCTCGCCACAACGCGAGGTCCCTCCAAAGGGATGAACCTCCCGGTTGGCTTAACCTCAGCAACAACACGGCTTGCTGGAAACATGACGATCCGCCCAAGTGGCGAACCTCGCCAACAAGTGAGGTCCCCGAGAAGAGATGAGCCTCGCTCGAGGGGCTTAATTCGCCTATTGACTAACCTCGCATTATGAACCTCGACATGGGTGTCGCCCAAGCAAGTGAGCGAACCTCGCCATCATCAAGAGGTTCATTCAAACAAGACGAAGGCCGCCTACCGCTAACCTCGCCCACAAGACTAACGCCGCCTATGCCGCGAGCCTCGGCCCAAGTGGCTTAACCTCGCCTACAACGTGGGTCCTCAAGAAGTGACGACTCCGAAGTGGCGAACCTCGCCACAACGCGAGGTCCCCTTGAAAAGAGACGAGCCCGCCTCGCTTAGCGAATCCGCCAAAGAACGTGATGAACATCGCCTGCTGACTAACCTCGCCATGGCAAGTGTCGAATGACGAACCTCGCCAACATGAGGTCCATGCCGAGCCGATGAACTTCGCCGATGGCTTAACCTCGCCATAAGCTTCGCCGCCAGAGCCAAGGGAAGTGGCAACTCGCCAGTTCGCCAAACTCGACTCGAAACCCTCTCACGCGAGGCTCATTTTTCGTAATCAACCGGGTACACCCACTTCCGACTCCGCGGATTATCTCACACGCAAGCGCGATGCCAATCAAATGCGCCTCATTGCCGCTGCGGAGAAGCTCATCTCGCGATGCGCCCAATGTTCATCAACGACGCCTTCGGTTTTCGAGCGGTTATCCGACCCGCCAACTAGACGGCGGTTCCACCGTAAAAGGCAAGCGCCCGCCGGTTGTTATGGAGTGACCATTAACATGGTTGGGAGGAGCGGAGCAAGACCCCGATAAGCAGCCCTCAATCGCCCGACCGAAGTAATTCCCTGTGTTTACGAGGCGATTAATCAATAGCCAAGGCGCCATCGAAGCACCCGCTTCGCACTGTGGCGGCAATCCTGCTCGATTATAGCCGCTATCGGGGTCCTTCAAGAATTGAGAACTCGCCATCGCTACATCTCAACCTTCAATATCGATTTCGTTGATCGTGCCGTCCTCATGGCCGAACGAGAAGAAGAGATGGCACTAAGAATTGAAGAGCAACAAGCTACTATTCTTGCGCAACAAGAATCTATCGACGCTTAGAAATGATGATGGAGAAAGTTGTGGGCAAGAAGAAGATGGACGAAGGAGGATCCGGATCGAAGCAAGAAGGCTACGACGGGATCATGATGTTCACTCAATGTCATGGGCGGTCGAATCCAGCGTCTGAAAAAGCGAGATCATATGTTGCGGGATTTCCAAAAGCGGTGGGCCTGAAACTCAAGGGCAATCTAAGGGCTGGGGTGGCAAGGCCGCACTTATAGAATGGGATGATGTCCCATATCCTCCAAATTCAAGCCACTTAATTTAGTGCGGTTCGGCGGAAAAAGCTCTCCGTCGCAACACATCTATTACTTCCAAGCGAAACGGGCATATAACGGGTAACGATCCTATCATGACGGTTATTCATTACTCTTAAAGATTAAGCCAGTGGTTTGAAGGTTAGAGCCCGGTTCTATCACTCTTGGAAAGATGTGCGAGGTTTTTATGGCCCGATTCTTCGATGATGACACCGAGGTGTCTATGGCCCTTCTGGTCGAAAAGCAAAGAAGGAGTCTGTCGGCACTTCGTCAGCGATTCGAATCTGTCTTTGCACTCGGGACCGGGCCAGGCGACATTCATCGGATGTGCGAGCCAACCTCTCGATCAACATACTTTCAAAGATGGGTGCGCTTGAAGCACACTCTTGGAAAATTGGTGAGGCGAGTGAGCAAGTTGAGAACATGCTTATGAGGATGGCAGGAACGGATTCGTCATAAGAAGGGGGTAATCGTAACAATTTTATTCCCCAAAAGCGATTGAAGGGAAAGGAGACTTTGGTCGTGGAGACCCAACCTACTCGAGACCCTTCAAGCGAAATCGAATGTTTTGGCAGTAGTCCCGGAGGAAGTATGACTTTAAGGATGACCAGGTCATACCAATCCTTAAAACTTTACTCAAAATGAACAAGATCAGCAGCTCGAAAGAGCCGGAGGAAGCTTCAAGGACGGATGATCCAAAATCTTGCATGTACCATCGAATGGTACACCACCCGGCGGTCATGCTACATTTTGAAGGACAAGATCCAAGTCTTGTTGGAAGCGAGGTGTTATTGTAGGATTGTAGATCCGATCAATGAAACACACTAAACACTAGAAGGGGGTGAATAGTGTTTTATAAAATTGCAAAGTAGATTATAAATTGCAAGGAAAGAATAGCAACAATCTCTAAATTGAACATCACAAACACAAGAGATTTATAACGTTCCACCTCCCTGTACATCCAAATTCCCAAGCAAATCCCGCTGAGAGTTTCCACTATGATTTTGAAACCTTACAAAATCAAAGGCAAACCTGTCAATTTGCAAGCCCATGCAATTGCAACACCAATTGACAAGACCATGCCAATTGTAAATAATCTCTTCACCAAGAGATCGCACCTCTCAAACCCGAGAGAAACTTCCTTTAAATAAAAGTACAAAACTCCTATAAGCCTTGAAGTGGATGTGAATGTGATTCTCACTATGGCTATAGGTTTTACTCTCTGAAATATGCCTAAATAATTAGTAGGAAATGATCAAGAACATAGGCTATTTGAACTCTAACTCTTAGGCAAAATATGAATTTTGGCCTCTTGAATTTGCACAAAGTTTGATCTTATAAGTGCAAAACTTCTTTTTTTTTTCGGCGTTTTTCTCTATTTATAGCTCTTGAAAAGACAAGTTTTCAAACCCTAAAACATACACAACGACTATAAAGCTGTCAAGTATTCAAATTTCAAGCGATCGGAAAAGCTGTCTTTGTAGTCGACTATAACTCATAGTGATGCGACTACTCACGAGTCAAAGCAGTTACGTGAAGTCGGATAATTTCTTAGTAGTCGACTACTTTGGTCATTAGTGACTACTATGACTATTAGTCTACTACTCGACTATTAGTCTACTACTCTGTAAAATCTGACTTATATTTTGACTGTGTGCATGTAGCGACTATAAAACCTATTGGTGAGCTACTAAAGGGTCAATATGAGATATATGAACTATTTAAGACTTATTCTTTATCTATAAACTTTAATGGTTAACATAGGGTTTATATTGTTAAACTCTAATGTGTGTGAATGTATTGTGAGTGATCAAGGCTTGTACAATAATTCTAAGCAAAGAAAATGTAAAATTACATTTTGACAATTCACATTATATCTTCTTCTTTGCTTCATATTGCCTTGAACTCATCTTATGTCTTGAGTATCTCTTTGAATATTATTGTTGATTTAGCTCTATCTTGCAAAACAAATGTTAGCACATAATACACACAATATGTAATATTTGTTATCATCAAAACAATCATATCTTGGGGTCAAGATTCCTAACATTCTCCCCTTTTTGATTGACAAATATATTTTGTTAATATATATATGAAAACTTTTAATCCCCACATATGAAATTATTAATTAAAAATCTTTTACTCCCCTGCATCAAAGCATTAAAAATCTTTTACTCCCCACATCAAAGCATTAGTAAAATTTAAATTTAAAATTTTTCTATATATCTCCCCTTTGTCATTAGCAAAAATAATATATGCATATCTTGTATCCTTTCCATTTTAGAGTACACGAAAAAATAATCATGTAAGTATAGGTACCCTTTTATTTAGATTCAAAAGATTAGCCTTTAGGAATCCAAATCCACGAGGAATTTGGTTTCCATCTATTAATATAAACATAATTTTTAGAATTACATATGTTTTTCTTAAAATTTGTAATATACACATTTCTATCATGTAAGCAAGTATCTTTAGGTACCCAAATGAACATAGATTTCATATGTAAAGATATTTTATGACATGATGCATAATGTGTCCTATTATCATATTCATTTTTCTTATGAACATATCCTAATCCAAACTTTTGATTAGAAGACTTTGAAAATATAATAAATTAGTCAAGTCTTCTTTACCTTTGTTAAATTTGTTAATATTTAAAGATAACTCTTCATTTTTAACTTTAAATGAACCTATTTCTTTATCTAAATCTGAAATCGAGTTATCAAATTATTACATCGATTTTTAGATAAATACTAGTCAATGATTTATTTTGAAAATAAATTATTATTTAGTTCATTTAAATTTTCAACTTGTGAAGAATTTGAAGTCACTAATTCTAAGTTTAATTTTTCATTTTCATTTTTCAATAACTTATAATTAGACTTCAAATCCTTAAATTTAACATAAAATTCATTGAATGCTTCTAATAATTCTTCATTATTAATATTATTGCATACCTCATCTTCTTGTGCCATGAAGCACATGTGGCGATTCTCTTTTTGTTCTTCTTCTTCTTGAAGAGGATGCATCGCTATCATCCCATGTCATTGCCAAAGCCTTCTTCTTCTTATCTTTTAACTTGTTGAACTTTGACTTTGACTTTAGAAGAGGACAATCCTTTTCATGTGTCTGGCTTATTACATTCATAACATATAAAATTATTGTTAGTATCTTTAATCTTTTTATACTTACTTTGTATGAGGAACTTTTGAATTTTCTTGAGAGCATCAATGTCTTCATCATCTCCATCGATTCTTCATTGTCGGAAGATGTATTGAAGACGAGAATTTTCTTCTCGGTTGTTCTATTTCTCTTCTATCTTGAAGTTGTACTTCATATGCCATTAGATTCCCGAGATCTTCTAGAGTAAGTGTTGAGAGATCATTGGCTTCTTCAATTCGGTCATCTTTTTCTCCCATTCGGTGTGAGTGCAAGAACTTTTCTCACCATCTCCAATTGTGTATATTCTTTTCCATGTCCAATTAATGAGTTGGTGATGTCGGTGAATCTTGTGATCATTTCATTGATCGTCTCATGTTCTTTCATTTTGAATAACTCAAACACATTGCACAAGCAGAGATTTTAGATTCTTTAACTTTATTTTTACCTTAGTGTTTACCTCTAATGTATGCCAAATTTGATGTGATGTAGCGGTAGACACTTCGATTGAATCGTTCTTGTCCAAGGCACAAAATAAAGCATTCATGGCCTTTGAGTTGAGATTCACATTTGCCTTTTCAACAATTGTCCATTCAGTATGGAGTGGTTGGTCTAGGAATTTCGGACTCGACTACATTCCATAATTCATATCCAAGAGATTGAAGGTAGATCTTCATTGGCACTTCCGATAATTGTAATTAGTGCCATCGAATAGTGGTGGTCGATTGTGTGGAATGTCCTTCCTTGAATTGTGATGTATTTAGCGATGCCATCTTTCAACCTTGCTCGATACCAAATGTAGGATTGTAGATCTGATCAATGAAACACACTAAACACTAGAAGGGGTGAATAGTGTTTTATAAAAATTGCAAAGTAGATTATAAATTGCAAGGAAAGAATAGCAACAATCTCAGAAATTGAACATCACAAACACAAGAGATTTATCTTTGGTTCCACCTCCGGTGTACATCAGGTCCCAAAGCAAATCCCGGCTTGAGAGTTTCCACTATGATTTTGAAACCTTACAAAATCAAAGGCAAACTTGTCAATTTGCAAGCCCATGCAATTGCAACACCAATTGACAAGACCATGCCAATTGTAAATAATCTCTTCACCAAGAGATCGCACCTCTCAAACCGAGAGAAACTTCCTTTAAATAAAAGTACAAAACTCCTATAAGCCTTGAAGTGGATGTGAATGTGATTCTCACTATGGCTATAGGTTTTACTCTCTGAAATATGCCTAAATAATTAGTAGGAAATGATCAAGAACATAGGCTATTTGAACTCTAACTCTTAGGCAAAATATGAATTTTTGGCCTCTTGAATTTGCACAAAGTTTGATCTTATAAGTGCAAAACTTCTTTTTGTTTTCGGCGTTTTCTCTATTTATAGCTCTTGAAAAGACAAGTTTTCAAACCCTAAAACATACACAACAGCTATAAAAGCATCCAAGTATTCAAATTTGGAAAAAGCTGTCTTTGTAGTCGACTATAACTCATAGTAGTGCGACTACTCGAGAATCAAAAGCAGTCTGTGAAGTCGGATAATTTCTTAGTAGTCGACTACTTTGGTCATTAGTCGACTACTATGACTATAGTCTACTACTGACTATTAGTCTACTACTCGTAAAATCTGAAACTTATATTTTTGACACATGTGCATGTAGTGGACTATAAAACCTATTGGTGGACTACTAAGGGGTCAATATGAGATATATGAACTATTTAAGACTTATTCTTTATCTATAAACTTTAATGGTTAACATAGGGATTTATATTGTTAAACTCTAATGTGTGTGAATGTATTGTGAGTGATCAAGGCTTGTACAATAATTCTAAGCAAAGAAAATGTAAAATTACATTTTGACAATTACGTATATCTTCTTCTTTGCTTCATATTGCCTTGAACTCATCTTATGTCTTGAGTATCTCTTTGAATATTATTGTTGATTTAGCTCTAATATTGCAAAACAAATGTTAGCACATAATACACACAATATGTAATATTTGTTATCATCAAAACAATCATATCTTGGGGTCAAGATTCCTAACTGATTATGACTTCTACGAGAGGATCGAGAAGGAGGTGTGCGCAAACATGGTCACCCTCCATTCGATTTTGAATTCCGTGCAAGATGGAGTAGAGTGATCCCTCAAGCGGAAGCGAAATTGTGAACTTTGACCCCAGCGGCCAGGAGGAACAAGGTATGGTCCCTTACACACGCCGAAAGGTGAAATATGTGGGTTCACGACTTGCTAGCGAGATGAGCAATGGACTTCTTCAAAGTCCAAAGGGAAGACTTATGCGCCACCTCTGCTGGCGGAAAGGGAGCAAGTCGATGACTCGCCGAACAATCGTACCGGCGTTGTACGAGGTGGAAAAGAGTTCTTAAGGAGTATCCATTTGTTCGAAAGTTGGTTTGTTATTCATTGCTTTCGTTTGAACTTGTGTGCGGCGTTGGCCAACAAAATTTCAAACAAAGAAAATGCCTTTATTTCGGGCGATACAATGACGAAAATTACAACTCTCTTCCTTTTGTGAACAAACACGAGGATCTCTATTTTAGGGATCACAAGCTTGCGGAGTTCTTTGCACGTGCGGGGACTTTTATTAGTCAGGTTGACCACGGCGCAATTCCGATCACAGTGTAAACCGGGTTACGGAACTTCTGAGGCGTGGGGGCTCGTTTCCGCGAAGGAAGCGAAGCGCTGAGGATCACACTCCGCGAAGGAGAGGATCGCTGCGGATCACACTCCGAAGGAGAGGATCGCCCGGTGGTGAATCTACAAGGAGAAATCACGGTATCCATCGAGATTAAGGCGAAGCTTAACCTAGAGGGTATCGTAGTTGACCCGAGTTTTTCTTACCCCTTGATTTGTGGATCGGCGTCGGCGGACTTGTACTTTCGCCGGTGCTTTCCGGGCAGGCGTTGGCGGCTCGTGGATCGTGAGAATTGAAACTCCTCGAAATGCCAAAGCCAAGCCAAATCCTCAAATCCCAAAATCCCACCTTGAATGAGCAAGACCCCCTATTTATACAAAAGGGGAGGTGCTGTAGCGACAGTGGCTCGGCCGCGGGCAGAACCCTGACCAAGTTGGCGAGGTGGCTCGGCCATGGTGGCGAGGCACCGACAGTGGCGAGCCTCCTCGGCCACTTGGCGGTGGCTGGCAAGTTGGCCCGAGGTGGCTCGGCACCAAAGTGGCCGACCACCTTGGCCACTTGGCGAGGTGCGTCGCGCTCCGTCGTCTCGGCGTCGTTTTCCGTCGACTCTCCGTCGATTCTTACGTCGATTCTTGGTCTTAGGGCTTAGTTTTGCTCGGTGATGTAGCCATTGTGTTGAGTCCGTGTCCGATTAACTTTCGAGCTCAAGCGGTTCGTTTGCATCGGCGACTAAATGCGGTTGATTCGATCGTCAGCGTTTGAATTTAGCCAACTTCGCCTCGTTGAGCCGTGCGTGGGTTTTCTCCACGGCCAGCGTCGTTTCGGCTCGTGCATACCGACTCACTTCATGGGTTAGTCGACTTCGCTTTCAGGCGTTTTCGCGGCGTAATCGCGTCGGCAGCGTTCGTTGCGCGTCGTCCGGATGGATCGTCGGTTATCAACCCGTTTGAGTCTTGTTAGATGCTTGATAAGCAATTTTTAGCGCCCTACGGATACCCCTCCAAAGCGTCTGGTCTCGATTCTTGATAGTGCGGGATGCTTTGGACATGATGAACCCTTCACTCTTTAATTGGCGTGATAGGACTTGTGAATGACCACGGCGTTCTCTCCATTCCTTGGTCTTTCCGGTGCTTTGTAGGATTCTGAAGGTATGCAGTCTTGCATTTTTTGTCGACCGTTGCCGAAATCTCGACCAGAAGTCGATAGATGAATTTCTTTTGAGGTTGGCTCGGTGTTTGATTCCTCCAATTCTCGGGTTCTCCGATGCTTGGTAGGATACACTGTTCTTGATCATTTATGCTTGACCGTTGTCGAATTTCAAGCTAGCTAATTGAGTTCATTCTTTGTTGACTCGTGTCGGTGGATTGTCGTCCAATTGACCATCGAGGTTCCTCCGTTGATCGAGAATTCTTGATGGATCGAACCGTTGATCGGTGAATCCCGTCGGCTGACTGGCGTTGGTTGGCGTCGCTCTTGCATACTTCGTTGCGGTGTGTTCATCCGGTGGGAGGTATTCTTCCCAATTGTTGATTGGTAGGCCCTGGTGAGGGATGCATGAATGGCGATACGGTGGGAGAGTCCTTCGAGGTAGGCGCGTTGTCGTCGATTATAAGCCTCGTCGAATTTTATCCCTCCTTGAGGTCCCACAGTGGGAGAAATTGAGGGTTATCGAGTTATCCTTAAGAATATGGTAATATTCTCCGGGAACTTCGTTAAGAACGAGGTAGTTTATACTCGTAATCCTATTTGGAGTAGGGCATGGGAGAATATCGGAAGATTGAGTGCTTGAGCCACCTTCTTGATGATTCGACCATTTAGAGGTTAAGCTCCAAAGTCTACAAGATTTTGAAGTAGCCAGACTTGCCTCATATATCGAGGCTCGCTGGCTTGACTTGGCGGATGCTTGGTTATTCGGACTCGAGTTCAAATGCGGCGAGCCAGTGCATCATTTGGAAGGCTGTTCTGAAGCTTCATCTCCAGTGGGACATTTTGGTCTTGTGTCGTACTTTGGGCGAGGATAGTAGAGCTCGAGCAGGAACTTCAGCCCGTGAGGAGAGCTGATCGTCTTGAAGGCGACAAAGAAAAGACTCGCTGATCGTGCGAGGAACTTGAACTCGAAGCGAAGGTTGTATCAGAAGAGGCTGCGGAGGCCCTTAATGGCGGCGAGGAGGCTTTGGGGCCGGAGGAAACTTGACAAGCTTTCTCAATAAAGTATTTCTTTGTCACAAATCTGCCGTTTAGAAAACTTGTGTAACCGGTCTTTGCTCGATAAAACATATTTAGTCCTCTTTTGTGCTCTATTATGATTCTTTTATTTAGAAGATAATTAACCATAATACTTATAGGATTTTGGCAAACCCTCGGCCGTCAGCAGTTTGATTAGCCTTTACCAACTCTGTTTGAGTTGGGCTGGCGTGCGGATTATCACGGATCCGTTCCGCGCGTGGCGTTGTCTTTGGAAGAATGAAACTCTTCTAGACTTGTTGCTATGATATTGAATACATAGGCTTATTGCTCTTTGGGCAAGAGACCACCGACAGCAGCGTGTGAGGCGTTGGCTTAATCCTTCTTAGGCCGGGGATGAAATACCCCAGTCGAACTCGGTGTCTTCTTCAATCGGAAAAAGACTAAGCCGACGCAGGCGTGTGAAGTTGACTTTATCCCTTCTTAGGCTTCGGGATAAAATACCCAGTCGAACTGGTGTCTTCTTCAATCGGAAAAAGACTAAACCCGACAGCGTGTGGCGTTGACTTTAGGGTTATTAGCCAACCCCGACCCTCAGCGGTTTGACTAGCCTTTACCAACTACCGTTTGAGTTGGGCTAGCGTCGCGGATTATCTAGATCCGCTCCGCTGCGTGGCGTTGTGCTAAAAGAATGAGACTCTCTTAGACTTAATGCTTTCACGATGTTGAATCACGTGAGCTTCGTCTTTATCAAGGGAATAGACTCCCGACAGCGTGTGAAGCGTTATCCCTTCTTAGGCTTGGGATAAAATACCCGAAGTCGAACTCGGTGTCTTCTTCAATGGGAGAACTAAACCCGGCAGGCGTGTGGCGTTGGCTATATCCTTCTTAGGCTTAGGGATAAAATACCCCAAGATGAATCTTGGCCTTCTTTGACGGAGAAGGATTGAACGGCATAAGGTTGATTGAGGTGGGAAAGGAAGAATGTATTCTATTTCCGAAGGTGGAAGGAAGGAGGATCTTGTCTCCTATCTCGGGTAAGGGATGAACAAGAGAGAAGGTTTTGTATCCTATCTCTTGCCGATGGAGGAAGGTTTTGTGTCCTATCTCCGAGTGCTCCCGAATTTGAAATAAGAGAGGAAGGTTTGTATCTATCTCTTATTGATGGAAGAGGAGGATCTTGTCTCCTATCTCAGGATCTTGGAAAGGAAGGATTTTTGTCACATTTCCGTGAGGGAGAGACTAAAATGGGATCTCCATTTTGAGAATCTTGAAAGATGAGACTAAGAGTGGGATCTCCACTCAGAATCTAAGACAAGAGGAAGAATGTATTCTATCTCTTGCTTACGGAAGAGGAAGGATGTGTTCTATCTCGGGTGAAGGTGGGAAAGGAAGAATGTATTCTATTTCGATGAGAAACTAAGAGTGGGGTCTCCACTCAGAGAATCTTGGAAGGGTATGGATAGCTTTCTCTTTTGTAGGATTGCTAACAGGAATTTGAAAGTGGACCTCTCGTTAGGTGGAAGGAATCGGAGGAATTTCGGTGGTTGGACCGAGAGAGGTTTTAGTGGGCCCACCGTCAATGAATGTCGGTGAGAGAATTTTGGGAAAACACAATAACTTAGGGTTATCCTCATGAAAATGAGTGAGATATTCTCGAGGAACTTCCCATCAAAGCGGGTTATCTGAATGTATTAAGGATAATACTTTTGAGAAACTTCCATTTATCGGCATTAATTGCGGTGTTAGCCGTCGTGTGATAGGCGATATGCACCGTTTGAATAGGCCGTGTCTATTATAAGCGGTCCTTCCATTGGGTTGAATTTACCTTTCTTCTTGGAGGTGAGGATTATCGGTCGTCGGCGCGGGGCGAGATCTCCCTCCTTAAAGGTTCTCTGTCGAACTTTCTTGTTGAAAGCCCTCGATCTAGCTTGATAGAACTCAATGCATTGTTGAGCCTCGAGCTTCTCATCTAACATCTCAAGCTCTTGAGGCGTTTTTGATGTTGTTCTTGGTCGTCATCTTTGCAAAGTGAAGTGGCGAATCTGGCCAGGAGAATTGCTTCACGCGTGAGCCGAGTGCGGGGTAGCTCTGTCGGCGTGCGTGCCGTTGTGCGATATGCCCGAGTGCTTCTCGAGTTTATCATCGGTCGCTTGTTTATTCTTCACAAGCCGACAAAATCTTGATGATCGTCTTGTTGAGCGCCTCGGCTAACCCATTCTTGCTGGATTATAGGTACGTCGGCGAGACATCTTGTATCTTGAATTTTTGCAAAAGCGATGAAGGAATTGGCGATAAATTGGGGACCGTTGTCATACGCGATCCGTCTTGGGACACCATGTCGATAGATGACATGGTGTTTGATGAATCGGCGGCGGATTTTCGCCTTGACCTCTTTAGTGGGATTGCTTGACCCACTTGGAAGTAGTCGGTGATCGCTAGAATAAGCCGATCTCCTTTGGCAACGGATGGGACCTACAACGTCCATTCCCCATGTCTCGAATGGCGAGGATGTGGCGAAGGATGCGGCTGCTCACGGGCGATGCATATAATGTGAATTTGACCGCAGCGTGGCATTCGGCGTGCTCATTGCGTCATTAATCATTGTGGGCCAAAGTAGCCCATTCTCTGATTCGATCGTAGAGCTTGGGACCCGGTAGTGCGCACCACATTCACCGCCGTGTGCTTCGAAGGACCTCTTACGCCTCTTTGTTTGAGAGGCATCGAATAAAGACCATCGTACCCGGCGATATAGCAGGTTTTACGTGTTAAGTAAAGAATCTTGGAGCTCTTAGCGGATTGACTCTCTCTCCTTCCGTCTTACGGTAGAATACCATGTAAGGCGTGTCGATGATAGGAGGCCAATCTCGGGGCTCCAACTTGGTTTGGGTTGCATGTACTTCTTTGGTAACTACCCCTTACCTTCTTGTGCCTCATCATTATAGTGCGAAGAGTTGGTGAGTCGCCGTAACTAGTTGCTCGGTCTCGGAAGGTTGTGCTAACGACACGGCTAACGCCCGGATGCATCTGCGTGGCGTTTTGGGCGTGGGATATATTCGATGAAGAATTCTTGAATGAGTCCGCCATTTCAAACTATCGATGATAGGGGATTAGATCGAGTTCGACCCGTAGTCACGAACACGCTTAACTATCGGTTGTGAATCTCCATGCAGCAGATATTCGACCGGCTCTTTGGCGAAGCTAAGTCCGATAAGTAGCGTTGTATTGACTCGTTATTGGAGCGAGGTTGGTGAGTGAATAAGCGGGGCATGACATGATTCCCGGAAATCAAGACAACTCCGACTCAGTGATTTTAGAACGTCGGGGTACTTTACATTAGTGGCTCGAAGCTCGTCAAAATATCGCCATATTTGTTGGTGCGATGTAGTGTTGACTTCGAACTTCATCAGGAAGATCATCATATAGCTCAACTGCGTCCGTTGTCGGGTTGGCGACCAAGAGATCGCAAATCGCTTGTCCTTTGGCCGACTTTTGTTGTTTGAAGTGCAAGTCATATTGGGACAAAGCAAGGCCCATTTAGCCGCCAACTCATTGGCCGGTGGGTCATAAATATTGGACGGATTCGTTAGAGATAACATAAATCGTCGTCGACTAAATAGTGTCGCATTTTGAATGCGAACACTAATGCAAAACGCGCTTCACCGACCATTGGGTATCGAGACTTCGGCGCCGACCAATGTTGACTCGGGTAATACTGCGCACTGTATTTGACCGTATCGTCGTCCTGCGGTAAAGCTTAGCAGTGATCCGTTGCCTTGGCGTAGATCAGAGCGGTTTCCGGCTGCGGTGCAACAAGAGCGGGAGGTTTAGCGAGATCTGATTTGATCTCTTCAAGCGGCTTTCGGCGGCGTCGTCCCAAATAAGCGACACGCCCTTCTTGTTCAACGGAGAGCGGTTGGCACTTCGGATAGGTTCGATATGAACCGTCGGATGTCATGTCGCCCTTGTAACCAGAGTTCTCTCGAGTTTCGGGAGGTTGCAACTCTTGAATTACCTTCACTTTGTCGGGATCGCGTGGATTCCTTTGTCGGTGGCAATGACCAAGGAACTTACTAGACATCCCAAGGAAGGATTTGGCGGTTCATCTTTAGTTGATGAGTCGCATGAGTCGAATACCGTTCTAAGATCTTTGATGTGATCTCCTTTGTCACGGCTTTTACGACCAAATCGTCGGCGTAGCATTCGACCGTTTTCGAAGATGATCTGGAAAATCTCGTCATTGCTCTTTGTATGTTCTGCGGCGTTCTTTAAGCCGAGCGGCATGACCGTGTAGCAAATATACGATGGAAGCAGGCGGCTGTGTTTGGCGTCATCGGGGTGCATCTTGATTTGATTATACCGAAAACCATCCATGAGCGACATTCTTTCAAATCCACGTGTTGTCAACTATGACATCGGTGATTGGAAGAGGAAGTCATCTTTTGGGCAAGCGGCGTTGGATCTGTAGTGAAACCAGATCTAATCGAACCATTCTTCTTCATGAGGGACTATATTAGCCCAATCCGGATGTTGAATTTCCTCGATGAATCCGATTCTATGAGTTTCTTCACTTCTCGGCGATTGCGCAAGATTTGTGGGCCGAAGTCTTCTTGATTTGCTTGCAGGTTTGACATCCACCTTGATGTTGGTGATGTGTGCTACATTAGAATCGAGTCTGGCATGTCCTCATAACTCAGCGAATACATCGATATATTCCACGATTAGGGCGATCAACTCTTCTTTCTCTTAGGGGAAGAGTATTGCTGATGTTTATGAGCTTAGGATGCTCCTCATCACCCATATTAATGGACTACCTCGTCCTTAGTGGGGGTTCTCTTTGTTGAATCTATCCCCAAAGCTGCTCTACGAGTTGATGGATCCATGGGTCTTCCCATGTTGGCATATCTTCATCACCCTCAATAGTAGCGGGATCGGCCGTAGCCATATTTGACATCAAAGCCTTGAAAGCTTCTCAGAGTGTCGAGGAATCCCAATAGAAGAATCGGGCGAATGTCGTCTCCCTCATCGGTGGATTATCATCAATTAGCCATGAGCATTCATCTTAGGGGAGGATTAGTATCCCAATCCCCTTCTAAATGCATAGTAGTTATCGGCTTCCCTTTTGGGACATATGCAGCTTTAGGAGGGACTTCGAGGACCTAGCCGAAACATAGACCTTCTCCTTGTGTCAAGTCGTACCCCACTTCTTCATGATACCCGGTGTCTACGGACTATATCTGAATGTGTTGAGGATAGGCCGTTGTCATCTTCATCTTCTTCTAAGAAATGATTGTTGGGCGCATCTCCTTTTAGTAAACCAAGTCTTTTTCACTACTTGATCTTAGGTGGGATGGCGAGTGTTGTCCCAAAGGTCTGGAATTGCTTTTGTGTAAAGCAAGAAGACCGAGTTGGTAAGTGCAACTGGATCGTTGTATAAACTGTCATTACATCATTCAAAGACAAAGGGTACTCTAAATCGTCATTTATTGATTCATCGGCAATTTGCCAATTACAATGTTCATCGGCGATTCTTCATCGTCAAGATTGATTACAAGGGGTACAATGTCTTTTAAAACAAAACCACCACTATAATCAAGCGGCGGATCGGCTTCTTCACGCTGTACGTGCCTTGGGCGATGATTGATTTAGGACTCATTCTTGAAGTAGGAGAATCGATAAAATAATTCTCCACCTTAAGCGGTTGTTTGTCGCGACCACCGTCTTGACCTCATTATTAGTGTCTACATATTTGAGACAGCGATGAAGAGTAGATGGGACTATAGCGTTACCGTGGATCCAGGTCGACCCAACAATAAGTTATAGGAAGTCTGCGTCAATCACATAGCGGTGACTTGGACTTTAAATCCCCATTTGGCACTTTATCAGGATCTTACCAGTAGAGACCGTGGTGTTAAACCATAGATCATTGTGCTGTTGATGCCGGACTTGCGGGGATTCAAGGTGATACATGGCGAGGGCATAATGCTCCTGTGGAACCGGGATCGACTTGGATCGGTTAACTTCACTAGAGCCAATATACGGTGAAGTATAGCGGCGATCGTGCTTGGAATCTCTAGTCGCATATCCTCCTTTGTAAAAGTAATGCAGTGCTTGGTTGCCAAGTTGCATTGTTGTGCAATTCTTCGAATGGCGTCCAGTGAAACCTCGAGTCGCGAGCTTCTTGTAGAGCTTCGGGTTTCCTTTGACAATCGAACCTTCGTAGAGAGTTATTAGTAGGGATGTTAATGGCCGGGCCATGGCGTCAGCGGTATGGAGAGCGATGTTCCCGGTCTATCCCTCACAAGGCGATTGAATCGGGAATGCCGGAGTTGAGCTTCACGGACTGAGGCTGTTTCTCCTTTGCTTGTTGCTTTTTCTTTCACTGCGAGTGAGAGGAGTGTGGTCACCCGGCTCGGCGGTGTCTTAGCGTTTGGATTTGGAGCCTGCGGATATTTGTAGGAGTATTCTTGTCCACTCCTAGTAGCGAAGACTTCCAGTCTCCTCTTAGGAAATGGAAGGTGGCTACTTTTCATCATCCTTCTGCGGAATTCTTTGAGCGACATGGCATAGCTTGCCTTTTCCCTTGGACTTCTTTATGGCGAGGATGTAGTCCTTGATCGTCTTCCGACAAGTCGGGGTGGACCCAAAGGATTTCTCCGTTTCGTGGGTGATGTGCAGGCCCTTCTTCGTTGCGTGAGGATCTTCATTCACCATCTTCATTCCTACCTTCTGGCTGGCGTCGGTTGGAACCAATCGAGAAGGCGATCAGAAGCTTATAGAGGCGCATTTGCTCCACCTTCTTCTCTTTAGAGGGTTTTGGAGTAATGACTCCAACATCGATCAAGGCTGAATCTTGTCCTTGAGATGGTAGCGAGAACTTTGTAGGATGATGTACATGCACGTGGTAAGCCATTACCAGGATCCGTAACCTTGTTTGCCTCCTCTTGGTTTACAATTGGGGGCAAGCGGATTTGTTATTTTCGAGAAGGTATTTGAAGATGCGGAACTTCCTCGTCCTTGAGCGAGTAAGTCTTGGGAAACCTCGAGCGGATGGTTTACGATTCGAGTTTGTTGGCCATTGAAACTGCGATTCTTTGTGGTGCCGCGTTGTTGCGGCTGCTTTGTGGTTGCGGTTCGAGCGTTTGATTAAGCGTCTACGGACTTTGCGGTGCTTTACCTTTGCCCAGGGGACAAAGTTACGCTTGTGAGCATCGACCATAGGTGACCTCTCTCGGCTTTCTTCCTCCTCGAGAATGCGCTCGGCTTGCTCTCCGTTATCCTTAAATCTTTCCGGGTCTCGGGCGGTGCGGTTCCCATTGCTTCCAACATCCAATGACAGGTTGCTATGACAAGTTTGGAGAATGAACTTCTCCGTTATCGGTCTCGGCAATTCATTGCCTTATTTACGAACCTCTTGGCGAAGTTATCCACTTTGTTTCCCGTCTTTACGTTTCGTCAACAAAAGACCGATGGATACCTCGGTGTCATCGTCGAAGAAATTGGTGAGAAACATGGCCTCCATATCATCGACTATGCGCTCCACGGTTTGAGGCAGTACCAATCGAAGCAGCTCCACGAAGGGTGCCAGCGAATGACCGAACCAGACTCGTTAGGAGATAACGCCTAGATGAGACTTGAAGTAGATCAAGTCTTTGAGTGGGTGATCCCTTTCCGTCAAATGGCGTAAAGTTGATGAGGTTGAACTTTGTGGGATCGGGATTGATTCCCACTCCCTTGGGTAAGGACATGGTATACCGTCTTCTTTACCTCTTGGCGGAAATCAAAGTATTGATTTTGCTCGAGGTCTTTATTTTCTCATTTTCCCCTATGTCTCCGTTCGGGTAAACTTGGGGAGGAATAGCGGTGTTATCGCTAGCGTTTTCTTTGAGCAACGATCACCTACGTTTTGGCCTCCTTCCTGTCCGGTCAATGGCTATCATTAAGTTGACATTATTGCGGCGACTCGGCTCGCTTGGCGGTTCATTATCGCTGGATCACATTGGTCATGCATTGCTCTCATCTGCTGCATGGCGGTTCCATTCAAGCTTAAAGTTGTCCTTTTGCTTGGTTAGGGCCTCTTCAAGCATCAGGACCTTGATCGCGGCGATCATGAGCGCCTCGCAAGGTTGTCTATCTTTGGAAATTGTATTATCGGAAGCCATTGCGGGCGGCATCCGACACTTCATCATCGAGGGTAATCCCATACGCATCTTGCGATAATGGGTCGTCCTAGATCCGGACCATAATCGAGTCATTCGTTCGCGATGCCGGAAAGCGGCGGTGGCGATCCCTCTGGTCATATTGATGGTAACACTTTCGGCAATTCATCACCCGGGGTGTCCACCTTTTCTTACGAATGCGTCTTGACTTGGGTTCGGGCATTCTCGTCGCGAGCCTATCAAAGACCGGCGCCTTTCGGTCGTTTTAAGCGGTTGCACTCGATAACTTGCCTTGATCGGTTTGAGCACAAGCAAGGCATGTTTGATTCGGCGTTCCTCTTTGGGTTACTTGTACCCCGACCGCGATAGTACAACTTCGTCGGTATGAATCTGGAGCAACCTATCGTGTGTTGGCACGACTTCGGTATAGCGTTGTCATCGTCGGATAGAGGCGTCTCCCACGAGAACAAATAGGCCTTTCATAAGTCACTCGCCCGCGACCGTGCAGCGAGTGTGAATCCTCGATGGGCTCGGACCTCGATTTGAAGCGGTCGCGGCATTGCGGGTTTCTTCTTATCTTTGTGGAGTGCGACCCCGTATCGAGGTGACCCGTGATTCCTTTAAGCGGACCTAAGGCGATCCTTGCGGTAAGCCTGGCGGTGCGTGGCGAGTTAACCGCCGAGTTGAATACGAGCCGGTGACCGGATTATCCAGCGCCACTTTTTTGAGTGCTCACAATTTACGATTTGAGCGGGGCGGGGAGTTGGCTTCTTGGCGAGCTAGGCTTGGATGTTGGGTTCGTCGAAGTTGAGCCTCGGCGGACTTGGGCTTCGCTAGGCGATTGTCGGCGACTTCTTGGCGCCTCCCTCTTCAACTTCGCGGGCTTGTTGCACCAAAGCCCGTGCTTGCGCGAAGGCCTTGGCCTTCGGATCGTTCACGAAGCGTGGAGCGATTCCGTTTGACTTCGGACCCATTCATTCGTCGCCGGCTTTGTAGGAATGACTCGATCTCGGACTTCAACCTCAGTCAACTTGGATCTTAGATCCGCCTCGCCGCGGACCCCATCCGTTGATTCTTTTGCACGGGCTAATTGTTTAGCCCGGTAGGCGTCGCCTCGGCGGGCTCTCTTGGAGAGTCCGCGGCCATTAGCGTCGACCCCCGGGGTTACGATTTGGCGTTGTTAGGGGCGGGGAACCACCGTTGCTGTAGTCTTGGCGGTGGTGGTGGATTTTCTACCTCCGCATCGAGGCGGTCGGGTCTTCCTTGCGGCGAACCATCTTGGACTTCGCGGGAGCTGGATCCGGGACGAGGAGGAGGTATTCTTCATACTTCTTAATTGAACTTCGAACTTCGACCTCCTCGATGGCGGGATCGGGATCAGCGGTTGCGACACGGCGGCTTCTTCTTTGAAGCCGTTGGCTCCTTGTGGTCGCCCGGCTTGTTGGCGGGGAAAGTTGGTTTGTTATTCATTGCTCGTTTGAACTTGTTATGCGGCCGTTGGCCTACAACAAAATTTCAAACAAAGAAAATGCCTTTATTTGGTACAATGAAAGAAATTACAACTCTCTTCCTTTTGTGAACAAACCACGAGGATCTCTATTTTCGGGATCACCGGCTTGCGTGGGTTCTTTGCTGTGGGGACTTTTATTCGTCCGTTGACCACAGCGCAATTCCGATCACGGTGTAAACCGGGTTGCGGAACTCTGAGGCGTAGAGGGCTCGTTTCCGAAGGAAGCGAAGCGCTGAGGATCACTCCGCGAAGGAGAGGATGCGCTGCGGGGATCACACTCCGCGAAGGAGAGGATGCGGGTGAGGTGAATCTACAAGGAGAAATCACAGCGCTATCCACGAGATTAAGGCGAAGCTTAACCTAGAGGGTATCGTAGTTCGACCGAGTTTTCTTACCGCGATTTGTGGATCGGCGTCATTTGGACTTGTACTCGCCGGTGCTCCGGAGCGGCGTTGGCGGCTCGTGGATCGTGAGAATTCTTGAGAAACTCCTCGAAAATCCGCCTCAAAGCCAAAGCCAAATCCTCAAATCCCAAAATCACCTTGAATGAGCAAGACCCCCTATTTATACAAAAGGGGAGGGCTGTAGCGAAGCCAGGTGGCCGGCCACTTGGTAGAACCACCGACCAAGTTGGCGGGTGGCTCCGCCATGGTGGCCGACCTCAACCACTGGCGAGCACCTCGGCCAAGTTGGCCACGACTTCGAGGTATAGCGTTATCATCGTCCGGATGAGGCGTCTCCTTCGAGAACAAATAGGCCTTTCATAAGTCACTTTCGCTGGCGGCGTCGCGTAGCGAGTGTGAATCCTCGATGGGCTCTGGACCTCGATTTGAAGCCGGTCGGCGGTTGGGTTTCTTCTTATCTTTGTGGATGCGACCCCGTATCGGGAGTGACCATTGATTCCTTTAAGGACTGGCGATCCTTGGCGGTAAGCCTGGCAGATTAGTGGCGAAGTTAGCCAGGAAGTTGAATGCGAGCGGAAGGTGACCGGTGTCAGCGCCACTTCTTTGAGGTGCTCACAATTTCGATTTGAGCACGGGGCGAGGGGAGTTGGCTGGCGAGGGCTAGGCTTGGATGTTGGGTTGGAATGAAGTTGAGGCCTCGGCGGACTTGGGCTTCAAGCTAGGCGATTTCGGCGACAGGCGCCTCCCTCTTCAACTTCAGCGGGCTTGTTGCACCAAAGCCCGTGCTTGCGCGGGCAGCTGCGGCTTCCGGATACGTTCACGGCGTGGAGCGATCCGTTGGCTTCGGACCCATTCATTCGCCGCCGCGACTGTAGGAATGGGCTACGATCTCGAACTTCAACCTCACAGTCAACTTGGATCTTAGATCCGCCTCATAGCGGACCCCATCCGTTGATTCTTTTGCACAGGCTAATTATTTCGCCGGCGTCGCCTCGGCCGGGCTCTCTTGGAAGAGTCGAGCGCCATTAGCGAATCGACCCGGGGGTTACGAGGTTTGGTAGTTGTTAGGGCGGGGAACCCTTGTTACTTGTAGTCTTGTGGCGGTGGTGGTGGATTTTCGCCTCGCGCCGGGCGATCGGGTCTTCCTTGCGTGGAGACCATCTTGGACTTCGGGAGGCCCGGATCTGGGCGAGGAGGAGAGGTATTCTTCATACTTCTTACAGTCGAACTTCGAACTTCGACCTCCTCGATGGCGGGATCGGGATCGCGGTTACTGACCTGACGGCTTCTTTCTTTGAAGCCGTTGGCTCTCAGTAATGCCAGCTTGTTCGCGGGGAAAGTTGGTTTGTTATTCATTGCTTTCGTTTGAACTTGTATGCAACCGTTTGGCTACAACAAAATTTCAAACAAAGAAAATGCCTTTATTTGGTACAATGAAAACGAAAATTACAACTCTCTTCCTTTTGTGAACAAACACGAGGATCTCTATTTTCGGGATCCCGGCTGCGTCAGGTTCTTTACTTTGTCGGGGACTTTTATTGTCAGTTGACCACAGCGCAATTCCGATCCTGGTAAGCCGGGTTGGAACTTCTGAGGCGTGAGGGGCTCGTTCCGCAGAAGAAGCGAAGCTGAGGATCACACTCACGAAGGAGAGGATCGCTGCGGGGATCACACTCCACGAAGGAGATGTGGGAGGCCCGGGTGAGATCTACAAGGAGAAATCCGAGCTATCCACGAGATTAAAGACGAAGCTTAACCTAGAGGGTATCGTAGTTCGACCGAGTTTTTCTTACCCTTGATTTGTGGATCGGCGTGTTGGACTTGTACTGCCCGGTGCTTTCGAATGGCGCGTTGGCGGCTCGTGGATCTCGTGGAGAATTCTTCGAAACTCCGAAAATCAGCCTCAAAGCCAAAGCCAAATCCTCAAATCCCAAAAATCCCACCTTGAATGAGAAGACCCCCTATTTATACAAAAAGGGGAGGAGTTGTAGCAGCCAAGTGGCTCGGCCACTTGGCGAGCCACTGACAGAAGTTGGTAGGTGGCTCCGACATGGTGGCAGAGGCACCTACCCCGCAGAGAGCACCTCGGCCAAGTTGGCGGTGGCTCCAAACAAGGCGACCACCTAACCACTTGGCGAGGTGCGCGTCATGGCTCCGTGGAATCTCGCGTCATTTTCGTCGACTCTCGATCGATTCTTGGTCTTAGGGCTTAGTTTTGCTCGGTGATGTCGCCATTGTGTTGAGTCCGTGTCCGATTAACTTTGAGCTCAAGCGGTTCGTTTGCATCGACGGACTAAGATGCGGTTGATTCCGTGCGTCAGCGTTTGAATTTAGCTTCGCCTCGTTGAGCCGTCGTCGGGTTTTCTCCACGGCAGCGTCGTTATTCCAGCCGTGCGACTTCGCCGACTCACTTCATGGGTTCGCGACTCGGCTTTACTGCAGCGTTTTGCGGCGTAATCCGCGTCGGCGTTAAGTTCAGCAGCCGTCCGGATGGATCGTCGGTTATCAACCCACGTTCACGAGTCTTGTTAGAATCGCGATAAGCAATTTTAGCGCCTACAATCGAGAGGCAACACGGTGTAGCGGTAAAGGAGCCGTTGGCGAGCCCAAAACAAGGGAGATCCGCTACGGCGCTTAGGAAGGACACACGAGACGAAGGCCTTTCGGTTTGATGTTTTAGCTCAACTCTCCAACATCCGTGGATCACTTTATTCGAGCTCTTGCGCCTCTCTCAATCTACGAGAGCTTTGCGAGAAGCATTGGCGGACAACGAAGCCTTTCTCGCTCATTTCGGAAAGCTCAGCGAAGTTTAGCCCAATGTCACGAGGTCTTCAAGGGCCAATACCTTGCATTACCTTCTCCTCGGAGGACATGCAAGTGAAGAACCCGGCATGATAGGCCATTATACTTTCCGGTTACATTGGCTCATGGGATCAAGAGCTCAAGTTGACCTGGGATCTGCATTGAGTATCATCCCATTGAGAATTATACAACATCTCGGGATACCATTTGCATCGTTTAGCGACAATGGGACTACCATCTACGGTTTCAATGCCACCATTCTCGTCCCTTGGGCAAAATCAAACTCGGATGCGGATAGGAGACTTGAAGGACGTCTGCTCGTCATTGATCTTTGATACATCCTATAATTTGCTATTGGGTTGACCACGGATCCATGAAAACTTGATCGTCCCATCTACATTGCATCAATGCATGAAGTATGTAGATGAAGGGGATGGTTAAAACATTGGTGTGGAAAGGCAACCATTCAAAGGTGTGGAGAATTATTTTCTTGATTCTATCCACTACCTTGAGGAGGGCCAAACCGACGAACCCGGTCGAGGACTATGGCAGTGAGTAGAGGCAGAGTCCGAACAAGGAGTTGTGTTCAATGATGTAAAACCCTTTGTAATCGATCTGAATGATCCGATGGCGATATCGTCGTTTTCAATGAAGATTATGATTTAGCTTACGCGACCGGTGTTAAAAGTCATCTTGACTTAATGTCGAGATACGCCACGGTTGTATCTTTGAACCTACTTGCACATGCCAACTTCGGTCGTCGTTCATGATGACCCAAAGGCATACTGACTCTTCGCGAGCGGTTTTTGTGATACCAGCCCGAAACAATGATCAGAAAGACATTATCTTTGGGCAGGTCAATAAACCATTGCAAGCCGAGGTGGAACAACCCCAAGCAAAAGGAAAAGAACCCCAATTTTCATATTTCTCGCCGAAGGCGCAACATTTGATGAAGAAAATGGGGTATGACTTTCTTCACAAAGAAGGCTTAAACTATGGGAGAGGCATCAGGACACCGATCCGATCTGCTTATGTCCCGGAAGGCCAGCCTGATGATTACTATCATAAAACTCGTAAAGGGTTGGGATATGAGTCGCCGCCGTACTGCGTGGCGCGTTCGGTTGGTGAGTCGGATCACTCATCTTAAACTTCACGGGATTGGCCTTGATATAGGACAGGAAATTAGGTCCCTGATGGCCAATATGACCTCAGTTGATCCACTTGAGATTCAAGAGGACGACCAGCTGTCATTATTCGAAGATCCGCTAAGTCAGCAGCTCGGGATGCAGTGGGAACATCGTTTTGAACAACGAGAACCGCCCACCGATGACAAAATAGTCCGAGTTGATATGGGGGATGAAGCTAATCCGAAGCCCATATTCATAA
Organism: Asparagus setaceus; assembly: GCA_012295165.1. Taxonomy (NCBI): domain Eukaryota; kingdom Viridiplantae; phylum Streptophyta; class Magnoliopsida; order Asparagales; family Asparagaceae; genus Asparagus; species Asparagus setaceus. Next base: position 7,383,484 of record CM022709.1, read on the forward strand.
GCGATAGTTTGACAGCTGAAGAAAAGGAAAGCCTTATCGCTTTGAGTGCGGGAATATATCGATGTCTTGGCAGGTTATGAAGATATGCGGCTTAGACCCTCAAGTGGCTATGCATTGCCTTAATATCGAACCGGCTAAGCACGTTAAACAAACAACGACGATTTGCCCCTCAGGTCATGAAGGCCATTGAGAAAGAAATCGAGAAGGCGATCAAAGCGAGTTTCATTGGAGGTTCAACACCGTGGGTAGCCAATATAGTACCTGCTTTTGAAGAAAAGCGGACGATCCGGCCGTCGTCGACTATCGAGACTTAAATTCAAGATGTCCGAAAGATGATTTTCCTTTACCAATCACGGATATTATCGTCGATAACCGTGTGGGTTGAAAGGATGTCTTTATGGATGGCTTTTCGTGGTACAATCAAATCAAAATGCACCCGATGATGAAAAGCACCTTGCTTTCCAGAACACCGTCGGGGAATATCTTGTTATCTGAGTTATGCCTTTCGTGAAAAGCGGGGCAACATACCGGTGCCATGACCACTATCTTCGAGAACATTTCACGGAGAAGGCGGTAGAATGCTACGTAGGCGATTTAGTGGTCAAGAGTCGTCACAAAAGTGATCATTTACACGACTTGAGGACAAAGATTTGAGATAATGCGCACATCACTGAAGATGAACCCAACTAAGTCTTTCACAGGGATGTCTAGTGGCAAATTCCTAGGGTTCGTAGTCCGGCCGAGGCGGTATACGCCTCGACCGGATAAAGTCAAAGCTATCCAAGAACTTCCACCTCCTAGAAGCCTCGAGAGAGCTTCGTGGTCTCAAGGCGTTTGGCTTACATTCGCAGATTCATCTCCAATTTATCGTGGAAATGTCACCATTCTCGAAGCTCATGAAGAAGGGTGTATCGTTAGTTTGGGATGAAGATTGTCGGAAGGCATTGAAGAGATCAAAACGTATCTGTCTAATCCCCACTGTTGGTTGCACCTAAATCGGGAAAGCCATTTGATTTCGTCCGCTTCTGAGTATCGTTAGCGAGTCTCTTAGCGGGGCGATGACAATGGCCCGCGAGCGAGCGGTCTACTACCTCGGTGGGGCGTTGTCGGGGTCGAATATCGATATCCTCCCGTTGAAGGAATGTTTGGCTTTGGTCTTCGCCATCCAAAAGATGCGGCACTATCTAGTGGGACAGACCATACACGTCATCTCCAAAATTGACCCTATACGGTATTCATGACCCGACCGCACGTTGAATGGTCGAATGGCTAGATGGGCATTGCTATTATCTCGATCGACATTCACTTCAAACCTCGAGGCGATGAAGGGCAAGGCGTGTGTGATCTTATGGCTAATCATGCATTGAAAGGAAAGTCGAATTGTATCAAGACATGCCCGATGAACCTTATGAAGCTAATCGGTCTCTAAGGCAGGTATAGTGATTGTTCTTTGTGAACCTCGAGGCGACCCACAGCGGCCCGTTGTAGCCGAGTGGGGGTAGTATTGATATCTCCGCGAAAACCACGGATACCACGAGCGTGCGTTATCGAACCATGCACCAATAGCGTAGCGGTATAATCGTTATTGATTGGTCTCGACATAGCCAAACATTTAGGCGTGAAGCACCTTGAAGCATTTGGGATTCGGCTAGTCGTAAAACAACTAAGAGGAGAATACGGTTAGGCACGAGGACCTTATCCTCATCATGCAGCCATAACTTTAGTGACTTCTTTGAAAGCTTTTACATTGATCATGTGCCCGTTTGCGGAACACTTATCGCGGTCTTGTTGGCGTCTCTTGCGATCGCTAGCCACTGCGAGAATGCTACTCGGCAAGTTAGTGTGACTAGTCGGCAACTATTTCGGCCAAAACATGCATTACGATTCGTGCGCTTGAAGACGAGCCTAAGTCACTTGAAGCACGGTGGCGGTTCCGATCATCGACTATGTCTTGCATGGGATATTGCGAAGACATAAAAGAAAGGGAGTCGATTCGTGACGAGCATCAAGATTTTACTATGATTCCCGATTCTGGACCTTATATAGAAGGTCATATGATGGATTCTTGCTCGATGTCTGTCAACTAAGGAAGCGAGCAAGTCTTGAAAGAAGCTCACGGCGGTGTTTGTGGAGCACACCGGCTGGACCCAAGTTATGGGACGGTTGCGTGAACTTCGGGTATTATTGGCGACAATGGTAGGGATCTTTGTGGCTTACGCTAAACGATGCCATGCGTGCCAAATACATGCTAATTACCTTCACCAACCTCCGAACACTTGCATCCTACCGCCACGCCTGCCATTTGAAGCGTGGGAATGGACATCGTCGGTCCAATTTCTCCACCTTCTTCAAAAGGACATCGCTTCATATTGGCGATAATCGAGTATTTCTCAAAGTGGGCTGAAGCCGTTCGTTGAGATTGGTCAAGACAAGCGATGTGATCAAATTTGTTAAACATCATGTCATATACGGTATGGTGTGCGAAGATCGTCCACGATAATGGTCCGCAATTTGTCGGTCATGCCTTCACGCGATTCTGCGATAAATTTCGATCCGAATTTAGCATCAACGGCTTACTACCTGCGAATGGGCGGTGAAGCTTTTAATAAGACGATCATCAAAATCCTTACTAAGATGGTCTCTTCAACAAAAGGATTGGAACGACAAGTCGGGCAAAGCACGTGGGCTACCGTACAACGGTTCGCTGCGACAGGTACCACCCCATATTCTCGGTTTATGGTTGTGAAGCCATTTTACCGATAGAGATTCAAATCCCGTCGCGAATGGCGTTATCCACCGAATGACAACCGAGGAAAATCATCGCCGGCCTTGAGGAACTTGAAATGCCGGATGAAAAGCGACATGTGCTCAACAAAGATATCGAGCTTTACCAGACCCGGATTTCTAAAGCATTTGACAAGAAAGTCCGGTGTCGTATTTTCAAGGAAGGCGACCTTGTTCTCGCTGTCCGACGCCCAATGATTTTGAACTCCAAAAAGAAGGGGAAGTTCGAGCCAAAATGGGAAGGACCATTCGTGGTAGAGTCTTTTACTCGAATGGAGCATACCGCCTAACCAATCGGAAGGCGAGAATCATGATGCCTATTAATGGTAAGTTTCAAAAGTACTACCCGTAGTCTTCTTTCAAACTCCCAAAGCTATCATGTTAACAATCACCTCGATAGTTCCCCATTTCCTTCACAATCCTCTCAAGTAGGATAACGGGACCACTCCACCGCCATGTTAATATTGCACCTCTCGATAAATCAACTTACCAATCCTCTTCAATGGGATGGTAAGTCCTCAAAGTCGCTCCGTCGCGACAATCTTGTCATGTTAACATTTTACCTCCGCAAATTGACTTACTAATCCTCTTCAATGGGATGGTGAGTCCTCAAAGTTGCCCCAATCACAACAAATTCTTGTCGGTTAACAATCACCTTTGACAAACTCCTTCCAATCCTCGTCAATAGGTTGGTAGGTCCATATAACTGTCATGTTAACAATCACCTCGATAGTCCGCACCGTCATTCCTAAAATGACGTTGTCCAATCAAGTCGTCGTACCCCTATTCCCATCATAGTTGTTATACTTCCGAGTCACCAACAACTATATTTTTCTTGGTCTTATGTCGCCATACCCCCGTGTCACCGAACGATCGATCATTTCATATCGTCACTTACCCGAGTGACTTTGGTTTAGATAGTGGTTAACCAAGCAATATGCCCCTATCAACTCCCTCATCGAATAGCGGCTTACCATGCGATGTGCCTCTATTTCAACCATAGTCGTTATACTCCCATGTCACTGAACGACTCAGCTACCCCCACAGAGTCATTTCCTAAATGACTTTGTTAAGTAATCCTTGTTGTTATACTCTCACGCCATCAACAACTTGATTGCTTTTTGATCACGATCGTTATACTTTTATGTCACTGAACGATTCGATCATTTCCGAATAGTGGCCTACCATGCGATGTGCCACTATTCTGGGTTTGTTTTCGCCCCAAGAGAAGACACAACGGGTTCGTTTTCGCCCCAAGAGAAGACACAACGGGTTCGTTTTCGCCCCAAGAGAAGACACAACGGGTTCGTTTTCGCCCCAAGAGAAGACACAAAGGGTTCGTCTTCGCCCCAAGAGAAGACAGAGTCTATACGCGCAGCCATTCCACGTGTAGCCAGTTGTTGTTAAACAACAACTGAATCTATGCCTCTCTGGCATAGGGGACTTTATCTCGATCTCTTATTAGAGATAAGTCTACGTCTAACACACGTAGCCGGGTAGTCTATTCCCGTAAGAAGGACAAAGTCTACGTATTCAACATCGTAGCACTAAGAAAGTTAACTCTCTTAGCACAACGTTACATGTAGAACGGACTTAGGTAATCTACATGCTAGCCCGATTCAAACGGTAATCGGTAAAGGCACATCAAATCCGTTGATAGCTGGGGGTTTGCTAAAAATCCCAGAAGGCGATCATTAGCTGCAGGTGAAGAATTCAAATTTGCCGAGCTCGTTGGAAGGTTCCTCGCACCGTTTGAGTGGTGATCATGTTGCAAGTCTTCATATCCAAAGTGTTCCAGACTCCATTCAACCACATTCAGGTCTGAAAACTTTGGAGGGGGTTTTGTAGGCAATAAAAATTGCCTTAATCCCTACACAGCAACTCGGAATGAGCAAAAGAGCTTAAGAGCCCATCTAAGTGGAGTCAGGCCCGCCTAAAGGTTAAGTTTACCTGGATGATTGACTTTACCAAATAAGACAGAAATGATGATATCTCTTAAACCAAAAGGAACTGGGTAAGATGACCGGGGCAATTGGCTCCGTCTCGTCGAGATGGTCGATTTCCATATATAATTCGTCTAATTCCGACGTACGGTTTGAAAGTTACGACCTGTTCTTCAGAGGCACGAGGCTCGCCAAGCGCCGAGGCTCGACATTGACGAGGCTCGCCAAGCGCCGAGGCTCGACATTGACGAGGCTCGCCAAGCCGGGCTCGACATTGACGAGGCTCGCCAAGCAGCGAGGCTCGACATTGACGAGGCTCGCCAAGCCGAGGCTCGACATTGACGAGGCTCGCCAAGCGCCGAGGCTCGACATTGACGAGGCTCGCCAAGCCGGGCTCGACATTGACGAGGCTCGCCAAGCGCCGAGGCTCGACATTCAGCGAGGCTCGACATTCAGCGAGGCTCGCCAAGCCGAGGCTCGACATTGACGAGGCTCGCCAAGCAGCGAGGCTCGACATTTAACCGAGGTTCGCTATAGCGGTGAACCTCGACATTCAACCGAGGTTCGCCTATAGCGATGAGTCGATACCGCCTCAACACTCAACCGAGGTTCGCCAACGCCAGCCGCGAGCCTCGACATCCAACCGAGGTTCGCCTATAGCGGTGAACCTCGACATTCAACCGAGGTTCGCTATAGCGATGAACCTCGACGCTCAAACGAGGCTCGCCAAGCCGGGCTCGACATTCGACGAGGCTCGCCGTTACTTCAGCGGCGCCAGCGTTCGAATGCTGACGACAATCACCGTGCGGCGCGCTCAGCGTAACAAACACGAGGCCATTGTCGAGCGAGGGCTGGCGTTGGGCCGCTCACGCGATGGGAAGGGTCATTAACCCCATATGAAAGTGACAATAGGGTCGGCTACACCCCTCAAGCCCATATAAATAGTTGAAAGCCCAACAAAGAAAGTTTGGCTTTTAGAGAGAACTCTTGGAAAATCAAGCACTTGCGCACAAGAGATCAAGCTCCTCTTCAACAACCTCTAGATCATCCGCAGCTTTGGTCTGATCGTCAACGGGAAGCAATCTCGACGTGAGCATCGAGGGAAGCATCCTATCGCCACCAAGAACCCATACAAAAGAGGAGTCAAATCAATCTCCTCTTCCTCTGTAATCGAAGGAATTTGATTGTAAAACATTCATTCAATCAATAAATATTTTTTTCGACCCTACAGTTTTCACCCCTTAGGGTTTTGAACTGGAGCCGCCGCCAGTTTTGGTTCCTGCACCCTAGGATTTCGAAACCCTAGGATTTCCTGATTGCAGCCGCCGCTTTCTCCATTGACAGCGGTGCCGCCAGCGAGCATCGCCGGCGAGGAGCCGAGGGAACGACGGCGAGACCAACAGGGCAAAAAACCAAACCGAAAGAGGAAAAGGAAAAGATCAAAAAACTAATCTTTACTGTTCATCCGTGAACAGTTCTCAAATCAACATAGATTAGATCAAAAAACCCAACTTTAATCTTAAATCTCTAAGAATTAATCACGAATTTGGCTCTGATACCACTTGTTCGAATCTTATAAGCATGATTAATCCAAAGAGATAAACATAATAAGAGAGAGCGGAAGCAATACCTGAATCCATAAAGCACTAGTAGAAATGTGTGAAACAGCGGACAACATCCACGGCGGGACTTTGCGTGGCGTTATCACATCCACGACGGCAAGCCGTCGGGGATGTAGCCGTCGGCATTGTCAAGTTCCGATCAGCGATGTTAACATCGCCGACGGATTAGAATATCGCCGACGGCTATGCCGCCAACGATGTTTTGGAGGGATTGAAAATTTTGGAGGGATTTATCCCCAAAAATCTATCTTATCTTAAAGATAAGAATTTGTTTTACCGTAAACCCCACCCCAACTTTTTACCTCTTCATCGCCCCTCCGCTCGCGGCATTTGTTACGCCGCCCTCCGCGCCGTCCCCGCCACTCGCCATCGTCCTCCTCGTCAAAGATCCACGGTTTTGTTGCAACCCTAACCTAACCCTAGCTCTCGAGATCAAGCACTCACCGGTGTACTGGCGTCGATCTCTCCCAAACCCGATCCTTAACCCGAATCGCTGACGACATCTCCGGCTTCGATCTCTCCCAATCGCCAACGACGCTGGCCTTCGATCCCAATCGCTTCCCATCGCCTGCCTCTCTCGACTGGCCGACGGCTCTCCTTTCCCTAAACTTCAGATTTCCGCTTCCTCCTTCGACGGTTGACGACGAGGCGCTTCTCACTAGGGCTCGGGACCTGATCTTCAAGATTTGAGAGGTGCGGCAAACCCTAACCCTAGGCATCTTCACACTCTCGCCTCCATTCTGGCCGAAGAATTGAGGTGCGCCTCTATCTACCTTCATCTTAGGGTTTTGTATTTGAGTGATTGATTTTTTTTTTTTTTGCATGAAGTGCTTGCCGTTGAAAATTTAAGAGATTGAGCTCATTTGATAAAATTGCAGATTATGGAGTTGTAATTGATAAAAGCTTGACGTTTTAAAGCAGGCCGCCTCTAGAAGCAAGGAAATAACAAATATAATGCAAAATTACAAACCCTAAGTTACTGTTATATTGCAAAAATTTTGATAGAAATTCATAAGGGACGTATACATTAATTTGGTTTTGTACTGTACTGTACTTATTGCTATTCGAAAAGTTGTAGACGTAGAAATATTGGTTAAAAGGCGTAGAGGTTTTTGGTTACGTTTGGAACCCGGGAAATAACAACTGTAGTTGATGAGATGCCTGAGAAGAATTTGCTACTAGGCTATTGCAGTTTCATTTTTAATAAAAGTTTTGTTTTTATCCTAATGTTTGAGATATAAAATTTCCAGAGCTGAATATAACAATAATTAGAACAGTTTAGGGGGAGGAATGGAACTTGTCTGTGTATAAAGATTTGAGTGTTGTGATGTTTGAACTTTATGCTGCATACAAGTCCTTTTTAGTTTCAGAAATATATCTTTCTGAGAATCTTAGCTCATCTGTGTCACTTAGGATCACAAGAATTTTTGACCTACTAGAATATTTGTATGCAACGTATACACATACATACCCTCACATGAATGAGCACACACGAATATTTGAATAGATTCCCATTTTTAAAAGTAAAAATATAACACACGTTATCTTGTTCATACTTGATCTTGTTGATTTTGGCTCAAAATAGTGATCTATATAGAGATGAGGATTTCTTTTAAGTCCCGGATGTCGTGAAACTAATTATGAATTCATTTGATTTTTATGGAATTCTATACTAAATCAAGGATTAGTATAGACTAATCCCATGAAACTGTGTATTAAAATATGTGGATAGCCCCCCTTAGTGTTGCCAAATTGAACTTACTATCCTTGTAGTTCCATTGTTGCAGATAGACCTTCGGAAAGAGTTCTATTTTTGCAGATAGACGCCCTTAGTGAAAATCTATTTTTGCAAATAGACCCCTTGAAAAGAGGGTAAAAAAAGCGCACTGAGGGAGTATACCTGCAACAATAGAACTACAGTTGTAGTAAGTTCAATGTGGCAATAGTACATGGAGTCTATCCGTGCAATTAACCCTTAAAAATAATTTCTCTACAAAGATATCTAAAGATTACATAAATTGGTCATTATTTTCAGATTGCAGTTCCCCTTCGTGCTTTCCCAACGACTTGTGAACTGGTGCAGGAGCCTCTTGGAGTTGTTCTTATTCTTTCTTCTTGGAATTTCCCTATAGGTACTGTTGATTTCACTCATTTATTTAACTGCAGTGAATTAACTAAAGGGTGGTGATTGAGATAGATTCTGATCTCTGACCCACTAGCTATTTTTAATTTCAAAGGTGAAAAGAAAACTTCATGCAGCAATTAATGCAAGTTTAGGCAAAACCACTCTTCTTGTTTAGCAATTAATACAAGTTTAGGCAAAACCACTTATTTACTGTTTTGTCTCTTTTACTCAGCACATTAGCTTAGTGTTGCTTCTAAAAGACCTTGATTACGTAAAGATGAGAAATGTATCTGAGATTCTGAGGACATATTTCTTGTACCTTTCACTTGTTCATGGCCTACTAATTATCGTGTCTAGTATTCTTTTACCTTTGATTTAAGTTTATTTGTAACGCTGTATGTGAGCTTATGACAATAGGTTTGCGTTTATTCCTTTCTAATTTCTACTAATAATTTCATACCTTTGTCACTATACTCTGAGTAATGAGTGCTCTTAGAGCTTGTGCATATGCATGTTGCAAGGGTACCAGACTATGATCTATTTTTTGCTAGACGCTTCTAGGCTGAGGCTTTCCAGGCTACTAATTAAGAGCACCATATAAACATAGTGGTTTATATTTTAATTTTATATCGATTTCCATCATATAAACATACTCTTTTGAGGAAGCATTGTGAACATCTGACTGTAGATATCTCATGTTACCTTTATTTATTTATTTTTAAATATGGTTTTCAATGGAAGATGGTGTTTCCGAATGTAATCTGCAGTACTTTAATTTGTCCAAATATGTTAGATTTCCAATTTTTATGAATTATATTGTATTTTTCTGCAATTGTGTGAAACTGACAAGTGCTTCCTTCATGTAAAAATCTGAAACAAACCTCAAGTCTGATGTAAACTCAGCAAAACACAGTCTTCTTATTAGAGAAACGAATTTTTATCTTTTCTGAAGTCATGACCTACAGAGTTGTTGAGTTTGTTGCAGGTGTGGAAGCTGGGGAAAAGGCTGCAGGAGAAGTTTTAGCTCTTCAGAAGAGAGTTCTAGCTGTTCTAAGTGTGCTAGGTTTGTCGCCTATGTTACCTTCCTTTTGTTTGTGGTACTGTTTTCTCTTCATGCTGAAAAATGAGTATGTTTGTGTGGATATATATGACATGTTTGTGGAGATTTTTGTGAAATTTGGATTGTGGTTGTATGTGAGATGTTTGTGTGGATGTATATGACATGTTTGTGGAGATTTTTATGAAATGTGGATTGTGGATGTATACGACATCTTTATATGGAAGATTATTTTGTTTGTGGAGATTTTTGTGTGGAAATTTCAAATGTATATGGACTTTCAAATGTAGTCAGCTTTTTTTTTTTGTTTCTGTTCACAACATCGCTGACGGGCTTGCCGTCAGAGATGCATATCGCTGACGGGAGACGTTGACAACATCGCCGACGGCAAGTCGCCGTGATGTTTATCGCTGACGGCTTGCCGTCGGCGATGTTATCAACATCGCCGACGGTCTCCCGTCACCGATATGCATCGCCGACAAGAAGTCGTCCGATGTTTCAACATAATCGACGGAGACCCGCCGCTGATGTTGAAACATCTCGACGGGATTGCCGTCAGCGATGTTGCCGTCAGTAATAACTATTACTGACGGCCTCCCGTCAGGGATGTTTCTTCCCTGACGGGACTGTTGCTGACGGCGTATCCTTGATGGCTCCCCGTCAAGGATACGTATCGCTGACGGGATTTTGGGCATCCTTGACGGGAAAGCCCGTCAAGGATGCCCAGTTTTCCACTAGTGAAGATCTGAACTGGGTTTTAGATCTTCTAATCTTGAGGGTTTCTCTATAGCCGAATTTCTCTCTAGATGGGGGTGAAGAGAATTAGAGAACGTAACCCTAGATTAGGGACCATAACCCCATATATATAGGTGTTGTACTTTTACAATTTGGCCCCTCATCAAATTGTAATTACAACCTGGTTTCTGCACATTTAGCCCATAATTTATTTAAATACCCATTAACCCAAATTGATTGATCACTTTAGTGGGTTAGCCTTAAGTATAGCACTATACATTAATGTAACATATGTGCCCACAATTAGATTTAATTAGATTTAAATCTAACAAATAGGCGATGCATCATATGTATAATAAACTAGATATAATGAACTTTGTATTTATATCTTTTTTCTTGGTAGGTGGTGGAGTTTTGGTTGACATACTTATGCATAATCTTTGGTATTTAGTCAATAACTCTAATAGAAACATATTGGTAACTTACCACAAAAACTATGCAAGTTGATAATATTTTGTTTTAGGAAAAAAAAACACGTGCATTCTTTTTTCTAGAATGCAAATTATAAACTGGTTTCTCCATTCTTTCATTGTGGATGAATTATACATTTCAGTCTAGCCTGAAACAGCGTGTGATGGCTATAACAGATATTACATCTCCCTAGCTCCCTTAAAAATAGTAGTAAGAACTTTTTCTTCTCTTACTGTATTATCGTCATTGTCTTTGTTGTTTCCAGTAGGTGCCATTGCTATGTAACTAAATGTTGCCTCGTTTCCATGGACACTACAATTTAGGAGCATAGATGAAACTAATATTACAAGCAGTGCAAAGACCATGTGGTTTGACATTGACATCTTTTATGAGTGTGTTGGTATATAACTGAATGCTTATGTTTGAGCTTTTACCCCCTTTATATACACATGTAAAGCACCTTTAGTCTTTTTTTCAATTAATACTCCAATAGATTAATAAAGTTTTTATTAATATTTTTAAATATAGCTTTAAATAGCTTAAAGCTTGCCTTAACATGACATTCATTATTATCTAGTTTATTATACATATGATGCATCGCCTATTTACTACATCTACAATTGTTCTTTCTTAGATCACTAGGATGTTATTTAATTTTTGAGTTGTTAAATTATAAAGTCATTGTAGTTTTAATAAATGTATCATAAACTTCTAGACTTTTATTTCATAAATCATTATTATTTTACATAATTGTTAAAGATTTAAGAGGAATTGATATCTTCTTATACAAAAGTCATGCTTAAAAGAAATTAACGATATACATAGTTTCTTTTTCATTCTTTCAATTTACTTTTTGTCGCTAAAGATACCTTGAGTTGTTTCCTCATATATTATAATTACTTCTGTTTTCTACAATATGATGCTTGTTGATTGTTCAAGACTCAAGAAGAATGCCACACCATTACTTGGTCAGGTTATAAAATTAAATTCTTAACTGCAAGGTCACCTCATTGTTAAGTTTAAGAAATTATTTATGAAAAATTAATTGCTATGATAAAGATATTACAATCTAAAATTTTCCAAAATAAAGACAACTCATGTATTTTTTTTCCCTCAAAGGAACAATTGAAATAAAGGATTATAATCACCCTAAAACTCGTTAGTTTGTAGAAATATGTGTGTCCTTCTTATTCTTATTGATTTTATATATATATATATATATATATATATATATATATATATATATATATATATATATATATATATATATATATATATATATATATATATATATATATATATATATATATATATATATATATATATATATATATATATATATATATATATATATATATATATATATATATATATATATATATATATATATATAATGTATTTAGGTGATCCCAAAATCTTCATCAATACTTGTCATGGCCCAACAAAATGATATATCAGCTAAATAACAATTTTATTACCCAAAAGAAAACGTTGTAGCAAAATTTTAAGTGAAATCCAAGTATAGAGAAGTTAAAGAACAAGATTTCATTGACAAATAGAAGGATAAACTTGTCATAAAGGAAATAAACACATTTGAAATTGGTGTAAAACTTTTACTTCAATTTGCGACCACAAACATTTTTTGAATTAAAAGAAACAATAAATAAAAATAAAAATGATAAAATTTGTACACTGATTCATCTACTCTCGTAATTTATCTTACTGGTTTTGCATTAACAAATCTGTGATATGCATACTGATCTTGACTATATGTTTTTGAGAAATTCTTGAGCATAAATTTGACGAAGATGTTCGTGACAATTATTCACCTTCCAATCAATCCTCTTTTTGTTCGTCATGATTCTTTTCACTTCAACTTCTCTCACAAACTGAGAGGGTTTTGACTTGATATGAAAAGAGTTGTTTGGTTGTATTCTTTATCTAAAAAGAGTAGTTTGATCGTAAATCACTTTGCGTCTGAGAAAATACCAGAGATCATACATGATAATACTTCCAATGGAAGAGCCTTTGCTCCTCATCCCTTCTCCCATGTTTGCTATAAAATTTCCAAGAAGCTCTCTTCCCTTGCTGATCTCCATGAGGTGACATAGTTAGGTTTGGATGGTATGGGGCCATGAGAAAGAAAACAATGCAAGGTGAGCATAAAGTTTGAGAACCTAAATGCACTATTTAGATGGAAAGAGAAATCTCACTTCACGGTATTAAGTCTTCACTAAAAAGTTTCTATGAAATGCACTACATGTTCTCACTTATATATAGATACTATAGAAACACCATTTGTGCACACCATTTCCCTTTCCCTTGATGGTTTTATTATTTAATATTGCAAAACAGCAGTCTTTGGCTAATAGATTGGCTTACCTGGTTTTAGAAGATGAGAGAGAGAGAGAGAGAGAGAGAGAGAGAGAGAGAGAGAGAGAGAGAGAGAGAGAGAGAGAGAGAGAGAGATCCACCCATAGATTATATAACATGGTTTTAGAAGATTCGAGAAAGAGAAACCGCTGTAACTCAATAGGCCAAAACCATGTTCTTGGAGCTTGTCTTATCTTGTTTTAGAACGAGAGAAAGAGATTATCTTGTTTTAGAGAGAGAGAGAGAGAGAGAGAGAGAGAGAGAGAGAGAGAGAGAGAGAGAGAGAGAGAGAGAGACGCCCATAGATTGCATAATATGGTTTTAGAAGATTCGAGGAGAAACCGCTATATAGATTGCATGATATGATTTTAGAAGATTCGAGGAGAAACCGTATAGCTTAATAGACCATAATCATACTCTTGACCAACAGGTTGTCTCATCTTGTTTTAGAGGTGAGAGATGTTAGGATGTAGTCTATACAATATGTCTTATTTGAGTAATAACAAACTCTTATTTCGTACTAATAATTATTTGGGATGATATAGTACAACTGAATACAAGTATAAGACGTGTATGAGGCGAAAGAACGTGAAAACAGCTCAAAAGCTAATTTTAGCCTACTCACGATCGATGGTCTATAGTGACTCGTTGAAATTTCTTTTTGCAATTTATAAAAAGGGGTCCCACTTTTTCGTGTGTAATAGTACAAGAGTAGTATAATTTTTATAATACAGCTATCACTATTTTTTTATATACGTTCCTCTTTGATATAGAATTGAAAATAGAGGAAGACTAGTTCCTTAAAACTATTGATTTCCATAATACAATTACTTCTACCTATAGTTAACAAGGACTAGCATAAATGTGTTGAATAAATATGAACGAAACTATCTTACCTATCAATTTTATTTGGGAAAGAAATTAAAGAAACTTTATAGTACATTCTATTGCAGTCCAATCGTATTAACCTACACAATTGAGTTCAATTTATTTATTTATACATAAGTGATGCAATTGGATTTAAAGTACAAAAACTTTCTACTACTGCATTTTCATAGTGTAAGCCTTAAAAAATACTGGTTCATTTTGGGAATATTTTTTATGTCAGTGAATGTTGCTTACTCTTGTACGAAATTGTTATTTACAATAATGCAATCATATAGCTTCTTATAAGCTGTTGGCATGCTGATCCTTAATGAAGCATGATAGAGTGTTGATGTCTTTTTGTTGATAGAACTTATTTTTCATTATTATTGAATTTTTTATAATATATGTGCATAATCTTTAAAATTCAGCATATATTTCTAATTGAAGGGCCAAGGTATTGAATATCTAAACAAAACTTGTGAAAGTGTACAATAGTATAGTCAAAACTGAAAATAATGGTATCTCTAGTTGATGTCAAAAAAAAATGATCATTGTTCCTTACTTTTCAATATCAATTAAATAGGAATATGGAAAATTGGACGCCCTATCAATTGTCATTTTAATTTTGTCCTTTCACTTTCTATCGCCCATATAATATTTGCATATAAAAGTGATGTCTACATATTTACTTAAAAAGTTTTTTCTATCACATTTCTATCGTCAACCTTTCTACTTTCAATTTACTTTTTGTCGCTAAAGATACCTTGAGTTGTTTCCTCATATATTATAATTACTTCCCTCTTTTCTACAATATGTTGCTTGTTGATTGTTCGAAGACTCGAAGTCTTCAACAATCAACAAGCAACATATTGTAGAAAAGAGGGAAGTAATTATAATATATGAGGAAACAACTCAAGGTATCTTTAGCTACAAAAAGTAAATTGAAAGAATGAAAAAGAAACTGTGTATCTCGTTAATTTCTTTTTAAGCATGACTTTTGTAAGAGAAGAAAAGTTCTTACTACTATTTTTAAGGGAGCTAGGGAGATGTAATATCTGTTATAGCCATCACACTACTATTTTTAAGGGAGCTAGGAGATGTAATATCTGTTATAGCCATCACACACTGTTTCGTGCTAGACTGAAATGTATAATTCATCCACAATGAAAGAATGGAGAAACCAGTTTATAATTTGCATTCTAGAAAAAGAATGCACGTGTTATTTTTTTCCTAAAACAAAATATTATCAACTTGCATAGTTTTTTTGTAAGTTACCAATATGTTTCTATTAGTGTTATTGACTGAATACCAAAGATTATGCATAAGTATGTCAACCAAAACTCCACCACCTACTACGAAAAGACTGATTATGAGAGTAGATGAATCAGTGTTCGTATTTTGTCATTTTATGTGCATTTATTATTTATTTTAGTTCAAAAATATTTGTGGTGACAAATTCAAGTAAAATTTTACATCAATTTCGAAGAAATTAATTTCCTTTATGGCAAGTTTGTCCTTCTGTTTGTCAATGAAATATTATTCTTTAACTTTTGTATACTTGGATTTCACTTTAAAATTTGCTATAATTTTTTTCTTTTGGGTAATGAAATTGTTGTTTAGCTGATATATCATTTTATTGGGCCATCAGAAGTATTGGTGAAAGCTTTTGGGATCATCAGACTACATAAAATATAAGCCATAAAATCAATAAAAATAAGAAGAACACACATATTCCTACAAACTAACATGTTTTTATGGTGATTATAATCCTTTATTTTATTTGTTCCCTTGAGGGGAAAAAACATGAGTTGTCATTGTTTTGAAAAATCCTTTATTGGAATATCTTTATCATAACATTTAATTTGTCATATATAATTTCTGAAACTTTGCAATGAGGTGACCTTGCAGTTGAGAATTTAACTTTGTAATTGACTAAGTATGGTGTGGCATTCTTCTCTAGTCTTGTGAACAATCAACAAGCAACATATTTTTAAAATTAAAGAAGCAATTATAATATATGAGGCAACAACTCAAGGTGTCTTTGGCAATTGAAAAGTAAATTGACTGTAGAAAGAATAAAAATAGAAATGTGAGGGGAAAACCTTTTTTCAGAAAGTACGTAGGCATCACTTTTTATTTGCAAATCTTATTTTAGCGATAAAAGTGAAAAGCAGAAAAATTGTGATGACAATTGATGGGGCGTCCAAATTTTCATATTTCTATTTAATTGATATTTAAAATTAATAACAAACAGTGATCATTTTTTTAAACATCACCTGGAAATACCATTCTTTTCAATTTTGATTGTGCTATTGTACACTTTACAATTTTTATTTAAGTATTCAGTATCATTGTGCTTCAGTTAGAAATATATATTGAATTCTAAAGAGTATGCACATATATTGTAAAAAACTTCAATAAAAAATTAACAACAAGTTCTAGCAATAAAAAGACATCAACACTCTATCAGGCTTCATTAAGGATAAACATGCCAACAATTTTCAAGAAGTTATCTGGTTGCATTATTGTACATAATAATTTTGTGGAAGAGCAAACAACATTCACCAATATAAAAAATATTCCCAAAATGAAACAATATTCTTTTAAGGATTACACTACGAAAACGTAGCAGTAGAAGGTTTTAGTACTTTGAATACAGTGCATCACTAACGTACAAATAAATAAAGAGAACTCATTTGTGTAGCTTAATACGATTGGCCTGCAAAAGAATATACCATAAAGTTTCTTTGATTTTTTAAAAATAAAATTGACAGGTAAGATTGCTTTGTTCATATTTATTCAACACATTTATGTCAGCCTTTGCTAACTATAGGTAGCAGTAATGGTGTTATGGAAATCAATAATCTATTTTCAATTCAATCAAAGCGGAATGTTTATCAAAAGTAGTGATAACAGTACTACAAAAGTTATATTACTCTTATACTATTACAAACAAAAAGTTGGAGCCGTTCTTATAAATTGCAAAAAGAAATTATGAGTTTGTTATGATCTCCACTTCTTTATGTATAGTAGTACAACTCTTGTGTACAGCTTAGCATTTTCATATATTAAATGTAGCTCAAGAAAAAGAAACTATGTATATTGTTAATTTCTTTTCAAGCATGAATTTTGTATAAAATATCAATTCTTCTTAAATCTTTAACAATTATGTAAAATAAAATGATTTATGAAATAAAAGTCAAGAAGTTTATGATACATTTGTTAAAATTACAATCACTTTATAATTTAATAACTCAAAAGCTAAATAACATCCTAGTGATCTAAGAAAGAAGAATTGTAGATTTAGTTAATAGATGATGCATCAGATATATAATAAATTAGATAAGAATGAATGTCATGTTAAGGCAAGCTTTAAGATATTTAAATGCATATTGAAAATATATTATTAAATACTTTGTTAATCTATTAGAGTAGTAATTAAAAAGGACTAAAGGTGCTTCACATGCGTATATAAAGGGGGTAAAGGCTCAAACATAAGCATTCAATCTTACACCAACACACTCATAAAATATGACAACATCAAACCACATGGTCTTTGTATTGCTTGTAATATTAGTCTCATCTATGCTCCTAAATTGTAGTGTCCATGGAAAGGAGGCAACATTGGCTACATGGCAATGACATCAACTGGAAACAACAATGACAATGATGATAATACAGTAAGAGAAGAGAAGTTAGTCTTAATACGATTTTTAAGGAAGTCTTAATACTATTTTTAAGGAAGATAGGGAGATGTAATTTATGTTATAGCCCTCACACGTCTATTTTAGGCTAGATTGAAATGCATAACCGCATCCAAAATCGAAGAATGGAGAAACCGATTTATAATTTGCATTCTATAATCAAGAAAACACATGTTATTTTTTTGTGAAATAAAATATTATCAACTTACACATTTTTTTAGGTTACCAATATATTTCAATTAGAAATATGGGCTAGATACCAAAGATTGTGCATAAGTATGTCAACCAAAAACTCACCACCATAAATAAGTTCTTACCAAGGAAAAAGATATAAATACAAAGTTCAATGCTTCTCTGCTTCTCTAATTGTATAAGGTTCATGTACACAAAACAACAGGAATAGTAGACTAACAATTTAGAAGCAACTACCTGGTTGGAAACATTCTTATGCATAACTGTCCAGAAAAATATGGGAGAGTGAGGGGTCTATATGCAAAAATCACTTAATCTCTCGCTTAAACATTGTCTCCGACACCAAAAATGCCTATTTGTCATCGTATTTATCACTTTTTAGGCTAAACTGTCGCCGACTTTTAGGCTAAACTGATAAATGAGTGTCACTTTTTAGGCTAATATGATATTTTAGCTTTTAGTAGAAGAGTAGAAGTGTGTAGAAGAAAAAGTGTGTGGAAATAGAAGTGTGTAGACTAATAGTGTTGTAGAAGCACCATGGGTGCCTATAAATACCCCATGAGAGGGTCTTGTAATCTATCAAGTTGAAGTGAGAAATCAAGTTGTAGAGTTGTACAAACAACTTCTCTTCTAATACAAAGTTTTTCTTCGCACTGCTTCCAGTATTCCTCCCCTACAATTCAATCCTCTCCTTCAAAATACTTACTCCGCCAAGTAGCCTCTCTAAAATTCCTAACCAAACACCTTTCGAAACCAGGCGAGAGAATGTGTAGGCGGATATGGTGGTGTCTCTTTCTTGGCTTGTCCGAAACCAGATCATGCTATCTGTTGGCAAATACTATTCTATCTCCCTTTTACTTTCTAATATGCTAATCTGTGGGCAGGACAACCGTCTGGTTTAAACTACAAAGCCAACAAAGGCAACGTGAAGACTGCATCTATGGTGGTTTTGAATGTCTATATAAGAATGGTCTTAAACTCCAATTGGTAGAAATCCTTTCCTCAACACCTTTCAAACTACATGTGCTCTCCTTGCTTTGTTCTTCCAACCTATGTCGTGCAATGGACATCAATTAGAGAGGAGGTTAGTTTCTTGCTTAGAGTAGGCACATTTGTTTAGAGATGGAAAATCAAGTTACTCTTTGTGATGGTCATCATTGGTTATCCTATCTTAATTTTTTGTGGGTTTCGTGACTGTGGGATATTTCAAGGCTAATGGCTTCTCCTAACGATGTGATTGTTCCCCTTTCAGTTGATCCCAGCATAGAGAAAGGAAATGAGATGGAGAAAGCCAAATTAATCAGAAGAACACTAGTCTATCGAAATGGTCATCTTATTTTTGATCTTTCTTCACCCTCAAAGCAATATACAATCAAACTACTCTTTTCAGGTAACATGTACAATCAAACTACTCTTTTCACACAAAAGAGTAGTCAAACTCTACCAACAAAGGATTGGGTGTTCTCCTTTCATGAGACCATAAGCCTGACCAAAAGTTGAAGATGAAAAGAATCAAAATTACAGAAATAAGGGTCACCAATTGGACTAGAAGAATGTTGAATAACAATCTGTAGCATCTAGACAACTTTCTCCTATAGAAGTTTCTCAAAAGACTATTTTTAAGATCTACTTACTTATTGTAAATGTGTTGATGTAAAATATCTCTTTTGAAGAGAGAAACACATTTTGACATTTGAGTTGCAAAACTTATAGAATGTCATGGATGGTCGTGTATGTTGCTCCAGAGCAATACCAAAGTTTTCAGAATGAGGTAAAGTGTTGTTATAAGTTTATGAAATGAAGGCTAAAAATATCCTGAACCTTAAGTCTTTAGTTTATGTTCATGCCCAAAGCTAAAACTTTGACCAGCAAGAAAATCTTGTGATAGGATTAAGAAGGCAAAAGAGAGTTCAAGTATTGGGTTGGATTGGGTTTTGTTCTGCTCCTCTGTCCACATTCAAGCAGGCTTATAAATCAACCCTAGGTCCCTAACCCAATGAATCATAGAAAACTAAATTACATCAATTTTATAAGCAAATAAGCCAGATACCCTAATATGTCTTTTTATGCAAAGATTAATATAACAAATGAACTTATCATTTACCGAAAAAAACAAAGTGAAATACAAAGGTTATTAAGGGTCTAGAAGGGAACTCACATTGAGGACTGAGCTACCCATTCAAGAGACAAAGAGCATGTTACATCTCCATTTGTGCGCTGTCATATAAACACGAGAACAGGTATAAGTTAGTAATACAATCATCATAGAACAACATAGAAGAGAAATACGAAGATGAAATTGAAATTTACCCGAAAGAGGATACCAGTCTTCCTTTTATTAGAACATTCATCATCACCATTATCATCATCATCTTCTACTTATTTTAGTAATTTTCCTGCTTCCTTTCCTTTCTATAAGATGATTACTAACCTCCATTCTATTTTTGCCCTTTCTACAAGATGAGAAAACAGAGAAGATCATAAAAGATTTGACATATTTGCCACTGCCCCCTTATGGAGATATTGGTCTTCAATGAATTCTATTCTTGTAAACACTTCTTTCGAACTAGATATCAATAACTATTCTTGAAAAGGTTTGAACTCCTAAAGTGTTGTGTACCAAATCAAGGCAACTACTATAGTGTTTACAAAAATAGACTATAGTAAACTCTTTAGGTTGTGTTTGGATTCAAGGATTTGATTTCAAATTCCAAAATTGAATTCGAAATTTGAAATCCAGAATTTCAAATTCAATTCCTTCGTTTGGGAAATATCCAAATTTGAATTCAGAATTCAATTTGAAATTCATGTTTGGCAAACTTTAGAATTTCAATTTTGAAAATTTCAATTGAGTTGTTTGTCAACCAAGAGAATTCTAATTTCTAAACTAAAATTGTAGCTCAAGATAATTTAGAAATAAGATAATCAATTTACACAAGTTATACATCAAAATTAGTGAAAATAAATGCTTCAAATAGTATATTAGATATCCAACTAACTTGACATATAGATAAAATACCTTGAAACCTCAAATGCAAGAATGTCAATAGTTGACCCAATAATCACCATAAAAATGACCGAAATCATTCATCAATAAAACTTTGTAAACTCATCCACCGCTAACTATAACAATAAATAAAGTAGAAATTTTAAATATTGCATATAACAATTCAACAAACCAAATATCCAAAATATCCAACAAATATAAACCAATAAAAGTTAATATTTCCCCATTATACGTTGTCATGTTTAAGTTGCTCTTGCACTAGTTTCTTTAAAAATTTTACATCTGATTCAAATAAGAGTTTCTTTCTAATGCTTATACACTTTTACTTTGTATTTCTCATTATAGCTTTCTCTCCTCGGTTCAAGAAGTAAGTCCTGCTTTGCGAGATCTTAAATCACCTGAAACAACAAGAAGACTAAGAGGGTGTTTGGGGGCTTATTTTTGGTCAAACTAGCTTTTAAGCTAGCTTTTCCATATCTACTGCTTGGTAAAATATCAAATAAGTTAACTTATAAGTTCATTTTGAAAAGTCGGTATACCCCACCTTCAAAACTAGCTTATAAGCTCACCTAAATAAGCTAGGTTTGACCAAAAATTACTATTCTATCCAAATAATTTTCATAACATTTTATCATAAAAGTCAAAAGCCACTAAAAGCTAGCATAACTTATAAGCTTAAAAAATGAAGCCCTCCCAAACGCCCTCTAAATCAGCTCCATTCTTAAAGACCGTGCAGACTTGCAACAGAAAAGAAATCATATTCTATTTAGATTGCTAGGAATCACATTCTATTTCAAAAATCAAAATACTGTTGTGGAGGAGTGTTATAGACAGTTTATGTTATTTTTGAAAATCAAAGTATATGGAAAATAAGTTCTAAAGTGTGATACAATAAAGGGTCTATGTGAAATTAACCCTATTCTAAAAGACAACAGAAAGCAATCTATGCTAGTTGGGAAATAAACCTGCTTGCTTTTCATATGCCTTGCATCTACAGAACTTGAATCAAATGAATGCAAGACACTCCTAACAGATCATCACTTTGGCTCAAATCCAGTCATGTCCAACCCATATCCAATGCATATGGCTAATGAAAATAGTGTATCAACGTAGGACTTTGGAGACGAGCAGAGTCACACAGGAGATAGGTGTTGTCGAGATAGGTGTGACAACATGTGCATCAAAAGAATCGTAATATGTGCTCAATCTCGTAATAATATGTAATTTCCCTAATAAACTCTACTAGGTAGACCTTTTCAAAGAAGAATAATGTTAACTACACCACTCTTGCTTAAACTACTCCCACACACGAGAGAAAAGTTATGCCTTGTTTGGATGGAGGTGAATGGATGGAAGGGAATGTAAAATTTTATTTTCACTTCGCTTGGAAGTTTTTAAGGGGTTAGAGGATGGAAGGGATGTAAAATTTTGGCCAATTCTTCACCTCCAATCAGGCAGAGGTGTAATGGAAACGGATGTAAAGTTTTATAATGTGATAAGACAATTATATCCTTATGGTATTAAAATCAATGGCTAAGACATACTTCCATCCAATATGTAAGGGTATTTACGTAACTTTATCTTTTTACTTCCGTTACTATTAGAACTCCCAAACAAGGTAAAACAAATTTACTTCCATTCCCCTTACTAAACTCCCAAACAATATTTTATCTTTTTCTTTCCATTCCCTACCTTTCCTTTCCATTACTTAACTTTCCGTTCCATTACTTAGTAAACTCCCAAACATAGTGTTAGTGTGAGAACGGTTGCCTCAACAATGGGCATTGAAGGACAACTTAAGAACCAAAAATTACATTAAAAAAATCGTGGTCGGAAAAAAAGTTGCAATGCAAACACAAGATTCAAGGACAAACATCCTAATTACTTACCCCTTGTCAGTCCAAGCCTCCATTCCACTGGTTATAGGCATATCAAGCTGAGAGGTTTCGAAGGAACGAAAACATATGGAACATTCTGGCACAATCAAACATTTTAGAGTTATGTCTTCCAGTAATCAGACAGAGCTAATGAACAAGAAATCCAGTTGAAAACAGAACTATGTTAGTAGGTTTTAAAGTTCAAGGCTCTGATTCATTGCCACCATTGAAGAGCATTCCTACATTACAGAGCAAATCTGAAACGAAGCCTTTACACGCATACAGTATACTGCTCTAAAAGTTTATAGGCCATTTCGGTCTTTCTTTTTGTATAGCCTTCAATAATCGCTAAATTATTAATTTTTTTCGAAGTCTCTCGTTAAAAAAAGATTTTGTGTTGGATAACACATTATCCTCATCCTTCTCTGTATTCTTCACTGGGTTGTGCTGATCATTGAATTTTCTAGTTTAGTTTATCTAAATAATTCTAATATTAGCCATTCTCTACAAATCTTCTTTTATTTCTGTCAAATATTTCTACAGATTCTACATCATGATGTCTTTTTCTAACTTTGTCCTTCAAATTGACCACATAACTACACTCGAAGTTTTATCCTGAGTTCAACTTCTTATCCCTCAAGGTTAACTTCATATGCAGAATTTTTCAGGGTAATAAGTCAATGAATTGGTTCCTCAACAATGTCAAAATGCAAAAAAAAAAGGTATCATGATGATACAGTCTTACCTCAGACATGTAGGTATATTATATATAGCAAGGCATCTAGAATCTGTCTCAGCCTGATCAGATATTTCATCTTAGTGTGACTAGGACATAGAAAAGGCATAACAATGACCACAGTTTTCTAGCTGGTAAAATAATACATACTAAATACCAATCAGCTACTAGCTGCTCTAACACACTGACATTTTGTCACGTTATTATGTCACTTATAGACAGCACAATCGAATCTGATTTTAAGTTGCAAGAAAGAAATACTGTTTCTGCAGTTACTTAGTTCAATATTCAAAACTGATACTGAAGTATATAATAATTTCTAAATAACAAAGAAGGCAGGGCACACTTACCCCCACCCTTAGGGACACAATATGTCTCATCTCCATGAATAACACGTTAACAAGTCCTTTCATGTATTCTTAGAGAGACAATATGGGTCATGCAACTTGAGCCATGTTTTTTGTTCTATAAGTCTCATGCAATCAATGTTCAGACTAATAATCAATTTGTTGGTCTCTGATACAAAGAGCAAGGTAAGAGTTTGCTGAAAATATTGCTTAATCTATCACAGATATTGAAGTGGCGCAGGAAGTAACAGAACTATTGGCCTCTTTCAAATACTTGAATACGTTAAGCCTACTCAATTTCACATGCCTCCACCTATGGCAACATCATCGAAAAAAAGGAACTTGACAACGCATATGATAAAGGACATGTGAGATTTCAATTATTTGTCAAGACTTGAGATATGATGACATCCCTCCATGATAATAATATTTACATACAGAAACTACCCGAGAATCACATATACAGAGAACTACGCTTCACATATAGTCACGAGGTCACAAATATCATGCCTTTAAAGATGTTTTATTAATGCATTCTCTACCTAACTCTCTCAATTTTTTGCATCTACAAGAATAAAATGCTAACACGAACAAAATGACGGACAGAGGTGAAGCTCCGATAAACAAGCACAAGGTCTTTTTTTTTAATTACACTAAAAGGTGGTGGAGGTTTGCACTAAATTGAACTAATAGCTCAGCCTCAGCTTATGACTAATAAGAGCATTTTCAAATAAAAAATAAACGCAAATACCAGATATTAGCATCTTCAAGCAGAGAAATATTATCATTATTGTCTCAGAAACTTGAGAACTTACAAGCAAACACTTTAACCACACATTTAATCACAATACAATGCGAAAAAAGAAGAGAAAGAGTTGGCATATAGAAGAAGAGAAAGAGAGGTGAAGGCTCGAATCCCAAAATCTCAATTTTGATCTAGGGTTAGGGTTTCAGTGGAAGTGGAGAGGACTTAGAGGGAGCTCAGTAGAGAAATCAATCAAGAGAATGAAGTTTG
Organism: Asparagus setaceus; assembly: GCA_012295165.1. Taxonomy (NCBI): domain Eukaryota; kingdom Viridiplantae; phylum Streptophyta; class Magnoliopsida; order Asparagales; family Asparagaceae; genus Asparagus; species Asparagus setaceus. The sequence goes on from CM022709.1 coordinate 7,408,339, forward strand.
AATCTAGGATCTAGGGAGTCGGTGGAACTGGAGATAGAGGATCGGAGGATCTCACCGTAGTATTGCCGTCGTCGCTGGAGGTGAGATTAGTGCTTGCGAGCCATCGCCGTTTGGATCGTCGTCGCCGGTTGGATCGTCGTCGCCAGTTGGAACTTTGAGAGGTAATCTTTCTCGGCGAACTGGAAGGCCATCCCGAGGCAGCCGAAGAGGATGGAGACGTAGGCGCAGGCGTCGGAGAAAGGGGCGACCTCCATGGCCGATGTCTTCGAGGTCGCCGCGAGACCCTCGAAGCCGTCGGCGATATTTTTCAAGGGTTTGTTGGATCCTGAGCTCGCCATCGAAGAATCGTTTGGATCGGTGATGAGAGACGAAGGAATCTGTTTGGATCGTCGTTAGGGTTTTGATGGAACTGGAGAGAGAGCGATTGAGAGCGGAAGTGGAGAGAGAGAGAGATCGCGGGTCGAGAGAAGAAATAGCGGAATTGTAAATGACAGGGTAGGGTATGGGTCGGAATTTAGAATTGTGGGTTTATTATGGGTTTACAATGTTAATGGATTTGAGCCAATATCCGGTATTTAAATTTTTTAAAATCTAAATAATAGAATTGAGCTAAATACAGTATTTGAAATGAAATACTGGTTACCAAACAGGCTGTTAATGAATTCAAAAACTCTCGAGGTGCTTCACAATGTGCATTAAAAGGAGATAAGTTCAAACATGAAAAGTTTAATTCGAAAAAGATGACAGCCTGAAGTCAGACGGTCTTTACATTGCTTATAATTGTAGTTTCGTCTTTGTTCCGATATAGTTGTGTCGATGGAAAGGAAGCAATGGGACCAACAGAAAACAACTACAACGAGAACGATGATACATCAGGTGAAGTGAAGACTAACTTTAAACAAATTTTGAAGCAAGCTGAGATTTTAATAGCTGGCAACCCTCGTTAAGGCTAGATTGAGTTGTATAATCGCATTCAACATCACGAAGGGGAAAGACAAGATTGCATTCTAGAAGAAAGAAAAGACATGCTAATTTTTACGACTATTTTTTAATCATAGAGGTTTTTTATAATAACAATCATATAGTTATTTAGTAATATATAAAGTTTCATATAGTATTCTTGTGTTTTTATTATTTTGGCATTCATCATCAAGTTATATTTGTGTATAAAGTGTATAAATTAAGAATATGTAATCTCGTGTATACTAAATATGTTTTTCTTTGATACATACATATAATCTTTAGATTGTGTTACGAGCCATAGATTTTGGTAAATAAATCTATATATTGTGACAAAAAGAATAAGAAGATAGAACTCATCCCAAAATCATTTTGGTAGAAGTAGAACTATAGATTGTGTTAGAGATTGTTTATCGTAAACCCTTAGTGATGGTTAATATTATTTACTTTAACGATTCAGGTTCAATATAAACATCTAATTGAATAATAAATAGATAAATAAATAAAAGAGGAGACGTAAGAATTTGACAAATTGCAGAAAACACTGGAAAAGGAGCTGAATATATATGTACAATAATAAGGAGAGAAACAAAGAGGATGGATACGTAGGCGCAGGCGTCGGAGAAAGGGGCGACCTCCATGGCCGATGTCTTCGAGGTCGCCGCGAGACCCTCGAAGGCGTCGGCGATATTTTTCAAGGGTTTGTTGGATCCTGAGCTCGCCATCGAAGAATCGTTTGGATCGGTGATGAGAGACGAAGGAATCTGTTTGGATCGTCGTTAGGGTTTTGATGGAACTGGAGAGAGCGATTGAGAGTGGAAGTGGAGAGGACTGAGAGGGAGCTCAGTAGAGAAATCAATCAAGAGAATAAAGTTTGAATCTAGGATCTAGGGAGTCGGTGGAACTGGAGATAGAGGATCGGAGGATCTCACCGTAGTATTGCCGTCGTCGCTGGAGGTGAGATTAGTGCTTGCGAGCCGTCGCCGTTTGGATCGTCGTCGCCGGTTGGAACTTTGAGAGGTAATCTTTCTCGGCGAACTGGAAGGCCATCCCGAGGCAGCCGAAGAGGATGGATACGTAGGCGCAGGCGTCGGAGAAAGGGGCGACCTCCATGGCCGATGTCTTCGAGGTCGCCGCGAGACCCTCGAAGGCGTCGGCGATATTTTTCAAGGGTTTGTTGGATCCTGAGCTCGCCATCGAAGAATCGTTTGGATCGGTGATGAGAGACGAAGGAATCTGTTTGGATCGTCGTTAGGGTTTTGATGGAACTGGAGAGAGAGAGCGATTGAGAGTGGAAGTGGAGAGAGAGATCGCGGGTCGAGAGAAGAAATAGCGGAATTGTAAATGACAGGGTAGGGTATGGGTTGGAATTTAGAATTGTGGGTTTATTATGGGTTTACAATGTTATTGGATTTGAGCTAATATCCCGTATTTAAATTCTTTAAAATTCAAATAATAGATTTGAGCTAAATACAGTATTTGAAATGAAATACTGGTTACCAAACAGGTTGTTAATGAATTCAAAAACTCTCGAGGTGCTTCACAATGTGCATAAAAAGGAGGTAAGTTCAAACATGAAAAGTTTAATTCGAAAAAGATGACAGCCTTAAATCAGACGGTCTTTACACTGCTTATAATTGTAGTTTCGTCTTTGTTCCTATATAGTTGTGTCGATGGAAAGGAAGCGATGGGACCAACAGAAAACAACTACAACGAGAACGATGATACATCAGGTGAAGTGAAGACCAACTTTAAACAAATTTTGAAGCAAGCTGAGATTTTAATAGCTGGCAACCCTCGTTAAGGCTAGATTGAGTTGTATAATCGCATTCAACATCACGAAGGGGAAAGACAAGATTGCATTCTAGAAGAAAGAAAAGACATGCTAATTTTTACGACTATTTTTTAATCATAGAGGTTTTTTATAATAACAATCATATAGTTATTTAGTAATATATAAAGTTTCATATAGTATTCTTGTGTTTTATTATTTTGGCATTCATCATCAAGTTATATTTGTGTATAAAGTGTATAAATTAAGAATATGTAATCTCGTGTATACTAAATATGTTTTTCTTTGATACATACATATAATCTTTAGATTGTGTTACGAGCCATAGATTTTGGTAAATAAATCTATATATTGTGACAAAAAGAATAAGAAGATAGAACTCATCCCAAAATCATTTTGGTAGAAGTAGAACTATAGATTGTGTTAGAGATTGTTTATCGTAAACCCTTAGTGATGGTTAATATTATTTACTTTAACGATTCAGGTTCAATATAAACATCTAATTGAATAATAAATAGATAAATAAATAAAAGAGGAGACGTAAGAATTTGACAAATTGCAGAAAACACTGGAAAAGGAGCTGAATATATATGTACAATAATAAGGAGAGAAACAAAATGATGAATAAAATAAGATAAAAGAAGAAACTCTTACCGTAGAGCTTAAAATATTAATAAAAAAGAGGATTGAATATTTCAGTACCAAAATTGAGTTTTAATTTAAATGTGAAACATATACTTATGATTGTAACAGAAAGATTAATAGTCCAAGAAATATTTATTTTGGGCTTTACTTAATAAGTGAAACAACCTGGAGTGATTTTTGAGATAATTTAACCATACTTCTAATAAGTGAAACAATCAGGAGTGGTTTTGAGATAATTTAACCATACTTCTATGATATGTTGATAATCTAAAGGATAAAAAATAAATACAAAGGTTCCACTCAGTAAATACAATGTTATAGATCTCATAGCCCGGATACATAACTTACATTGGTATGGACAATGCAGACTGATACTCTGTCGAAGATTTGTCAAATATTGTGGGCCCCTGATTTTCGTTTTATCAGGCGCCGTTCGTTTTATTAGGCACCAATTGCACCGAAGTGCAAACGAGCTACGTCGGAAGGATAAAATAATGAATGTGGGCACAAAGCGTTTTCACGAAATCAGATGTTTTATTATTTCTCTGACTACTTTCACAAGGACGCTTCATTTTGTTTATTCCAACAAGATTGACATAAGACATGAAATTCACTCAGAGTTGTTGATTGAGAAAAAGAATTATTTAAAAAAAATTCTTATTTCTTGTGAGAAGTCCAATATTAGTTTCAGCACAGTCAAAGAAGCTGACAGCTTTCGAATTAGATGGTTTTATATTGCTCATATTGCTCATATTTAGTTCATCTTTATATATAAAGTTTTTATTATGGAATATATATATATATATATATATATATATATATATATATATATATATATATATGAAAACAAAGAAAAAGAAGAAAAAACTAGGGTTAGTTGCATTCACAAAGAAAAATATAGTAAACACATAGACAAACATAAAGATGAAAATAAATCACATATACTAGAATATCTGAGATGCCTGAAAGAATCATACTTAGCGAGGGCAAGAAAACCCTGTTTTCACAACACAATCAGATGAATCTCATTCCCAACAATCCAATCTGCAACAGAAGATTCCTTAAAAATAAAGCCTTCGTTGCAGATAGACCTCTGTACTATCGTCCTGTAGTTCTATTGTTGCAGATAGACCTCTGTCCTATGGTCCTGTAGTTCTATTGTTGCAAATAGAACCCCGAGAGAATTTTCTAACCCCTTTCTGGGGGTCTACCAGCAACAATATAACAAGCAGCATCTTCAGTTCGGCAATAGTAAAAGAGGTCTTCCTGCAGTTAACCCTGAAGATAAATGCTCCACCGCAGCACATAGCATTTGATTCACATAAGAAAAGTAAAAGATCTGTGATGGACTAAATGAGAACCAAGTAAAACACTTTTAACACAAAATATAGTAAGTACTAAGACCGTTCCCAAGTCAGAACACTAAAGAACAGCAGCAGGTCGAAAACTAGTTAACTGTAATTAACAATTCAAGCACCAACATGCTAAATATGTCATATAAAACGTCTAAAAAGTGCTCAACTCAAGAAATGGACTAATGTCCTTACAACATCCAACAGTCCACAGTATCAGAAACAGGCTAAAATATTCCTCATTGCTTGCAATCAACACCAAAGCCATCCGCGCCGTCGCCAAACCTGGTGACAAATTGGAATGTGTTAAACTCTTAAATGAAAGCTTGTGATACTTCAGGGAAATAAGTGGATTAAAATGGCATATGTACCATCAATGTTTATAAATCATGAAATGGAATAATCACATAAAATGTAGGATAACAATAATAAGGATATGAATAAAGCATACGAGTGGGATATATACACACTTGAAAATATGGTTATTTATTCAGTGGAATGCAGCAAGAGTGTGTTTAGAGCCTTTTGCTAGGAATTAACAAGAGGTTGCCACATCAGCCCCCCTTTTGCCCAAACAAACACAGTATTAATGATACTGTTGTAGCCTGACAGCTACAGTAGCTTCCCACCAATAACAGCCCCAACCAAACAGAGGTGCAGACAACAACATTTACAAGCTGACAAGTATGCTTATTATCATAACTCCATAAGTATTCACATTTACAAGCTGATAAGTATCCCAACAGATGTGCAGACAACAACAAAGGCTTTATATGGAAATTGGAATCAGCTACATCAATCCTAGTCTTTCATTCAGTAATTAAGATAAAGGCTATGTCATCGATAGATCAATGGATCCTATTCCGAATGTCTGAGCTTAGAAACAGAATATGAAATGACTTAAAAAGAACAAGCATCTATAACATGTCTTGCAATTTCCTTTACCTTGTCTTCTAGGTGTTTCTCCATTTGGATTAAAGGCTATAAGTAACCCAATGGACAATGTGCATTTGATCCATAATGTTCATTATTACAATAGTAAGAACATATTTATTTGTTTACTGTGTGTGTACATGAGTGCACGTGTATAAGCATAGATGGACAGACACAAATGTTCTATAGTTGAAGTTTGTTATAAAATGATCTTTATAAATGAGAATGCAAATTCAGAAAAGACAAGAACCCCACTAGCCAATAAGACTGAAATTTCAAATCATATTAAGGGAACTCCTTAACTAAATAATATAGTAAGTACTAAGACCGTTCCCAAGTCAGAACACTAAAGAACAGCAGCAGGTCGAAAACTAGTTAACTGTAATTAACAATTCAAGCACCAACATGCTAAATATGTCATATAAAACGTCTAAAAAGTGCCCAACTCAAGAAATGGACTAATGTCCTTACAACAACCAACAGTCCACAGTATCAGAAACAGGCTAAAATATTCCTCATTGCTTGCAATCAACACCAAAGCCATCCGCGCCGTCGCCAAACCTGGTGACAAATTGGAATGTGTTAAAACTCTTAAATGAAAGTTTGTGATACTTCAGGGAAATAAGTGGATTAAAATGGCATATGTACCATCAATGTTTATAAATCATGAAATGGAATAATCACATAAAATGTAGGATAACAATAATAAGGATATGAATAAAGCATACGAGTGGGATATATACACACTTGAAAATATGGTTATTTATTCAGTGGAATGCAGCAAGAGTGTGTTTAGAGCCTTTTGCTAGGAATTAACAAGAGGCTGCCACATCAGCCCCCCTTTTGCCCAAACAAACACAGTATTAATGATACTGTTGTAGCCTGCCAGCTACAGTAGCTTCCCACCAATAACAGCCCCCAACCAAACAGATGTGCAGACAACAACATTTACAAACTGACAAGTATGCTTATTATCATAACTCCATAAGAAGTATTCACATTTACAAGCTGATAAGTATCCCAACAGATGTGCAGACAACAACAAAGGCTTTATATGGAAATTGGAATCAGCTACATCAATCCTAGTCTTTCATTCAGTAATTAAGATAAAGGCTATGTCATCGATAGATCAATGGATCCTATTCCGAATGTCTGAGCTTAGAAACAGAATATGAAATGACTTAAAAAGAACAAGCATCTATAACATGTCTTGCAATTTCCTTTACCTTGTCTTCTAGGTGTTTCTCCATTTGGATTAAAGGCTATAAGTAACCCAATGGACAATGTGCATTTGATCCATAATGTTCATTATTACAATAGTAAGAACATATTTATTTGTTTACTGTGTGTGTACATGAGTGCACGGTATAAGCATAGATGGACAGACACAAATGTTCTATAGTTGAAGTTTGTTATAAAATGATCTTTATAAATGAGAATGCAAATTCATAAAAGACAAGAACCCCACTAGCCAATAAGACTGAAATTTCAAATCATATTAAGGGAACTCCTTAACTAAATAATTTATTAACTATTTGAACCAAATCAAATACACATGAATTTCAGCATGCAAAGAAAGTATATAATTTCTGAAGGAGCATCTGAATCCATATAAACATATTCAAATTTGAATTCAAATACGGATTCAAAAATTTCTGATTAACTCAAATATGAATACCTCAATCTTCAACCGATTCCATCCCTAAAGCCTAATTTTGGGCCTTGAGAACATCTAAAATAACAAGGAATGCATTTGTGTCCGACTCCCACTCATCGATTCTGATATAAATTACTAACCCACAATGTCTATTCCTAATTTTCTTTCATGATGAATATCTATATATGTATTTTTTTCGTATTAAACCCAAAAGATAACCCCTTTAGGTCCTCATTGTAAACGTTTTAAATTTTCTAAATCAATGAAACTGTAGAGGTAAATACTCAATCCATCATACATGTTTGTAAATGCCCCCACATAACTAATAATTGTTGTTTCTTTTTTAAATCCAACACATTGTTAATCCTTCCTATCCTAAAAGACCTCTACAATTTTAAGGAATGAATGTCTCAAAACTATCCCCATTTCACGCTACTTACTACCTGGGCCATCATATATGTTTCTAATCACATCAATATGCCTACTAGGATGTTTACTAGTTGATTTAATAAAAGGTTAATTGCATTGATAGCCCCTCTGTATTATTGTTCACTGCAAATTATCAACCCTAAATGTGGTATTTAGCACTTTACTTAGTCTACTAATCTCCACATTTAGGATAGTTAACTCTCCGTCCAATTTTTTTTCCCCACACTTGTGTCCTCCATTTAGAAAGTTCGATTATCAATTAAAATAAATCATTGTGCTCTAATTGAAAGTTTGGTTACCAATTGCTTTTTCATCAAATTCTAAACCAAATATATTGAATTCAAGGAACCTTGATCACACAAGAAGCAATATAAATAACCAGTGATGTTCTGAGAATAAGTTATACCTAACATGTTAGGGAATGTAAATTGAAATCCCTTAAGACTGCCACATCCGCTACAAAACCCGTATATCTATTCAGTATGACTAATTTGATTTAGATGCCAAAAGCTAAACAGAACATTGCACAGGGCAGTGGGCATAACACATCTTCATATCGATAGGATACAACTGAGGCATAAAGATGAGTATAAAGAGGAACAAAGGCGGCAAGACAAGGAAATTGGTGTTGAAGTGAAACAACGAACTCATTCAACATCATGAAGTTATATATATATATATATATATATATATATATATATATATATATATATATATATATATATATATATATATATATATATATATATATATATATATATATATATAAAGCAAAATCTAAGCCCCAGGAAATGACATGGAAAGAGCAATGTTGAAACCAATGAAAAAGAGGCAACAGGACTTCATATAAAAAAAGGTAAAAATAGGCACTACATAAGGCAAATAATTTAAGGTAGTGAAAGATATGCAAGCAGAAGTAAGATCCTAATCCACATCCTTGCATAATTAAATATTTAAACAAGCCATGCAATTTGACATGTCCACTGTCTCATTGATGAATAGGCAAACTTTAGCAAAGCCATAAATGTTAGTAGGAATAATCACGTCAAATTTATAAAAGTCGTTCATGATTTATAACAAGCAGACGAGAATCACAGAAACAGGATAGGACAAGGCAACAGAAACAACATAGGGTAGTTCTTTATTGACTGGAACTTATTTATATCCTCAAGCCCAAGCCAACCAGGTCTTATCTAAAAACCAACTTCAACCCTAAATCTCCCAATTGAATGGAAATGAACACCCAGCCAAATCAATCAATCCCTTGAGCAAGTATGTCTAGTCTAATTAACAATATTGTTTGCACTCATGAGCTACTTAAAGATCTTATTTTCCCTACTGAAAAAAATATTCACACGATTGAATTGCACCAACTTCAAATATTGCAGTACATAAGAAGAGACTCTCCAAAGTCCAAATCACATATCATGGAACTCATAAAGGCTGTACATGAAAATAGAAAAGCTTCAAGACTAATACCAAACAACTCATTTATCAAACATAACCAGACGTTTTTTCATGTAGAATTGAAAGAAGACAGAACAATCATGACATGATTAGATTAGCATGCCGTCCTAGGCACCAATTAAGAGACACATAGACCTAAAATCTCAATGCTTTGCCAATTAACTGAGACGGTTACAGATTCCAACTCAAAGCGGAAAAACCAAGATGCTGACCCTAACTAGCAAATGTCAAATTAGGTCTGAATGCAAATTAATAAATCAAATTTCCAGGCTACCGAAAGGCGGGCACAAATGTTGAATCCTAATAACAAAGTTTGCACATACCAAGCTACATTACAACAGCCCGGACATTCAAAAATAGCTTTCCTTAATTCAACTAGGAAGTAATACATTTATGAGTTAATATTAAAGGTTGTACCAGAAGCCTGCAGCATTCTAAACCATGAGAAAGGATGATTCAGCTAAAAAACATACTCATATCAAGGAGAATCGCCAAAGCAAAACGAACAACCTCAAGTCAGGTCTCAAAAAGAAACTACTCCCTCTATGCTGTCTCCCGATTCCTAGTCAATGAAACCACTGCCAAGAGTGCAAAATCATTCCAAAAGGCCTAGTGACCCTTTAAGCTGGCTCTAGATTCCGCCTTCTCATTTACATGTTAAATATCTCCATACATGTCTTTGTCGCTTTAACACATCTTGAACGATAGTCCAAATAATTTTTTATTAAGCTTCATTCTCATTTCTCTACTACATAAAGTACCATTTGTTTATTACTACAAAAATGACAACCAAAATGATGTGATTCGCTTTATGGTCAAGGTTATTACCTTTACTTTCATTTTTAAAGATCACCAATCATTCAATAAACTTTGTGTATCATTCCTAATGTTGTCTAGGGTACAGAGATCAATATTTCTCACTTCACAATTCAAATTTCTTTGCCATTCTCATTTAACAGTTAAAAGCATATGAAGAATTTCAAGCAAGTGCAAAACATAACTTGAACATTGTCCCGTACTGTTCATTTAGTTTTAAAGTCTCTAGATGCTTGTCCATTTTCCACCAATTCGTGTACAAACAAGAGAACTCGTGGATGGAACCACAAGTTTTAGAAACTACAGAGCGTACATGAGCAAGCAATGTCTGGTTTTTTTCAAGTTGAATAAAAATCAATGCTTAAGTGCCAACAACAGCATATATATTTAAAAGCTAAAAAGGAATTTGATTGCTAGAGCACCTAGGACAAAGACAGACTAATTACCAACATCTTAGACGAATTTACTCTGTAGAGAGAGTTTGAAAATGATCAACCTTAGATGTCCAAAAAAAACAACTACAAAATGCAATATCCACCTTATAGATCTCGAGAAATTTGAAAAGAATATTTCTAATAAGCATTTAAAGATGCATTTTTATATACTTGTTTGAGGCCATAAATTTCCCAGCAAAAGAAGTAAATTCATTTCAACCACTTGAGTTACTCATGAAAAAACTCTAACTGAATCTAAACATCAAAATGATAACACTGGCAAACAACCAAGTTGTATGGTGGTTGATGAGTCTCGTTATTATTCTGCAACTTATATATAATTCCTAACAAGGGACATCGAGCCAGCAATAACAGCAATTTTGCGCACAAAACAGACCATACTCAACAACATTTAACTGTAGCAAGGTATGCTAATTTGTCTGTACCTAGATAAACTTTTCTTGGCATAAACTAATTCCTTGCCAACAAAGACTACAAGGCACTGCTTAAACAATTTTTAGCTTTTGGTTGCTTGCTGGAAACCGTGCAACTCTTGAGCACAATTTTGAAAGGGCAACCGCCGAAAAGCCTTCTAAGGTCGCAGAAATCAGAAAACTAACAGAAGGAATAGGTCTTCATTTGCGTGAAACAAAAATAAACATCTAATCTTGATTTTGAACAATTTCTCCCTAGTTATGAGAGTTGCCCAGGAGCCAGTGAGCAGCATTACATACAAACTCAGCTTTCTTTCAGAAAATGCATATGATTCATAAGCTTTTTTCCTCCTATTACATAAAACAAACCAGCAGCGGACCACTATGTAGGAATAAATTCCTAAGACTTACACCTAAGTTGCATAGGCACGGGTTTGGGTACAGAACACGGCAAATTTGTAAGAGGTAGTCTCAGGACATGGCTAAAACACATACGCAGTAATCATAGTTCTAAGCTAGACACACATACAATACAACCCTTTGAAATCATACCTCTTAACAGAATATGGGTTGGAACGATTTCGACTCTTGTCTAACAAGTTTCAAAAATGGATGTGACATGTAGGCTATATGTCCAAGGAGTGTATGATGAGTGTTTAAACTTTATACTAAAACATGCATTGCGTAACATGTCTAAATAAATGAATGCATATACTTAAAGAGTGTCCAAGAAGTGATGGGAACAACCGTACAAATACGAGTGCAGGAAGCGTCGGGTACGGGTACAAATTCATGACAGAAGTATGCAGGTAACATATAAACTATCTACAAAAATAGCACACGCAAGGATAGTTTGTTATATTTGACTAAAAAAACTATTGAGTCATATTAGCACTATGAACTAAGTTGCGAATATGAACTAAGTCCAAACTCCACTTCATCCTAAACACTCCAAATTACATACTCAAATTTCCACTCCATGAAATAGCAAACTGAAAATATTTAACATGCCAAAGATTCTAAAATAGTTACTGAACTAAAACAGTAATATGAAGGATTAAAGGAACTACCAAAGCAGCATCATATGGACAAGAATAAATATGAAGTCAATTATAACACTTGAACAAAGTGAGTAAATTCCTTATAAGACTATTGGGCAACTAGATTCAATCTAAGGCACTCAAATCCTAATCAAAGGTTCTCACTGGCAGTAGCACGCCCAACACATTCAGCAATCAAAAGATTCAAAATCTTAACAGCATTGCAAAATCTGAAAGAAACTACCTACAAAAGAATCCGCTACTGTTGCTGCTGCGGGTTCTGCCCCTGCTGTGGCGGCGGAGGCGGCATCCCAGGCCTAGGCGGTGCAAACACCGGCACCTGCCCACCAGGCGGCGGTGGCATCCCAGGTCTCGGTGGCGGCGGGGCCGGCATTCCAGGCCTGGGCCCGGGCGGTGGCGGCATTCCAGGCCTCATCATCTGTCCCTGCGGCGGTGGTGGCCCCATCGGCCTCCCCCCAAACTGCGGCACCGAGTACGGCCCTGGCGGCGGCGGCCCACCAGGCCTTCCTCCAAACTGCATCTGCATCGGCCCCGGCGGGCCCCTTGGCATTGGCTGCCCTGGGAATCCTGGCATCTGAGGCGGACGCATGACCGGTGGGTAGGACACTGGCGCAGCTGCCACCGATGGCACCGGAGCGCGGGAGATCTGAGGCTGCATCATCCCGGGAGCGGGCCCACCAATCCCGCGTACCGGGCCAGAAAGGCCAGGCTGAGCCTGGACGAGCGGAGCGGTGGGGATTCCACGGCCAGCAGCGCGACCGATGCCGGGGCCCGCGGCGGCCGTAGCTTGAGCCTTGGCGCGGGAGTCGTCGGGGGGAGGCGGGCCCTCGACGGTCATCGACACGACCTCCTCGCCCCGGAGGAGGACGAGGCCGAGGGTTCGGCGGTCCTCGCGCTCCTCGTTGGGTTTGGCGGAGGAATTAGGGTTAGGGTTCGGGGATTTCTTCGAAGGGGGCAGCTTTCGGAACTCCTCGCAGTCGCCGAGGACGAGGTTCATGTGGCGGTCGAAGGCCATGAACTTCCCGACGAGCTGGCGGCCGTCTTGGATCGTGACGCGCATGCGGTAGTTGATGTACTGGAGCATCTTGGATCCCTTCGACATCGACATTTTCGCTAGGGTTTTTGGAGGAGATCTGCTAGGGTTAGGGTTTTGTTTTCCAAAATTTGATTTTTTTTGGGGAGAGAATAAGGAACGGAAAGGGTTTAAGGCGGTAGCCCTAGCAATCGGGGAGGTCCAGTCAGGACTCGGGTTTTTTTTTATTGCCTGGTGGGGCAGGTGCTATGCACGTGAGGTTGCAAAATTGGCGTTATATTTCAGTATGGGCTTTGGGTTTACAGGCCCATTATATAGTCCGAGCCTGTAACTATTATGATTTTGGGCTCCCTCAAATCTGCAATAATTTCATATTTGTCCCTCGAATCTTTGAAATAGCTTCGTACGACACTAGAATCGTTGAACTTGCTAAAAGATCCTTCTTTTATTTTTTGGGTTCTTTTTCTATATTAGTAAATTAGTCCCTATACTGAGTATACTCATTGAAATTGTTAAAAGATCCTCCAACCTTGAAAGTCCTATCAGTATGCAATGTAAGATGCCGAAGCAAACACATAAACCATGCACATCTTTGCCCAACATTTGTCAATGACTTGCAACTAGTGTTGATGTCTCATCGGTGTTGATGTCTTCAACATCTTGATACTGAGATAACTTGGGTAACGATCTCCTTGTGTTCACAATCAGTATAAACTCGCCGCTTCGATTCAGAACAAAAGACGATGGTGGAAAGCAATTAGTCTCTGTGATCGGCTCTCTATATTCTGTTGAAATGCAATTGCTGGGAGGGAGGAATTATTTGTAACTTTTAGCAAACTCTTTTCTTCCATGAAATTAAAAAGTTATTTCGTCTCTCCTGGATGAGATCTTGCAGCTTACAAGAGCATCGTATTTGGGCCAAAGATATAGTCCTTACGGGACTACAGCTCCAAATTCCTCAGGCAACACAACCTAGGCCCAGCGAGGTTCGGACTAGGCTGTACCTAGTCAAATCCAAGCCCTTCTCGGGTTCGAACTGGCTTAGTAAACTTATCACTAATGACTATAAGTACAATCATCACTGGTCAAAGTACAATACAATTATGACTAAAATGATAATGACTGTATTCCAATGATTGCGCTCATATGCCAGATGTCATCCTCTATTTTCTACGTATATTCTATAAGGTATCTTTTGTATGCTTTCTTTTAGACTAAATGAAAAAAAAAATTCTCCTGAAATTTAGATGATTATCAGATAACCTTTCATAACTTTCAAAATATTAGAAAAGCGCCCTTTAGCATGGGTATCAGAAAACATCCTTTAACCTGAAAATTTTAGCAAAAAATCCCTCCAATAGCATTATCCATAATTTTTCACATGGGTAGGTAAATTACGCAAGGGAATGTTTTTCCAGCGAAAATTGTGGTTCTCACTTTTGGCGGGTTTTCTCATAAAACCTTAAAATTAAAGGAGTTTTATAATAACCCCAAACAAGAGAGTTTTCTTTTTCTTTTTTTTTTTAAGTTATGAGAGGTTATCTGATAATCGTCCGAAGTTAATGGGCGGGGGGTTTTGTAATATTAAGTTTTTGTTCCCACTATTGAAAGGTGACAGTCTGTCCTCACACAGAAAATCCTAACTGACACTCCGGTGTTTCCCATAACGCTGCGTGGTTTCCTATAACGAGCATAGAGAATTCCATCACATTCCCTTAAATTTTCCTCCTCACAGAGAAATATTTCATAACGCTGCACGGTTTAAAACTGCACCCCTCCTACTGTCATACGTACGCACTGCATACATACACCATGCAGCCAGCTTTCACTTCTTTCGATGATCGGCAGCCGTCCCTAGACAAAACCTCAACCAGCAACTGGCTGGGCAACGTCAACGCCAGGGGCACCCTCCTGACGGTGGTCACCCTAATAACCGCCCTCTCCTTCCAGGTCGCCGTCAACCCACCGGGCGGGTTCTGGCAGGACGACGGCGAGGGGCACGTGGCGGGGACCTCGATCATGAAGGACAAGGACCCCAAATGGCACTACGCGTTCTATATCTCGGATTGGCTTTGCTTCTATTCTTCCATATTTCTCATTTTGCTTCTGATGAGTAACAGGAGTTTGAACTCTGGGCTGTTTAAGTGGGTGTTTCTGTTTTGCGTTGGGAATTTGGTGATGCTCTACGCTGCGTCGCAGCGAAGGGCTCATATTGTTGGGGTGGCTACTGGGACGATTGCTGTCATGTTGTCGGCTGCTTTGGTTATGTACAAGGACTGGGAATGATGAACAAATTAAGTAAGAGGCTGTGATAAGTTGGGTATGTTTGTTAATGTAGTCCAAGGTTGGGGAACTCAAATCATATAATGTTAATTTGTTGATTTGGTTTCGTATACACTACTCTTTTTTGTTGTTTTTCGTTGCTATTGATCATTAAATGTTGGGTAAATTTTCATAACACCCAACAAGTTTGGGCCTTCGGACTGAACTCTCAATAACTGAAAAAGAATTTAAAATATTGCGGGGATTTCTTGAATTCCCAAACCTATCAGGGGTTTAGTGAAAATTTTAAACTATTGAGGGGTAACTGCCAAAGGCCTAAACATATCCGGGGTTCAGTAAAATTTTTCCTCAAATGTTATATAGAGAAATTATGCATAGTTAGGTGCCCCCAACTTGTTGGGTGATAACGCAAAACCGATCCCCATCAATCTAGTGACTGTCGATAACAAAATACTCAACGAACAACTGAATAAAAATTGCAAATCAAACCCACAAGAACAGAAGTACTTTCAGATGAGGAAAACCTTTGCATGAAATTAAGAATCAACGAACACCTAAAGATTTCCATTATTTCTACTAATTGATGGCAGAGAGGTATTTTGGCCTTTTTGATCAGCACGTGCCGCTATACTTTAAGGTGGCGTTTGGCAAAGGGTTAAGTGAGGGGTTAAGAAGACTTAATCTCTTCTTAACCCGCCAAACACAAAAAATCTATACAAGGGTTAAAGTGAGTTAACCCTCCATAATTTGCCAAACGCAAAAAATACAGAAGGATTAAACTAACCCTTCTAGAGGGATTAAGATGAGTTAACCCCTCAAAATGAGGGGTTTACTAATACTCCTATTTAGAAGGATTAAGAGTTAACCCTCTAATAATAAAGAAAATAGTCAAAATCCTTGTTATTCCCAAACACTAAAATGATCATAAGGGTTAAAATAAAACGTATACAACGGATTAATAATTTAGTCCTTCGGATTATTGAATGGGCTAACTATGTTAATCCTTCTCCTTAATCCCTCTTCCTTAACTCTTTGCCAAACAGAGCCTAATAGAAGGTATTACTACGTGCGGTTGACGTGAAACCTCTTCAAGGGGTTTAGCGGAAAAAAGAAGTTCAAGCGGATTATATGCAAAATCCCTCAAAGTTCAGGACGATTTTGTAGAACTAAAATAGTTAATGAGGGTGATCTGTAAACCACAAAATTTTAGAGGGATTATGTGAAATAACACTTTTTTAATTCTTCTTCGCTTCGAAAGGTGATAATACGTTCCTCTCCCTTTGTCCCATAGAAAATGCCATAATATCTGCCGCATAAACACTCCTGGGTATCCAATACCGGGGGATTAGGATTTATCTTGTATGTAACGGTGCAAGTCAAAGAGCATATATGATGGTAGTCATTTGCAATGAATAAATTTTTTTTTTAAGGCTAAAACATTCTCTGTTTATATAAACTAGTATGATGTAAGTGCTTTGCACGTGGACACTCGTCTTATATTAATATTATGAACTTGTTTTGTGACTAAAAAATAAAGATTTGGAATCTACTGAAACATAAATTTTAAAACTAATTAGAGATACCTAATATCCTCAATTACATTTTGTCAATTGTGTCAATTTCAAGCAATTTCTGAATTTCGTAGCTCTAATTTTTTATTCAAACAGATGAGCTTGCTTAGTGCTCTATCATCTTGCTTAGTGCTCTATGATGGCAGATAAAAAAATATTAGTCCGCATATTAGCATAAAAAAATAAAACAATAAAATATATCTAAAAAAGGTCAAACAACTTGCATGGGCAACATATTTGTAACTTAGAAATAGAGGATGATGTCATGACTTCCCTCTTTCTCCTTGATTGTATTTCACATGTAAACGATTATTTAAAGTTGTTTGATCCCCTAAATATTGTGATGTAGTTTGATGAGATGTTTATATATAGAAAAGAAAAGGAAGTTTATGATATAAGAATTTAAAGAGATGGAGAGTTATATTTTGTGATTAGTCATGAGGATATTAAAGATGATTATAGTGGAGATAATGGATGAGTGAAGAGGTGTACATTAATGAGAAATTATTAAGAATTCTAATAAAATGGTAATATGTATGTATGTCATTGTATATATGTAGATATATAAAGTTGGAATTATCAAATTTAAGAGGGATAAAAGGGCATTCAAAAATTTTAACACCCCAATCCTCTTTTATATATAGTATAGATAAACTGATTGATAGACGATTCTATGTCCATATACCCCCATAGACTGCGATAGATTCTAGATTCAGATTCTCTCCTCTACCAAAAAATTAGTGGAGGGACCCACTACTTAATTACGACTATTTATTATTTAGTAAGAGATTATGATATTTTTCTTCGAGTGTAAATTAGGAATGAGTGTAATACGCAGGGATACGGTGAGTATTAGATTTAAAACATATCACAATCACCCACTAGATAATAAATAGTTAGGATTAAAAGTAGTGATTTTTCCATTACTTAATTTGTCTTAGCGGAGAGGATCCAAACTTAACGATTTTGAATGTACAGAATGTTTTCAGATAAGAATTCTGAGGTTGAGCCGTTGCGCTTGGTTCATGCATCTTTCTTTTTGCTATGAATGAAAGTTGGTCCTTTTTCTTTTTCTTTTTCGTCAGCATGGTCCTTTGCTTATTAGGGTGGACTCAGAGTCAATTACACGGAAAGCAATCGGATAAGGAGTGGCGGAACCGTGTGTCGGGGGGTGGTGGAGGCAATAAATTATACATATAATGTAATACAATGTTTGTAAATTCACTAATATCTATTCATTAATACATTTCAGCATTAATACATTTCAGCATTAACAGAAAAGACATTTTATAATTGTCATTCACGAATTTTCATATTTTGAAATCTATGTACACTCAACTCATTATTAATCGTCGTAAATACACCTCTTTCAAATACTACCTACAATAAAATAAAAATTATAAACTAAATAAACAATAAATTATGAAATATGATATCCTAATATTGATTTAAGATTGGTCAATATTGAGACCGTGTGTGGCATAATAACTTTGATCTATTTTGATAATTTCAAGAGCACATCTTTTGTTCATTATGCAACAGCGAGGAGTTATGTATTACTAGTTATAATCAATAGTACAACACTTCTAGTAAAAAAATAACTATTAACAGTCATATAATTTCAGAGTTTTGTGTAATGGTATTTAAGATGGTATCCAAGCAACTCAGG
Organism: Asparagus setaceus; assembly: GCA_012295165.1. Lineage (NCBI taxonomy): Eukaryota > Viridiplantae > Streptophyta > Magnoliopsida > Asparagales > Asparagaceae > Asparagus > Asparagus setaceus. Next base: position 7,426,875 of record CM022709.1, read on the forward strand.
TTCAAATCCCATTGACCAAGAATTTAATGTGGATTTAAAGTAATTGATACCGCTACTTGAGCTCAGATTTTAGCCCATAAAAAAGACGCTCAGTTTGCAAGGTCATGTTAAAATATAAAACAATAATCCTCCCAATAACTTTAGAGTTTTGGAATTTTCATGCATGGTTGGGTGATTTAAGACTTCCTAAACATGACCATCTTTTGATCTTTCCTTGCTATATCACAAGCATTGATCTTATGCAAACTTTTTTTAATGGAATCTTATATTAAGGAGAATGGTATTTAGCAAGAATGAGGTCCTACATAAGAGACTGGTCACTGGGCCTATAAAGTTCAGCCCATCTTGTGCGATCTCGTTGCTGGAGTTTTGTCAATGATTGGAGTTATAAGAATGGTGAATTGCATTAAACACCCATGACCTTTTAGTATTTTTTAAACCTCCAATAACTTTCAAATTCACACTAAACCCCCAATAAATTTTTTGGAATTGAAAAAACCCAATAACTCTCCGAGTTTTGTAGATAACCCCCATAAATTAGAACAAAAAAACCATCATAAAAAGACATTTTGAAAATTATTGGGGGTTTAGTGTAATTTACCCAAAATGTGTTGGGATATTTTGCAAAAGTTATTGGGGTTTAGTGTGATTTGAAAGTTATTGGGGGTTTACTGCAAAAATTTTGAAGTCGTGGGGTGGTTGAGAGTTATAATTTTATGTTCTAACATGCTCTCCTAGGTTGAGTGCCCTTTTATGAATAAAAATATGGGCTCACCCTGTGATATCCATTATGTCTAAAATCCGCTTTAAATTCATGACCAGTATATATGTAAGAATTGAACTTGAGTTGCTCTGATACCGTCTTAGAACATAAAATTATAACTCACAAGCCTGACCATATCTTTAAAGTTTTGATGCAGTGGCTGAGATTCTAAGATGGTATCAGAATAACCCAAGTTCAAATTCCTAGGACATGTACCTAAAAGCATATTCTATGGTGTTAAGGAGAGATGAAATTCCTACGAAGGCTCCTCTGTAGAAATTTTCAAATTGACCATTATGAGGTAGGAGATAATTTGATACATTTTTCCTAATATTAATATTATTATCTCGTGGTTAATAACATCCAACATAAAGTTTTTGCAATAATATGATGTTGTTTCATGAAGTTCTAAATAAGACGGGTAGTGATCCTCCCTAGGGCTTTTCTCCCCATGTTAGGAATGGAGTGAGCTTTGCCACGACTCATGTCCACGTACAATGGGGATGTACTGCTATAACTTGCATAGAGTATCCGTCAAAACTCATATCAAGTGAAATAATTTGTTATATATTATTAGTATACAACAACAACAGTAAATGATACTAATAATTTGTTATTAGTACATTTATTGTTATTGCTATTAAGGTCTTGGTCAACTTCTAGACGACCAGAAGCCTATTTTCCAACAGCCTAAACTGGAAAAGTGCGTCGGCAGAAACAAAGAGAAGGGCAATGCTGCCCGTAGACCTTGACTTGGGTCAACTTTCCAACTCACAATTCCTCTCCTTGGATACAAATTCGTATTATGGAGGATATTTTAATCCACTACTCTATAAAAGTAGCAGTAACTCCGAGAACAAATTCATCTCCATCTCCCTCATCTCTCTCTCTCAACCTCAACCCAAACAAAAACAATGTCCGGAGCACCAGAATTCCACTCAATGGACATCACCTGCCCCGAGCAGCCGGTCGCCTCCCCCGGCGATGACCCCGCCGGAGATTGGATGAGCAATTCAAGAAGCACGCTCCTCGTCGTCGTCACGCTCATCGCAACGCTCTCCTTCCAGCTCGGCGTCAACCCTCCAGGCGGATTCTGGCAGGATGACGTTGAAGGCCACACTGCCGGCAACGCGATAATGAAGGACAAGAGCCCTAACAGATACTTAGCCTTCTCAGTTTTCTGCTGGCTGTGCTTCTCTGAGTCCATGGTGCTTGTTCTCTGGTTGCTTAATGGAGCTAAGGTCAAGTCTAGATGGTTCAAGGGGCTCTTTGTGTTCTGCTTTGCGAACTTGGTGTTCTTGTTTCTTTCTTCGCAAATGGGTGCTTATCTTCCTCTTCGTTGGGCTTTTGCTACTGGGGGGCTTGTTCTGGCTTGGGCAGCTTGGGTTGTGTACAAGAATTAGTGTGATGGTTTCACATAAAAGGAAATAATCGTAGCACATTCACTTAGCTCGCTTTAGTGTTTGTAATAGAATGTTCTGCTCACGGTTTTCTTCTTCTCCTCGGTTGTATATTTCTAGATTTTCATTAAAAAAAAAACTAGTAGTTTAAATGCGATATTGAGCTATCTCACTATTTCTAATGTAGCGGAGCAAATTTTTGGTTTTGAAATTTTCATGATGTGATCATAATTTGGAATCTTTTTTTTAAAAATCTCAAGTCATACGTCTTGGACATAAAAAGAGCAACTTTAATACTTGTACGAACCCATTTGGCAAGGGGTTAAGAGAAGGGTTAAAGGGGTTTAACCAATCATTAACCATCAAAACGGGTTAATTTGGTAAAAGGGTTAACAAATCATTTACAAGGGTTAATTAACCCTCATTTAGAGGGGTTAACAAATCCGCGTAAAGAGGAGGGTTAAGATTACTCTCTCCGAAACTAGAAATGAAACTTTAATATATATATATATATATATATATATATATATATATATATATATATATATATATATATATATATATATATATATATATATATATATATATATATATATATATATATATATATATAGATATCATTATCTTGAAGTATGAGGATTACACATTCTCACATGATGTGGCACAATCTCCACCAAGTGTGGTTCGAGGCATTCTCTCCTACTTTATTAACTTGGTGTAGATTGTGCCACATCATTGTATATGAGTGAATCCTCTCATATATATATATATATATATATATATATATATATATATATATATATATATATATATATATATATATATATATATATATATAAAAGAGGATATTTATGACAACTAATCTCCTTAACCCTTCTTCATTTGCCAAACACAAAAACTTACCCTTCATCTTGACTATCAAATCCAAATGAAATTAAATTATTTTAACCTCGGTGAAGGGTTAACTAAGTTAGTACTCCTCCTTAACCCTTCTCTCTTAACCCTTTGCTAAACATCACCGTCAGGTGTAACTAACATTTACAACAAGAAAGTCATCGACATATATATATCATGATCAAGACACAAATAGAGATAACATTCACTAGTAGAATTTTTAGCAATCTAGACGGATCAAATTAGACGGAATTTTTTCCGTCTAGTTTGGTCCGAATTTGAATTTTTTTATTTTTTTTTATAAATAAATGCAACCTAGACAGAAAATTTCGTCTAGGTTGCTACCTAGACGGAAAATCCGTCTAGATTGGTGGGTCCCTATTTAAAAAATTTTAAAACCCTAACCAGTTCCCCCCTCCCCCCAGCCGCCACCCCCCAAAGAAAAACCCTAGCCCACATTTTCCCCCCTCCCCGTGATGATCGGCTCACCTGATGCTCCATTCGACCACTTCCGCCCCTTTCCTTCCACCCCCCTCCTTCCTCCACCATGCCCCCCTCCTTCCTCCATTCCTTCCATTCCTTCCATTCCTTCCATTCCTTCCATTCCTTCCATTCCTTCCATTCCTTCCATTCCTTCCATTCCTTCCATTCCTTCCATTCCTTCCATTCCTTCCATTCCTTCCATTCCTTCCATTCCTTCCATTCCTTCCATTCCTTCCATTCCTTCCATTCCTTCCATTCCTTCCATTCCTTCCATTCCTTCCATTCCTTCCATTCCTTCCATTCCTTCCATTCCTTCCATTCCTTCCATTCCTTCCATTCCTTCCATTCCTTCCATTCCTTCCATTCCTTCCATTCCTTCCATTCCTTCCATTCCTTCCATTCCTTCCATTCCTTCCATTCCTTCCATTCCTTCCATTCCTTCCATTCCTTCCATTCCTTCCATTCCTTCCATTCCTTCCATTCCTTCCATTCCTTCCATTCCTTCCATTCCTTCCATTCCTTCCATTCCTTCCATTCCTTCCATTCCTTCCATTCCTTCCATTCCTTCCATTCCTTCCATTCCTTCCATTCCTTCCATTCCTTCCATTCCTTCCATTCCTTCCATTCCTTCCATTCCTTCCATTCCTTCCATTCCTTCCATTCCTTCCATTCCTTCCATTCCTTCCATTCCTTCCATTCCTTCCATTCCTTCCATTCCTTCCATTCCTTCCATTCCTTCCATTCCTTCCATTCCTTCCATTCCTTCCATTCCTTCCATTCCTTCCATTCCTTCCATTCCTTCCATTCCTTCCATTCCTTCCATTCCTTCCATTCCTTCCATTCCTTCCATTCCTTCCATTCCTTCCCTCCATTCCCCCCCCTCCTTCCTCCACCGCCCCACCCGCCCCTCCTTCCTCCCAGATTCGATTTAAGTGTGAGATTTCAATTCCGTGTGACGGTTGTTCAATTTTTATTTCCCTTTTATGAAACTATCCTTTTGTATTATAGTGATAAACATCAGACGAGAAAACAACTTTTCTTCTATCAAATTTCCAAGAGATTTTCTCACAGATATAATATTGTTGTGGTTATTCTCACCACCATAGAGAAATACCTCTAGAAAATGTATTAGTTATGCATTGCCCTTAATGTGTTCGTAGAAATGCACCAATAGCTTAGAGAATTCAAATATGAACAGAATTTACTGATACAAAGAAATTATACCTTACAAGTGCAACTTATATTCTGAATTATAGTAAATTTTGTGCACTAGAGGCTTGTGGTGTTTTGAAATGGATCTTGCTCCTTTCAAGCTGGACATTGATGAGCTTTTGGATGATTTTGCCGAGGTACTGCTATGTTTCTTTTTTTGGGTTTAATTTTTTTTAAATCGGAATTTATCGGTTTAATTGTCGAGGGAAACTGATATCATAATTGGGTTACAGGAAGAGTTAACCACATTGGCAGGCATGAAAAAGTTGTGGGCAGCTAAGAAGTTTTCCTATATTTACAAAGCTAGGCCTAGGTCCAAGTCGGCATTCTTTATGCAATCCCTATTTGCTCATGCCATAGGTAAGTTGTGGTAGCTATTCTTGGTTTCATTTGTGATTTACTGGTATGATGAATTCCGCAACAAGCATTAGAAAAAGCGGGTGGTGTTGTTGAAAAATTTAGAAGATTTTGTTATGGGTTTCCTATGTTAGTGGCTTTTATTGAGGTTAAGTTGTTCATGCAGGTCATATGGTTTCTGAAGCTGCTCTATCACGAAGATTGGGCGTTTCATCATTTCATCGTCTTTATGAGACACAGCCATACAAGCCTTGCTTCAAGATTTATTTGTCTCTTGGTATGCTTAGCTGCACTATGGTTGTTTTCTTGAAAGAAGTCAGAATTTCATGCTTATAGTTATGACTCGTCCACACCGTAATAGTATCTCAAAATATTCTGACTAATTTTATAGTTTGTTACAAAAATTCTAATATTTTTTTTCATGTATGTTTTTCTACAATCAACTTCTGACTACTGAGTAAGCCTCATCCTAGCTATGTGCTGGTTCGGATCATGAATCTTCGCCTTTTTTAAGTGAGATAAATTCTTATTCCTTATTAGTTAACTACACAGATAAATTACATCCCTCATTAGGAATATGATGGTTAAGAGCTTTTGCATTTTCTTTGATGTTTAAGTCATGCATACAATATTTTTGCATTGTCGTTTGTTAAAGATACTAACTTTTTAGCCTGTGTTTTGTTTATAATCTTTCCATTTGTTTTGTTGTTTATAATCTTTACCTACATCTTAAACATTGTAATTACTTATAGATTTTCTTTTGCATGTAGGTTTTATCTTGCATATCAAGAATGAGAGTTTGATGGACTTGCAAAGAGTTTTAAGTTGAGTCAGAGATCTTCGACATTTTAAATTTGAGTTCATTTTATTTAATTCCTTCAATCATCTTACATTTTAAATTTGGTATCAACTGAACTGATATGAATTTGTTTTGTTGTTAGCATGGTGATGATCAATGACGGATGTACAGTGGGGACACTGTGGGCACGTGCCCCCACGCACATTCTTAAAAATAATTAAGAGATATGTTAAAATTATAGAGTGCCCTCACAGGAATTTAGTGGGTGCTCCCAAAAAGGCCCAAATAGATCTAAATCAAAGCCCAAATTCTACTAAAACCATATAACTCCAAGCCTTTACATGCATATTGCAATGGGCAAGCGGTTTGATAAAACTAAAAAGGGCTTTTCTAGATATTAGTTCCTTTCATCTTTCATATTTTTCAATTAGTACCTCAAATTATTAAAATTGCTATAAGATCCCCCACAATTCACAGGCTATGTTCAAATTAGTCCCTCAAATCATTGAAGTTTCTAATGGTACCCTAACTTAAGTTAATTTAAAATTAGTCCCTCAAATCAAATGTGGAATTGGCAATTATAGGGAAATTAGTCTCTCAAATCATTGAAATTGCTGGTAGGTTCTTACATTTTCATAAGTTAATTTCAAATTAATCTCTCTGAATATAAATGATTTGAGGGACTAATTCAAAATAATGAAAGATATAAGGGACTAATATAAAAAGACGAGCAAAAAAACCCCTAAAAATCTCTGCACTCACAATGCATAATTGATTAAGTGCCCCCATAGTAAAAATTTTCTGGATCCGTCCCTGGTGATGATGCCATGGGTAGTAGTAATCGTCGACATGGAGACACCGGTAATGATCGAGATGATAACATCGATGAGGCGGAAGGCCTCACGTAGTGAGTTTTTAATGTTTTGTATCTCAGACATACAAGTATGCGATTTACACATTTGTTTATCAAGTTTGTATCACTTTATGGCTTGGACTTGCTTGTGAGGATATTGGCATGTTCGTGAAGATATGGGGATCATGTTTTCAATTATGTGGGGATATTGACATATTTGTAAAGACCTTGTAATCATGTTTTTAGTTATGGATTTGTTTATTTGGCGTTGTTGATTAGTTTGTGGATATTTGATCTTGTGTATTATATTTTTTGAATGTATGAGACATGTTATAATTAGATTGTATTGCTCTAGTATTTTGGTGAATGTATTATTGGACTATAATTGGATTTGATTGGATATGAATGTGATTTGATGTTGTGCAATATTGTGCACATATGAATGTGATTTGGTGTTAGTGCAATATTGTACACATATAAGTAGATTCTCAACAAAAAAAAAACTACTGTAGCACTAACAACCTAGGCGGAAATTCAGTCTAGGTTGCTCCTAGACGGAATTTTTTTCCGTCTAGGTTGTTTTCCTTCTCGTTTGACCAAACTAGGCGGAAATTCCGTCTAGGTTGCTACCTAGACGGAAATTCGTCTAGGTTGCAACCTAGATCGAAAAAATTCGTCTAGGTTGTTTTCCTTCTCGTTTGACCAAACTAGACGGAAATTCCGTCTAGTTTGACTCAATCTAGACGGAAATATTCTAGACGGACTATTCTAGACGGATATCCGTCTAGTTTGGTCAACCGAGACGGAATTTTGAGCAACCTAGACGGAATTTTCCGTCTAGGTTGCGCGTTTTTCTACTAGTGATTAATTACAAGTACACATATAGATAACATATTTTTTGGGGGACTACTTCCTACTTCTACTCGTTTGGGGACTAATTTCAAAATAATTTAAGGGTTGGAGGATCTGATAGTAATTTAAATGATTTAAGGGACTCATGTCAAAATAACTTAACAACTGAACTGAGAGACCTAATATATATAGTGATTTCCATGATTTGAGGGACTATTCAAAATATCTAAGATTTAACAGACTAATATAAAAAACCCAATTCTATAATGTTTTAAAAAGTTTTGATTTATGACAATATTGGAATTTCATTTTGAAATTCTTAGGGCCAAATACTATGAGACCTCGTCACCAATTGTTTTCTTTTTTCTCGCAGCAGACGCGCTTTTACATTGGCTGCAAATTTACTATGGCACATCCCAGTCCAATATTGGTGACAGGCTGTCTATAGATAAAATATGCATCTGATACGTCTGAGAAAGTATCCAATAATGTTCATAGTAATATTAATAGATATACACCTAATGGATGTCAATGTTTGGATATTGTCCATACGATATCTCTTATTTGAGTTATAACAAATATTCATTTGAGACTAATCTATATTTGAGATGATCTAGTACAGATATATACATGCATAGAACATGAACAAAGTGAAACGAATAGAAAATCAGCTCAAAAGCTGATTTCAGGACTTTAACCATAGATGGTACATATCGACCATCGATGGTGGCAAGGTAATCATTGATGGTTGATGTAGCATATCGATGGTGCAAAAGTCCAGAGATGTCCAGATCATCGATGTCGTCACTTGACCATCGATGGTCGCTCAACACCATCGCTAGTCAAGAGCCACCATCAATAGTAAAGACGGCTGATTCGAATTTCAGGTTTTAATCTCAGTCGTTTGTTGCACATCAAACATTTATCCTCTCCTACGTTTTGGGATATTCTTTCTTGACTACAGTCATCGATGGTTGACTGTAGTCCATCGATGGTTCGATTTTTCATTTCTAGAAAATACAGATTGTTGAGTATAGTCCATCGATGATCTATGGACCATCGATGGTTAATGGCTGAAATCAACTGTTTACTAAAAAGAGGAATTTAAAATAATACTTATTCAGAAGTAACAATTTTATACATTGCAGCCTTGTAATATAAAAGTAGTATAACTTTATAGTCTAAATAGCTAGATAAATATACGTGTTAACCTTGTATCGATGGTACTCGTCGACTGTCCTATCTGCAGTAGCATTATTCACAATATTTCCTGCTCAATACTTAAAATAAATTAGCAAATAGAATACAAAATTTCAATCATTTCCAAAATGGACAGCTACACTACAACAAAATTTGTATTTATCCACACTTATTTTATAACACATATAAAAGTGTCATTTTATTTGCAAAAGATTAAACAATAGTGACACATATAAAAGTGTAGCAAATCACGACACATATTTGTGTCATTAGATATACAATTAAATATAATTGAAAAAGGCTAATAGTCCAACATGGATTGTGAGAAGATCTATTAATGGGTTTAAATAATAAATTTTAGATTTTAATTATAATGATGATTAAACATTTATGATAGTGTATAAGCTAAAAAGCTCCATAGTTAAGTGTGCTTTGGTGAGAGTAATCCTAAGATGGGTGACTTTTTGGGAAGTTATAGTGTTGAATGATGATACTATTTATATTTTTAATGGTCTAGACACAACTATATGTCAACACTCTAGACACATATATGTGTCACGAATTTTGTGACACTTGTATGTGTCAGCATGCTCGACATATATATGTGTTGTGACTTTGTCACACATTCGCACATGTGTAGAAAGACGCTCTCCACACATGCTCTAACCACACTTTTCCCGGGCCCGGCCCATGCTCAGGCCTGGCCTGGTCCTGGCCGAAAACCAATTTGGACAGCCCTAGCTGTGAACGAAGTTAGTCCTTTTTCTTTTTCTTTTTCTTTTTCGTCGGCATGGTGCTTTGCTTATTAGGATGAACTCGAAGTCAATTTACATGGAAAGCAATTGGATAAGGAGTGGCGGAGCCATGTGCCATGGGGTAGTGGAGGCAATAAATTATACATATAATATAATACAATGTTTGTAAATCCACTAATATCTATTAATTAATACATTTCAGCATTAACGGAAAAGACATTTTACAATTGTCATTGACGAGTTTTCATATTTTGAAATCTTTGTACAATCAACTCATTATTAATCATTGTAAATACACCTCTTTGAATACTACCTTCAATAAAATACAAATAATGAAATAAATAAAAATAAATTATGAAATATGACATCCTAATACTGATTTAAGATCGGTCAATATTGAGACCATGTGTGGCATAATAAATTTGATCTATTTTGATAATTTCAAGAGCACATCTTTTGTTCATTATGCAATAGCGAGGAGTTATGTATTACTAGTTATAATCAATAGTCAACACTTCTATAAAAAAAAATAATTAATAACATTCATATAATTTTGGAGTTTTGGTGTAATGGTATTTAAGATGGTATCCGAGCAACTCAGGTTCAAATCTTACTGACCAAGAATTTAATACGGATTTAAAGTAATTGATACTGCTGCTTGAGCTCAGATTTCAGCGCGTAAAAAAGATGCTCAATCTGCCAGACCATGTTAAAATGTAAAACAATAATCCTCACAATAACTTTAGAGTTTTGGCATATTAATGCATGGTTGGGTGATTTAAGACTTCCTAAACATAACCATATTTTGATCTTTCCTTGTTATATCACAAGCATTGATCTTATGCAACTTTTTTTAATGGAATCTTATAGCAAGGAGAATGGTGTTTAGCAAGAACGAGGACCTATAGGAGAGACTGGGCCTATGAATTGCAGCCCATCTTGTGCGATATCGTTGCTGGAGTTTTGTTAATGATTGGAGTCATAAGGAGATACTGGGCCTATGAATTGCCGCCCATCTTGTGCGATCTCCTTGCTGGAGTTTTATTAATGATTGGAGTCATAACTCTGGTAAATTACACTAAAACCCATGAACTTTTAGTATTTTGCAGTACACCTCCAATAACTTTCAAATTCACACTAAACCCCCAATAACTTTTTTGGAATTGAAAAAAAACCCAATAACTTTCTGAATTTTGTAGATAACCCCATAAATTAGAACCAAAAAATCATAAAAGACATTTTACAATTGTCATTGTGAGTTTTCATATTTTGAAATCTTTGTACAATCAACTCATTATTAATCATTGTAAATACACCTCTTTCGAATACTACCTTCAATAAAATACAAATAATGAAATAAATAAAAATAAATTATGAAATATGACATCCTAATACTGATTTAAGATCGGTCAATATTGAGACCATGTGTGGCATAATAAATTTGATCTATTTTGATAATTTCAAGAGCACATCTTTTGTTCATTATGCAATAGCGAGGAGTTATGTATTACTAGTTATAATCAATAGTCAACACTTCTATAAAAAAATAATTAATAACATTCATATAATTTTGGAGTTTTGGTGTAATGGTATTTAAGATGGTATCAGAGTAACCCAAGTTCAAACTCCTAGGCCATGTATCTAAAAGCATATTCTATGGTGTTGAGGAGAAATGAAATTCCTACAAAGTGTCCTCTGTAGAAATTTCAAATTGACCATTATGAGGTAGGAGATAATTTGATACATTTTTCCTAATATTAATATTAATATCTCGTGGTTAATAACATCCAACATGAAGTTTTTGCAATAATAAGATGTTGTTTCATGAATTTCTAAATAAGACGTGTAGTGATCCTAGCTTCTCTCCTCCTACAAGAGCGCTCTTTTAGAGTGCCCTCCCTAGCTAGGGCTTTTCTCCCCATGTTAGGAATGGAGTGAGCTTTGCCACGACTCATGTCCACTTACAACGGGGATGTACTGCTATAACTTGCATAGAGTATCCGTCAAACTCATATCAAGTTGAAATAATTTGTTACTAGTATACAACAACAACAGTAAATGATACTAATAATTTGTGATTATAGTATCATTTATTGTTAATGCTATTAAGGTCTTGGTCAACTTCTAGACGACCAGAAGCCTATTTTCCAGCAGCCTAATTGGAGAAGTGTGTCGGCAGAGACAAGAGAAGGGTAATGCGGCCCCACTAGAGTAGACCTTGACTTGGGAGTCAACTTTCCAACTCACAAGTCCTCCCCTCGGATACAAATTCGTAGTATGATGGATAATTTAACTCCGATAACAAATTCATCTCCATCTCCCTCATCTCTCTCTCAACCTCTACCCGAACAAAAACAATGTCCCGAGCACCAGAATTCCACTCCATGGAAATCAACTGCCCCGAGCAGCCGGTCGCCTCCCCTGGCGATGACCCCGCCGGAGATTGGATGAGCAATTCAAGAAGCACGCTCCTCGTCGTCATCACGCTCATCGCAACGCTCTCCTTCCAGCTCGGCGTCAACCCTCCAGGCGGATTCTGGCAGGATGACGTCAGTGGGCCCGAAGGCCACACTGCCGGCAACGCAATAATGAAGGACAAGAACCCTAAGAGATACTTAGCCTTCTCAGTTTTCTGCTGGTTGTGCTTCTACGAGTCCATGGTGCTTGTTTTGTGGTTGCTTAATGGAGCTAAGGTCAAGTCTAGAGGGTTCAAGGGGCTCTTTGTGTTCTGCTTTGCGAACTTGGTGTTCTTGTTTCTTGCTTCGCAAACGGGTGCTTATCTTCCTTGGGCTTTTGCTACATGGGGGCTTGTTATGGCTTGGGGAGCTTGGGTTGTGTACAAGAATTAGTGTGATGGTTTCACATGGAAGGAAATAATCTCAGCACATGCACTTAGCTCGCTTTAGTGTTTGTAATAGAATGTTCTGCTCTCGGTTTTCTTCTTCTCCTCGGTTGTATTATAAACAACATCGATCCTGATGTAAGTTCCCTTCGAAGTAGACATATTTATAGATAGTTTAAATGCGATATTGAACTATCTCACTATTTCTAATGTAGCGGAGCAAATTTTTGGTTTTGAAATTTTCATGATGTGATCATAATTTGGAATCTTTTTTTTTTTTAAATCTCAAGTCATACGTCTTGGACATAAAAAGAGCAACTTTAATACTTGTACGAACCCATTTGGCAAGGGGTTAAGAGAAGGGTTAAAGGGGTTTAACCAATCATTAACCATTAATTTGGTAAAAGGGTTAACAAATCATTTACAAGGGTTAATTAACCCTCATTTAGAGGGGTTAACAAATCCGCGTAAAGAGGAGGGTTAAGATTACTCTCGCCAGAAACTAGAAATGAAACTTTAAAAAATATATATATTTTAGGATATTTATGACAACTAATCTTCTTAACCCTTCTTCATTTGCCAAACACAAAAAACTTACCCTTCATCTGGAATATCAAATCCAAATAGAATTAAATTATTTTTAACCTCTGGTGAAGGGTTAACTAAGTTAGTACTCCTCCTTAACCCTTCTCTCTTAACCCTTTGCTAAACATCACCGTCAGGTATAACTAACATTTACAACAAGAAAGGCATCGACAAATATATATCACGATCAAGACACAAATAGAGATAACATTAATTACAAGTACACAAATAGATAACATATTTTTTGGGGGACTACTTCCTACTTCTGCTCGTTTGGGGTTAATTTCAAAATAATTTAAGGGTTGGAGGATCTGATAGTAATTTAGATGATTTAAGGGACTCATGTCAAAATAACTTAACAACAGAACTGAGGGACCGAATATATATAGTGATTTCCATGATTTGAGGGACTATTCAAAATATCTAAGATTTAACGGACTAATATAAAAAAACCCAATTCTATAATGTTTTAAAAAGTTTTGATTTATGACAATATTGGAATTTCATTTTGAAATTCTTAGGGCCAAATACTAAGAGACCTCGTCACCAATTGTTTTCCTTTTTCTCGCAGCAGACGCGCTTTTACATTGGCTGCAAATTTACTATGGCACATCCCAGTCCAATATTGGTGACAGGCTGTCTATAGATAAAATATGCATCTGATACGTCTGAGAAAGTATCCAATAATGTTCATAGTAATATTAATAGATATACACCTAATGGATGTCTTTGTTAGGATATTGTCCATACGATATCTCTTATTTGAGTTATAACAAATATTCATTTGAGACTAATCTATATTTGAGACAATCTAGTACAGATATATACATGCATAGAACATGAACAAAGTGAAACGAAGAGAAAATCAGCTCAAAAGCTGATTTTAGGACTTTAACCATAGATGGTACATATCGACCATCGATGGTGGCAAGGCAATCATTGATGGTTGATGTAGCTCATCGATGGTGTAAAAGTCCAGAGACGTCCAGATCATTGATGTCGTCACTTGACCATCGATGGTCGCTCAACACCATCAATAGTCAAGAGCCACCATCAATAGTAAAGGCTGCTGATTCGAATTTCAGGTTTTAATCTCAGTCGTTTGTTGCACATCAAACCTTTATCCTCTCCTACTTTTTGGGGTATTCTTTCTTGACTACAGTCATCGATGGTTGACTGTAGTCCATCGATGGTTCGATTTCTCATTTCTAAAAAATACAGATTGTTGAGTGTAGTCCATCGATAATCTATGGACCATCGATGGTTAATAGCTGAAATCAACTGTTCGTGTTGATTTTTGCATCGTTTTGAGCCAAAACTTTTTCGTACATATTTATTTCTAAAATATATCATCTCACAAACTTATCAGTACCAAATGAGAGTTTGTTATTGATCAAACAAGAGATATTACACAAACAACATTCTCCCCGAACAAAGTTCTAACAATTTTGATAACTTATAACTAGCTAGAAAGACATGATCATTTAGAATAATTGGTTTTATTACATGGAGCTATACTCTTGGGTCATGTTTCATCTTATTTTGGGCAAAATTGTTCCTGTCATATTTCTCCTTGGGAGAATTTCTACTTCTCTTTAAAAACAAAAATAAGAAACAAAATCAGATGCTAAAAGAACCCATCCATTGAGTCTAATCCTTGCTTCAATCTACATGTATAAGCATATTCTTCACCGGAGAAACAGAAACAAAATTAAGCCTAGATCCACACTGAATCTAGTCACCAATTTATTCTTGTTGTTACCATAAAAGCTCGACCGAAATAGCCAAATACATACGTAGTCTATCATATAACAAGTTAAAATAACTCTATCATCTCCGACTAATTCTTCTTCTTCCTCTCAAGCATATCCCTGAACCAATAAGCTGACATTTTGGGATACCTCTTGAGATTCTTGAAATCGACATAAACCAAACCGAACCTTGAAGTGTACCCTGATTTCCATTCAAAATTATCTAGCAACGACCAAGCGAAATAAGCTATAACATTCGCTCCATCATCGATTGCCTTCTTAAGCTCACTTATGTAGCTCTTGTAGTAGTTCAGTCTTGTTGTATCGTGACGTCCAGCAGGCAGTGTGATGTTACCAGGATCGTCCATTCCTGTTATTATGTATATTTTGACATAACGGCACAATTAAAATTTGAATTTATTTTCAGGTAAAAAAATTGTAGGGTTCAGTGACATTTCTAAACTTTTGGGGGGTTAATTTCAGAATAGGCCAAATTTCTTGGTGGTTTTCTAAAATTAATTTAATATTTTGAAAGAAGATATGCTGGAATCATAAAAAAAAAAATAGAGTTTTACCGTTTTCAGAGAGGATAACGGTAGGGTTCCCATAGTTTTCCTTGACATATGTTACAGCTTTGTACATTCTCCACGGCACAATGTAAAGCCACTTGGAGTTCGCCTATGTCAAGAATTGAGAAAGAAATCTGTTGGTATTGCATTTAATTAAAGAGAGCATTATCTTCTATATTTAGAAAAAAAAAAATCTACGGAAAAGTCTCAGAAATGAGCACTCTGAAAAAGTGAAATTGTAAGAAAATATTACAAAATACTTACATCCTCCTCAAACTCGTGTTTTCTAGATTTAGAGCTCTTGACTTTGATACCATGTGAAACATGAGAAAGAAATCTCTTATTATTGTTGATATAAATAAAAAGGGCACCACGTACTCTGTATATACATATTGATGTATGTTAACCATGTAAATTTTCATATAGTAAGGGTCAAAAACTCTTGAAAAACACTATAAGATAGAAAAATCTAGAATATGCAGTATATAAGAGGCCAGCCTACAAAAATGTCAAACTTTGTTCCTTGCTTTGCATCTAAACAAAGTAATTGAAAAAAAATTATCGTATGATGAAATTTCAGTAATTACCCGTGGTCCAATTGGCACTCCGTTACGATCAACTGCATAGTTGAAAACAAGCAGAGAAACAAAATTAATAACGCTAAGCAAATGATGATATATGGACATGTACAGGTATGGATGAGGTAGAGATCAAGCTCACAAGCAAATCCAACTCTCCAGTCAAGAGCATAGCTAGTAGGTTTTGCTTGCTTTGGCACATGAGGATCATACATATAATAAGCAGTGTATTGATTGATTCCCACAAAATCTATGGATCCTTTTACCATTTTAACCTCATTTGGAGTGAATTTAGGCAGCCTTTCGTTAACAATCTCTTGTAGTGATGTTGGATACTCGCCATAGATTACTGGGTGGAGAAACCTAAACATGAAAAATAATGGTAAAAATTTAGGCATTAACTAATTTCAAAACAAAACTTTTGTGAACTTTTATAAAAAAAAGGGTCTAACCTGTACAAGTTTGCTATTCCATCGCTGTGCTGGACACCTCTCCCGTCAGCCTCTTATTGTTATATACAGTGAGGCTTCTGCATCGAGCATTGCTCAGCTCCTCTCTCAGCCTTCTCACTTGTGCAGACAGAGAAGCCACTTTTACAGATAGAGGAGTCATCTCTAGTCGGTCGGCAGCTCTTTGATCTTTATATTTCTTCTCATTGTCACGACGTAATTTTTGATTCATTATCACGATCCTCTTCCAATAACTCAGTTGCTGAGGCAATTCTATTTGATCAACTGTCTCATTGTGCTGCTCGACCGCTTCATCAATATTATGTGGCATAGTCTATGCAATAGACAGATAGAGTATTATTAAAAAAATAATTAAAAACTAAGAAACCAAGAGACAACATTAACAACAAATTTATATAATTCACAATTACTACAATGCTTACCAATCCTTCAAGAATGTTATCATCTTCTGATCTCCTTTTCTTTTTGATTTTGGGGATAGGCTGTCTTGGGCTACGTGCCTTACCGGTGTCTCTAGCAGCCGGTTCCTTGTTCTTCTCCCTCTCTCTCTCTCTCTCTTCTTCTCTTTTTCTTTCTTCTTCTCTTCTTCTTTCTTCTTCTCTTTCTCCTTCTCCTACTCCTTCCCCTGCACACCTCTACCTGGTTCTTTAAAAGCATTCTCAAGACTTTGAACTTGGCCATGGAACTATGGAAGCTTTATAGTAGCTTGCTTAGCTTTAACTATAACTGTGGTCAATCTTAGGGATCCCCTAACTTCTCCCAGTTTCACCCAATTCGTGAGGGGAGGCCGTGACATATTTTTCAATACTGACTTTTTAATGCCAATAAGTTTATAGTACCATAACTGCACATGAGAGAAATAGAAGATTAACAATCACTCTGTAACCTTAACAACAAATACGTAATCATAACAATAAATCCGTAATCTTAACAACCAAACCGTAACCTTAACAACAAATCTGTAACCTTAAGAACCAAATTGTAACCTTAACAATAAATCTGTAACATTAACAACCAACCTGTAATATTAACAATCAATCAGCAACCATAACAACCAATATGTAACATTAACAACAAGCCCGTAACCTTAACAACCAATATGTAACCTTAACAACCAAATTGTATACATAACAACTAATCCCTAACCCTAACAACTAACAACTATACTTAAAAACTAATCCCTAACCTTCACAATCAAGAATACATAAAATTTAGTCATTGCTCTAAACAATAAAAAGTAGGAATACTTATACAAACAAGCTAGGTACACCCTTGCAGATATACAATCTTCTTTCCTGCTTCAGGACCCTTCAATGCCTTTTCAATTGCATCAATTATCTTACTGAAAATATAGGTCCCCCAAGCAGTGTTATTTGCTTGTTCGATGCTGCCAACATACTTGAACAAATGCCTTGGTATGCCAGGAACACTGCTTGGATACCAGATCATGCTCAACTGATAGAGGATTTGTAGCAGGACAAAGTCATTCACGTCTTGAAGATCAGTTGATTGTACAAGCTTTGTGAGTAGATCCTCAACATGGCGTCTGGTGGGTGCTGCAGGAGGAGCCCTACTGCTATCACCCTTAGGTTTAGTAAAAAAAACCTCGACCAAATTTTATTTTTCCAATCTCGGTTAGGGCCAACAAAATCCCCATCATTGAAGAACCATGTATGGCTCATTACCCATTCAAGGTTGAATGAGCACTCGATATTTTCTCCAGTTTGTGTATCAGTGAAGATAAATTTCATCTTCTTCTCGTCCCACTGTCTCAGCACGTGCTCGAAAGTGGGAAGATCAAGACCAGGAGGGCCAAAATGAATGTAGTGTTTGAATACACTATCTTCGTAGGCCTCCCAATACCTTTGACCCATATGTTGCACTAAAGAATGCATGAATTCATAGTAAGAAGTAAAGCTGGAAGTAGGCCTCTGATACAGCCTTTGCCTTTTCTCTACAAAGCAAAACCACAAGAAAAAATTAGTTTGAAAATAATCTGTAACCATAACAATTATGCTGTAAACTTGACAAAGAAACTGTAACCTTAACAATAAATCCATAAGCTTAACAACCATTCAATAATCTCAACAACCAATCAATAACCTTAACAATAAAAGCATAACCTTCACAACTAACAACCACACGTCAACAGTAACCTTCACAACAGACTCATAACCATAACAACTAACAGTAACCTTCACAACAGATCCATAACATTAACAACTAACGCAGAACCTTAATAATTAATGAGTGTCATTAACAACTACAAGCTAACCTTCACAACTTAACTATAACCTTCACAATTAACACAACATGCAACATCATAAATAACTAAATTATGCGGTAAAACTCACTTCTTTTTGGTTGTCATATGCGTCTCTTCTGTTTTGCTCCTATCAGTTCCTCTCTTTAGATCCAGGAGCACTCTAGAGGCGTTGTCGGTGCCGGTGCTGCTCTCTATATCTGTGCGTTGCACTGGGTTTTTAGGTTGAGCTGGACTTGTGGGAGGAGGACGACTAGCTGCGATGTCCTCTAGAACATCAGCAATTGATGTGACAGCTTCAATCCACTTTGCTGCGCTCGAATGTCTTTTTGCAACGATGTACCGTGACGCGTCATCGTCATCACTGAAATCGATATGGGCGACTGCTTTGGGAGTTGACTTGTCAGCCATTTTTCTGATCAGGGTGTAGGATTCCGCTCTAGGGTGGGTTGATTTAGGGTTAGAGTTTTGAAATGGAGATGATCGGTTCGCTTGGACAGAAGAGAGATGGGCTGGCACGCTCGACGAGGAGTAGTTTTGAGAAGTGAGAGGCAGTTAAATCAAAGGGCATTTTGGGGATTTTTTTAACATCGGGGTCACGTGGGAACGAGTTTTGGGGGCTAAAGAAATATAATAAATTCTTGTGGGGACTTTGGGATCGTTGAAAAAGTCTTTGGCGGGGTGGGGAGATACTTGTTAGGATTTTGGGGGCTAAAAGCAAGTTTCCCATTTCTAAATAAGACGTGTAGTGATCCTAGCTCCTAGTCTCCTACAAGAGCTTGCTAAGAGTGCCCTCCCTAGGGCTTTTCTCCCCATGGTAGTAATGGAGTGAGCTTTGCCACGACTCATGTCAACTTACCACGGGGATGTACTGATATAACTCGAATAGAGTATCCGTCAAAACTCATATCAAGTGAAATAATTTGTTATTAAGTATACAACAACAACAGTAAATGATACTAATAATTTGTTATTAGTATTATTTATTGTTATTGCTATTAAGGTCTTGGTCAACTTCGAGCCAGGTCGTCATTTCCTTGTTGCAGCCTACTTTCCAGCAGCCTAATTGGAAAGTGCCCCGGAAGAAACAAGGAAAGGGTAATGCGTCCCCACTAGAGTAGACTGGGATTTGGGAGTCAACTTTCTAAGTAACTCCTTATAATGCCTCCCAGAACAAATTCATCTCCATCTCCCAAACAAAAACAATGTCCCGAGCACCAGAATGCCACTCCATGGACATCAACTGCCCCGAGCAGCCGGTCGCCTCCCCCGGCGATGACCCCGCCGGAGATTGGATGAGCAATTCAAGAAGCACGCTCCTCGTCGTCATCACGCTCATCGCAACGCTCTCCTTCCAGCTCGGCGTCAACCCTCCAGGCGGATTCTGGCAGGATGACGTCAGTGGGCCCGAAGGCCACACTGCCGGCAACGCAATAATGAAGGACAAGAACCCTAAGAGATACTTAGCCTTCTCAGTTTTCTGCTGGTTGTGCTTCTACGAGTCCATGGTGCTTGTTTTGTGGTTGCTTAATGGAGCTAAGGTCAAGTCTAGAGGGTTCAAGGGGCTCTTTGTGTTCTGCTTTGCGAACTTGGTGTTCTTGTTTCTTGCTTCGCAAACGGGTGCTCATCTTCCTTGGGCTTTTGCGACATGGGCGCTTGTTATGGCTTGGGGAGCTTGGGTTGTGTACAAGAATTAGTGTGATGGTTTCACATGGAAGGAAATAATCTCAGCACATGCACTTAGCTCGCTTTAGTGTTTGTAATAGAATGTTCTGCTCACGGTTTTCTTCTTGTCCTCCGTTGTATTATAAAGAACATCGATCCTGATGTAAGTTCCCTTCGAAGTTAACATATTTCTAGATTCTCATTAAATAAAAAAACTAGTAGTTTAAATGCGATATTGAACTATCTCACTATTTCTAATGTAGCGGAGCAAATTTTTTGGTTTTGAAATTTTCATGATGTGATCATAATTTAGAATCTTTTTTTTTTTAATCTCAAGTCATACGTCTTGGACATAAAAAGAGCAACTTTAATACTTGTACGAACCCATTTGGCAAGGGGTTAAGAGAAGGGTTAAAGGAGTTTAACCCATCATTAACCATCAAAGCGGGTTTATTTGGAAAAAGGGTTAACAAATCATTTACAAGGGTTAATTAACCCTCATTTAGAGGGGTTAACAAATCCGCGTAAAGAGGAGGGTTAAGATTACTCTCTCGAAACTAGAAATGAAACTTTTATATATATATATATATATATATATATATATATATATATATATATATATATATATATATATATATATATATAGAGCAAGGCTCCTATGAACTTAAGTTCATAATGAATAGTGGTGCACCAACTTTTCTAACCACTCATCTTGCTTTGGGATCCGTGAAAGATATAAAGCCACTTTGAGATTTGTGCATCACAAATCTCAAGGCAAGATGAGTGGATAAAAAGTTGGTGCACCACTATTCATTATGAACTTAAGTTCATAAGGCATATAGAGCAAGGCTCCTATGAACTTAAGTTCATAATGAATAGTGGTGCACCAACTTTTCTATCCACTCATCTTGCTTTGGGATCCGTGAAAGATATAAAGCCACTTTGAGATTTGTGCATCACAAATCTCAAGGCAAGATGAGTGGATAAAAAGTTGGTGCACCACTATTCATTATGAACTTAAGTTCATAAGGCACTACTATATATAGAGCAAGGCTCCTATGAATTTAAGTTCATAATGAATAGTGGTGCACCAACTTTTCTAACCACTCATCTTACTTTGGGATCAGTGAAGATATAAAGGTCACTTTGAGATTTGCGCATCACAAATCTCAAGGCAAGATGAGTGGATAAAAAAGTTGGTGCACCACTATTCATTATGAACTTAAGTTCATAGGAGCCTTACTCTATATATAGCAAATCTCCTATAAACTTAAGTTTATAGGGAATAGTATACACCAACTTTTTTATCCATTGATGTTGCCTTTAGATTTGTGCTATCAAGAGATGCACAAATCTCAAAATGTGCTTCATATCTTTCATGGATCCCAAGACAAAGATCAATGGATAGAAAAGTTGGTGTATAACTATTCCCTATAAACTTAAGTTTATAGGAGATTTCTCTCTCTCTCTCTCTCTCTATATATATATATATATATATATATATATATATATATATATATATATATATATATATATATATATGTTTTATTTTAGGCCCATTTGTTTACTCATCTTTATCTCTAAGCCCATTAACTATTGTTTGTATCCTTTAACCCAAATAACTTTTTGTATTTGCCTATAAACCCAACTTCTAAAATACAACACTTGTATACGTGGGCCCCTCTAATAATTTCTTTAAATACCAATTATACCCTTTCATTATCTAATTAAGTGGGCCCCTTTAAAAAATAAAAAAAGCAAATAAAATGAGAAGAGAGAGAGAGAGAGGGGAACGGTACTGTTCTGCCTGCCTTTCTCTCTCTCTCTCCATTTCTCAATCATCTCTCTCTCTCTCTCTCCCCCCTTCCCTTTCTCTCTCTCCATTTCTCCATTTTAGTCAACCACTAATCAATTTCACATAATTTCATGTTATTATTTCACATTAATTATTTCACATTAATTTTTCATTATTATTCATGAATTCATAAAATTTGTTATATTTAATGAAAATAGTTAAACTTGATTTTTGTCAACCACTAATCTATTTCACATAATTTCATGTTATTATTTCACATTAACTATTTCACATTAATTTTTCATTTTATTCATGAAAATTATATCTCAATTTCAATTTAGGTTATCACGCTACACTTTCAGAGTATTATGCTACACTTTTCGGTTATCACGCTACACTTATAGGGTATCATGCTACACTTTCAGGTTATCACGCTACACTTTCAGCCTATCACGCTACACTTTCAGGGTATCATGCTACACATTCAAGGTATCACGCTACACTTTTAGGTTATCATGCTACACTTTCAGCCTATCATGCTACACTTTTAGCCTATCACGCTACACTTACAGGGTATCACGCTACACTTACAGGTTATCACACTACACTTTAGCCTATCACGCTACACTTTTAGCCTATCACTCTATATTTGATGAAACTTGATTTTAGTCAACCGCTAATCAATTTCACATAATTACATGTTATTACGCTACACTTTCAACCTATCACGGTACACTTTCAGGGTATCATGCTATACTTTCAGTCTATCACGCTACACTTATAAGATATCATGCTATACTTTCAGGATATGACCTTACACTTACTGAGTATCATGCTACACTTTCAGGATATGACGCTACACTTACTTAGTATCACGCTACACTTTCAGGATATGACGCTACACTTTTAGCATATTACGCTACACTTTCAGGATATGACGCTACACTTCGACCTATCCGCTACACTTCGGGTATCATGCTACACTTCGGGATATGACGCTACACTTTCGTGGTATCACGCTACACTTTCAGCCAATCACGCTACACTTACAAACAAGCTCCAAAAATGCAAAAAATATTCAACTTCTTCGGTCTAACAAACCGAGAACAATATGTTACACAGATATATATACACAAAATTGAGTAAAATCTGAGAATATTGCAAAATACGAGTAACACTAGCACTAACATGGTATGAGATTATCAAATTCTTTGGTCTAACAAATCGAGAACAATATATACACAAAAGTGAGCAAAATCTGAGAATATTGCATATAGCAGTTAGCTTGGCCGCACTCATAAAGCTGAGATTGATGGCATCTAGCATCCGGGGGACTTAGCTGGAGGTGAATGCTTAGATCATGCATTCAAAAGATATGTTGATCAAAGGAATATTAGACGAAATGTGCAATTAACCAAACTGAATCATATGCATACAACCCATAAGTGTTCAAGTCACAATGGGACATGGCACTTGTCCAAGCAAAGAGAACTGTTTTGCTCATATAATGAAAGCCTGGTTCATAAGAACCAATGCATATATAAGCACTCATTATAAACGTGAAGCTTTTACCACATATATACTGCTCATTGGACACCAAAAGAATGCTACAGATTTCAAACTAAAAATGAATAAATTTGAATCTGTAAACATGTACAAGTGTGCATCTATTTGTGAACATTACACTTATTTGGATATATGCGCAATTCCATGAGAAGTGAGTTTTACTACTAGTGACTTATTTGGATATATGCTATTCCTTGATGAAGTCTCTGAGAACTCCATGAAATGAATGATTTTCAAAATTTTAAACATAATAAGTCGCATTTTTGTGTAATTTACTATGTCACTGCATCCGTTATTATCCTAAAAATCAAGTGATAAATTGTAAGGATTGCATGCTATTTAAATAGGCAAATACATGAAAAGAGATGAAATGCAAATAGAGAAACCATAAATTCAACTGGAAAAGACAATTAATGAACAACAAACTCAACATTTAAGCGAACAATGCGGTTCGCGTTGATTTTGTGATTCGTGGCTTGGGGAATGCGGTTCGCGTTGATTTTGTGATTCGTGGCTTGGGGAATGCGGTTCGCGTTGATTTTGTGATTCGTGGCTTGGGGAATGCGGTTCGCGTTGATTTTGTGATTCGTGGCTTGGGGAATGCGGTTCGCGTTGATTTTGTGATTCGTGGCTTGGGGAATGCGGTTCGCGTTGATTTTGTGATTCGTGGCTTGGGGAATGCGGTTCGCGTTGATTTTGTGATTCGTGGCTTGGGGAATGCGGTTCGCGTTGATTTTGTGATTCGTGGCTTGGGGAATGCGGTTCGCGTTGATTTTGTGATTCGTGGCTTGGGGAATGCGGTTCGCGTTGATTTTGTGATTCGTGGCTTGGGGAATGCGGTTCGCGTTGATTTTGTGATTCGTGGCTTGGGGAATGCGGTTCGCGTTGATTTTGTGATTCGTGGCTTGGGGAATGCGGTTCGCGTTGATTTTGTGATTCGTGGCTTGGGGAATGCGGTTCGCGTTGATTTTGTGATTCGTGGCTTGGGGAATGCGGTTCGCGTTGATTTTGTGATTCGTGGCTTGGGGAATGCGGTTCGCGTTGATTTTGTGATTCGTGGCTTGGGGAATGCGGTTCGCGTTGATTTTGTGATTCGTGGCTTGGGGAATGCGGTTCGCGTTGATTTTGTGATTCGTGGCTTGGGGAATGCGGTTCGCGTTGATTTTGTGATTCGTGGCTTGGGGAATGCGGTTCGCGTTGATTTTGTGATTCGTGGCTTGGGGAATGCGGTTCGCGTTGATTTTGTGATTCGTGGCTTGGGGAATGCGGTTCGCGTTGATTTTGTGATTCGTGGCTTGGGGAATGCGGTTCGCGTTGATTTTGTGATTCGTGGCTTGGGGAATGCGGTTCGCGTTGATTTTGTGATTCGTGGCTTGGGGAATGCGGTTCGCGTTGATTTTGTGATTCGTGGCTTGGGGAATGCGGTTCGCGTTGATTTTGTGATTCGTGGCTTGGGGAATGCGGTTCGCGTTGATTTTGTGATTCGTGGCTTGGGGAATGCGGTTCGCGTTGATTTTGTGATTCGTGGCTTGGGGAATGCGGTTCGCGTTGATTTTGTGATTCGTGGCTTGGGGAATGCGGTTCGCGTTGATTTTGTGATTCGTGGCTTGGGGAATGCGGTTCGCGTTGATTTTGTGATTCGTGGCTTGGGGAATGCGGTTCGCGTTGATTTTGTGATTCGTGGCTTGGGGAATGCGGTTCGCGTTGATTTTGTGATTCGTGGCTTGGGGAATGCGGTTCGCGTTGATTTTGTGATTCGTGGCTTGGGGAATGCGGTTCGCGTTGATTTTGTGATTCGTGGCTTGGGGAATGCGGTTCGCGTTGATTTTGTGATTCGTGGCTTGGGGAATGCGGTTCGCGTTGATTTTGTGATTCGTGGCTTGGGGAATGCGGTTCGCGTTGATTTTGTGATTCGTGGCTTGGGGAATGCGGTTCGCGTTGATTTTGTGATTCGTGGCTTGGGGAATGCGGTTCGCGTTGATTTTGTGATTCGTGGCTTGGGGAATGCGGTTCGCGTTGATTTTGTGATTCGTGGCTTGGGGAATGCGGTTCGCGTTGATTTTGTGATTCGTGGCTTGGGGAATGCGGTTCGCGTTGATTTTGTGATTCGTGGCTTGGGGAATGCGGTTCGCGTTGATTTTGTGATTCGTGGCTTGGGGAATGCGGTTCGCGTTGATTTTGTGATTCGTGGCTTGGGGAATGCGGTTCGCGTTGATTTTGTGATTCGTGGCTTGGGGAATGCGGTTCGCGTTGATTTTGTGATTCGTGGCTTGGGGAATGCGGTTCGCGTTGATTTTGTGATTCGTGGCTTGGGGAATGCGGTTCGCGTTGATTTTGTGATTCGTGGCTTGGGGAATGCGGTTCGCGTTGATTTTGTGATTCGTGGCTTGGGGAATGCGGTTCGCGTTGATTTTGTGATTCGTGGCTTGGGGAATGCGGTTCGCGTTGATTTTGTGATTCGTGGCTTGGGGAATGCGGTTCGCGTTGATTTTGTGATTCGTGGCTTGGGGAATGCGGTTCGCGTTGATTTTGTGATTCGTGGCTTGGGGAATGCGGTTCGCGTTGATTTTGTGATTCGTGGCTTGGGGAATGCGGTTCGCGTTGATTTTGTGATTCGTGGCTTGGGGAATGCGGTTCGCGTTGATTTTGTGATTCGTGGCTTGGGGAATGCGGTTCGCGTTGATTTTGTGATTCGTGGCTTGGGGAATGCGGTTCGCGTTGATTTTGTGATTCGTGGCTTGGGGAATGCGGTTCGCGTTGATTTTGTGATTCGTGGCTTGGGGAATGCGGTTCGCGTTGATTTTGTGATTCGTGGCTTGGGGAATGCGGTTCGCGTTGATTTTGTGATTCGGGGCTCGAGAGATGAAATTTGTGAAGAAGAGGGAGAGAGGGAGAGTACGGTGGGAGTTGGGGATTGAAAGGGTATTTAGGATTTTACATCTTTTGTATAAATACAAGTGATATGCGTCTTGTATTTTGCAGATTGGGTTTAGAGACAAAAACAAGAAGATAATTGGGTTGGAGGATACATATAAAAGTTAATGGGTTTAGTAGTAAAGAGGAGTAAACAAATGGGCATTGAAATAAAACCCTATATATATATATATATATATATATATATATATATATATATATATATATATATATATATATATATATATATATATATATATATATATATATATTAAAGCCCCTATAAACTTAATCTAGTCTCCTACGAGAGCTTGCTAAGAGTGCCCTCCCTAGGGCTTTTCTCCCCAGGGTAGGAATGGAGTGAGCTTTGCCACGACTCATGTCCACTTACCATGGGGATGTACTGCTATAACTCGCATAGAGTATCCGTCAAAACTCATATCAAGTGAAATAATTTGTTATTAGCATACAACAACTGTTGTGAACGTGGGTGGGGGCCACCCACGTGGCCACGCGCAAACTGGCGCGACACAAAACTCCCCCCCCGGCTCGTTCCCTGCGCGACACAGAAATAAAAAAAGGGATATTTATTTTCCTATAAATAGGTATCTAAACCTAGGGTTTTTTTGTGTGTGAGAAGAGGGAGAGATCTAGGGTTTGGCAGCGGCTAGAGCAGAAGAAAAAAGAGAAAGCTTGGAGAGATTTTACAAGAGAGAGGTCAATTTCTTTTGGGTAAAAATCAAAGCTTTATCTTTGGGACGAGCTTGTGGATTGTACAAGTCGTCGGTGTTCTTCTTCATAGTAGAATCTCCCCTCACCCCCTCCCGTGGACGTAGACAAGTTTGCCGAACCATGTAAATCTCGTGTCTTTACTGTTTACTGTGTGTTGGCTATTGTTTGTAGGTTCCCTTAATTCAGTTCTAGAACTGTTGAGAGGAAGAGTGGATATCTCACTTTGTTGAGATATTTACTTTCTATTCTTGTTTCCTTCGCGAAACGAGAATATACCAGGGCCTTCTCTCAGGTGATATCGCTTCCGCGGCATGTGGGCGTGTCTCTGCGCTCAACAATTGGTATCAGAGCTGTTATTCAGTTTGAAAGTGGTGTAGCTTCTGGTTTGAGGTGGTGCTCGGTAATTTCTGAGAGAAGCGGATTTATTAATACAAATGGAGAATAGCGTCTACCAGTAAATCGGTCAAAGTGGGAAAATACGAGATTGAAAAGTTCAATGGGAAGAATGATTTTTCCTATTGGAGGATGCAGATGAAAAACTCATTGATTTCGCAAAAATTGCACAAGGCTTTGGCTGAAAAAGAGAAGAAGCACAAGGATATGTCTGATGAGGATTGGGATGAGCTGGATCTGGAAGCACGGGCGTCGATTATCCTATGCCTTGAAAGGGATGTAGCTTTCTTGGTAGATGGAGAGGAAACGGCTGCGGGCGTGTGGTTGAAGTTAGAAAGTACCTTCATGATGAAGAGTCTGACGAACCGGATCTATTTAAAATCTAAATTGTATACTTGCAAGATGGAGGAGGGCTCATCAATCCGGGAATACATCAACAAGTTTGATAGGATCATATCAGACTTAAAAGACATAGACGTGAAAGTTGAAGATGAGGATCAGGCGCTTCTACTACTTCTGTCTCTGCCGAAGTCTTATGAGAACCTGGTGCAAACACTGATGCTTGTAGGAGACTATTTGACGATGGATAAGACTAGAACGGCGCTTCTAGTGGATGATCTTTGAAAGATTGCAATCAGTGACATGACTACTGGTGGTAACAAAGAACAAGCGCAGGGATTGTTTGCTAGAGAAAGGAGCAATGAGCGAGGAAAAGGCAAGGGAGGAAAGTCTAGATCTAAATCGAGACCTCTTGCGGGAAAATCTTGTTTCAAATGCGGTGAAGTTGGGCATTTCAAGGTCGACTGTTCAAATAAGAGAGTAGGTAGAAAGAAGAACAACAACAAGACTGAGAGAAGAGAGGGTAAGGAAGAGGTGAGTTACGTTTCAAAGGAAGGGAGCGATAAGGAGTGCTATGTCGTCACGGATGGCGAGGATATCTCCGAAAAGTGGATACTTGATTCTGGTTGCTCTTACCACATGTGTCCAAATAGAAAGTGGTTTACTACCTACAGAGGCATTGATGGTGGAACCGTATTGATGGGGAACAACCATGCTTGTAAAACGGTGGGGCTAGGTAATATCAAGATCAAGATGCATGATGGAGTGGTCCGAATCTTGACGGATGTGAGGCATGTTCCCAACTTGCGGAAGAATCTTATCTCAGTCGGTGCATTGGACTCCGACGGTTGCAGAATTATTACGAAGAACGGAGTGCAGAAGGTTGTTCGGGGTTCCCTTGTAGTGATGAAGGGTGTTCGTCACGGTAATTTATATACTCTCTCAGGTACGACGGTGACGGGAGATACAGCGGTTGGAACTGAAGGAAGTGGTGGAGACCCATGTGAGCATACAAGGTTATGGTATAGGCGGCCTGGGCACATGTCAGAGAAGGGTCTAGTTCTGCTTGGTAAAGAGGGTCTGCTGAAGAATCTGAAGAAACCTAGCATGGATTTTTACGAGGATTGTGTGTATGGAAAGGCACACAGGGTTTAGTTTCTGAGAAGTAAGTCTAAGAGCAGAGGGATACTAGATTATGTGTACACAGATATTTGGGGTCCGGCTCAGACAACTTCTAAGGGTGGTTCCAAATATTTTATCTCGTTCATAGATGACTATTCAAGGTATGCTTGGATTTACTTTCTGAAGCATAAGAATGAGGTGTTCGAGACATTCAAGAAGTGGAAAGCAATGGTTGAGAACAGGACGGGAAAGAAATTGCAGACTCTGAGATCTGATAACGGTACAAAGTATACAGATGGTGCTTTCAAGGAGTTCTATGATCAGGAGGGAATTATTCGACACTGGACAGTCAGGTCAACACTACAGAAGAATGGGATCGCAGAGAGACTGAACCGAACATTGCGGGAGAAAGCAATGAGAATGTGATCATACGCTGGATTGGGCAACGAATGGTGGGCAGAAGCGGTGGCTACATCTTGTTACATTGTGAGCCGTTCACCACATTCGACATTGGATGGTGATACACCCTATAAGGTGTGGTCAAGGGAGCATGCAGATTATGATAGGCTCAGAATTTTCGGATGTACCGCCTACTATCACATCAACGAGGGAAAGCTTGACGCGAGGGCCAAGAAGATAATATTCTTGGGATATGCGAAGGGCGTAAAAGGCTACCGCCTTTGGTGTACGGAAGATTCGAAGTTCGTGATCAGTAGGGATGTTACCTTTGATGAGAAATCCATGATTGCTAGGGCGCCCAAGGATGATGGTGTTAGGACTGTTGAGATTTCTAAGTCTCAGGTTATTGAAATAGAACCTAAAGATCAACCAGGTTCTAGTCGTGTTCAAGTGGGAACTCAGGTAGATGATGAGCTTGAGCAGGAGGAGGTTCAGCAGGAGAATACACAGGCACTACAACAACAGCAGCTCGAGGATAGTTTGGCTTCCACTAGGCCAAGACGAGCATACAAGCAGGTACAGAAGCTGGGGCTGATCAACCCCTGAAGCACTATGGGCAGGTTAATTTGGTTGAATACACACTCTCGGTGGAGGAGGACGAGCCGGTCTCCTTCAAGAAAGCTATTCGGGACAAGGATAGTGAGATTTGGTTAGCTGCGATGGAGGAAGTGATGGAATCTCTTCGGAAGAACCAAACATGGGAGGTGGTCCCATTACCCGTAGGAAGAAAAGTTATTGGTTGTAAGTGAGTGTATAAAAGAAAGAAAGATCTTTCAGAGCTCGGTGGCACAAGGTACAAGGCGAGGTTAGTGGCTAAGGGTTTTGCACAGAAAGAGGGTGTGGATTACAATGAGATCTTTTCTCCGGTGGTGAAACACGCTTCTATTCGGGTGCTATTTAGTATTGTTGCTCTTGGTGATCTTAAGCTGGAACAACTCGATGTTAAAATGACCTTCTTGCACAGAGACTTGGATGAAGAGATCTACATGCATCAATCTGAGGGCTACAAGGTTGAGAACAAGGAGCATCATGTGTGTCCTTTGAAGAAGTCACTGTATGGATTGAAGCAATCTTCCCGACAGTGGTACAAGCAATTTGACTCCTTCATGCTGAAGCAAGGGTTTTCCCGAAGCGACTATGATTGTTGCGTTTACATTCGGAAGCTTCGTGGAGGTAATTATATCTATCTCCTTTTATATGTGGATGACATGCTTATTACTTCTAAGAGCAGGGTGGAGATAGATAGGCTGAAATCTCAACTTGGTGAAGAGTTCGAGATGAAGGACTTGGGCGCTGCTAAGAAAATACTGGGTATGGAGATTAGAAGAGAGCCGGCGAACCGGCGATTATTCTTGAGTCAGAAGGGCTACATAGAGCGGGTGATCCTGAGGTTCGGCATGCAAAGTGCTAAGTCGGTGGTGACTCCATTGGCTCCACACTTTAGGCTTTCTGGTAAACAATCTCTCCCTACAGTGAAAGAGAAGGCGCACATGGAGCGTGTTCTCTATGCTAGTACAGTTGGCAGCTAAATGTACGCAATGGTGTGTACACGCCCAGATATTTCACAGGCGGTCAGTGTGCTCAGTAGACTCATGGCGAATCCGGAAAAGGCGCATTGGGAAGCAGTGAAGTGGGTCCTGAGGTACTTAAACGGTACCGTTAATACGAGTCTGTGTTTTGGTGGAGAAACATGTCAGATTGATGGGTTTGTGGACTCTGATTATGCGAACGATCTAGATAGACGGCGATCAACTACTAGTTATGTATTCAGGATACATGGGGCTCCGGTTAGTTGGCGATCGATGTTACAGGCTACAGTGATACTTTCTACTACAGAGGCTGAGTACATGGCCATGGCAGAGGGAGTGAAGGAAGCATTGTGGTTGTGGAAGCATTGTGGTTGTGGGGTCTTTTAGATGATTTGGGGATTGAGCAGGAGAACGTAAACTTGTGGTGCGACAGTCAGAGTGCAATTCACTTGGCGAAGAATCAAGTTTATCATGCTCATACCAAGCATATCGATGTCAGGTTTCATTTCGTGCGAGATGTCATAGAGGAAGGCGATGTTTCTCTCATGAAGGTGCACAGGAATGAGAATCCCGCAGACATGTTAACCAAGGTGGTCACAGGTAGCAAGTTTAAGCATTGCTTGGACTTGCTTCATATCAGCCCCCAAGAGGGCATGGCCCTTCGGGGAGGTGATGGGGTGAGATGGAGATTACATAAAGAATTGCAGAACTACGATTAGCTTGATCCCGGTAGGGTACGTAGGCAAACATGGTATAATGGTGCAGCTGGATTGGCCTGGATTGGCTGATGGAAATCTCTCTAGTAATGTTCGCGGTGTTCTTCTGGTGTTCGTCCAAATTTTGAGGTTTATCAAATGATGTACGAGGTGGAGAATTATTGTGAACGTGGGTGGGGGCCACGTGCATGTAGCATAAACCAGCGACACAAAACTCCCATGGCTCATTCCTGTGACACGAAACAAAAAGGATATTTATTTCCCTATAAATAGGTATCTAAACCTAGGGTTTTTTTTGTGTGTGAGAAGAGGGGGAGATCTAGGGTTTGGCGGCGGCCAGAGCAGAAGAAAAAAGAGAGAGCTTGGAGAGATTTTATACGAGAGAGGTCAATTTTTTCTGGGTAAAAATCAAAGCTTTATCTTTGAGACGAGCTTGTGGATTGTACAAGTCGTCGGTGTTCTTCTTCATAGTAGAATCTCCCTCACCCTCCGTGGGCGTAGATAAGTTTCTTAGAACCACGTAAATCTCGTGTCTTTCTTGTTTCTTGTGTGTTGGCTATTGTTTGTAGGTTTCCTTGATTGATCCTAGAAGCTGTTGAGAGGAAGAGTGGATATCTCACTTTGTTGAGATATTTGCTTTCTATTCTTATTTCCTTCGCAAACGGGAATATACCTCGTTCTCTCAGATATCGCCTGCGGGCGTGGGCTGTTCGCCAACAACAACAATAGTAAATGATACTAATAATTTGTTATTAGTATTATTTATTGTTATTGCTATTAAGGTCTTGGTCAACTTCGAGCCAGGTCGTCATTTCGTTATTGCAGCCTACTTTCCAGCAGCCTAATTGGAAAGTTCCCCGGCAGAAACAAGGGAAGGGTAATGCCTCCCAGAACAAATTCATCTCCATCTCCCAAACAAAAATAATGTCCCGAGCACCAGAATTCCACTCCAAGGACATCAAGCGCCCGGCGTAGGTCGCCTCCCGTCGATGACCCGCCGGAGATTGATGAGCAATTCAAGAAGCACGCCTCGCCGTCATCACGCCATCGCAACGCTCTCCTTCCAAATGGCCAACCCTCCAGCGGATTCTCGCGAACGACGCCGGGCCCAAAGGCCACATTGCCGGCAACGCAATAATGAAGGACAAGAACCCTACGAGATACTTAGCCTTCTCAGTTTTCTGCTGGTTGTGCTTCTACGAGTCCATGGTGCTTGTTCTGTGGTTGCTTAATGGAGCAAAGGTTAAGTCTAGAGGGTTCAAGGGGCTCTTTGTGTTCTGCTTTGCGAACTTGGTGTTCTTGTTTCTTGCTTCGCAAACAGGTGCTCATCTTCCTTGGGCTTTTGCTTAAGAGACGTCCAGATCATCGATGTCGTCACTTGACCATCGATGGTCGCTCAACACCATCGATGGTCAAGAGCCACCATCAATAGTAAAGACGGCTAATGCGAATTTCAGGTTTTAATCTCAGTCGTTTGTTGCACATCAAACCTTTATCCTCTCCTATATTTTGGGGTATTCTTTCTTGACTACAGTCATCGATGGTTGACTGTAGTCCATTGATGGTTCGATTTCTCATTTCTAGAAAATACAGATTGTTGAGTGTAGTCCATCAATGATCTATGGACCATCGATGGTTAATGGCTGAAATCAACTGTTTACTAAAAAGAGGAATTTAAAATAATACTTATTCAGAAGTGGCAATTTTATACATTGCAGCCTTGTAATATAAAAGTAGTATAACTTTATAGTCTAAATAGCTAGATAAATATACGTGTTAACCTTGTATCGATGGCACTCGTCGACCGTCCTATCTGCAGTAGCATTATTCACAATATTTCCTGCTCAATAATTAAAATAAATTAGCAAATAGAATACAAAAATTTCAATCATTTCCAAAAATGGACAGCTACACTACAACAAAAATTGTATTTATCTACACTTATTTTATGACACATATAAAAGTGTTATTTTATTTACAAAAGATTAAACAATAGTGACACATATAAAAAGTGTAGCAAATCACGACACATATTTGTGTCATTAGATATACAATTAAATATAATTGAAAAAGGCTAATAGTCCAACATGGATTGTGAGAAGGTCTATTAATGGGTTTAAATAAATCTTAGATTTTAATTATAATGATGATTAAACATTTGTGATAGTGTATAAGCTAAAAAGCTCCATAGTTAAGTGTGCTTTGGTGAGAGTAATCCTAGAATGGGCGACCTTCTGGGAAGTTATAGTGTTGAATGATGATACTCTTTATATTTTTAATGGTCTAGGCATAGCTATATATGTCACCACTCTGGACCATATATGTGTCACGAGTTTTGTGACACTTGTATGTGTCAGCATGCTCGACATATATATGTGTTGTGACTTTGTCACATATTCGCACATGTGTAGAAAGACGCTCTCCACACATGCTCTAACCGTGCTTTTCTCGGGACCGGCCCGGGCTCAGGCCTGGCCAGGTCCTGGTCGAAAACCAATTTGGACAGCCCTAGCTGTGAATGCAAGTTGGTCCTTTTTCTTTTTCTTTTTCGTCGGCATGGTGCTTTGCTTATTAGGATGAACTCGGAGTCAATTTACATGGAAAGCAATTGGATAAGGAGTGGCGGAGCCATGTACCATGGGGTAGTTGAGGCAATAAATTATACATATAATATAATACAATGTTTGTAAATCCACTAATATCTATTCATTAATACATTTCGGCATTAACGGAAAAGACATTTTACAATTGTCATTGATGAGTTTTCATATTTTGAAATCTTTGTACAATCAATTCATTATTAATCATTGTAAATACACCTCTTTCAAATACTACCTTCAATAAACTACAAATAATGAAATAAATAAAAATAAATTATGAAATATGACATCCTAATACTGATTTAAGATCGGTCAATATTGAGACCATGTGTGGCATAATAAATTTGATCTATTTTGATAATTTCAAGAGCACGTCTTTTGTTCATTATGCAATAGCAAGGAGTTATGTATTACTAGTTATAATCAATAGTCAACACTTCTAATAAAAAAAATAATTATTAACAGTCATCTAATTTTAGAGTTTTGGTGTAATGGTATTTAAGATGGTATCCGAGCAACTCAGGTTCAAATCTTACTGACCAAGAATTTAATGCGGATTTAAAGTAATTGATACTGCTGCTTGAGCTCAGATTTCAGCCCATAAAAAAGATGCTCAATCTGCCAGACCATGTTAAAATATAAAACAATAATCCTCACAATAACTTTGGAGTTTTGGCATATTAATGCATGGTTGGGTGATTTAAGACTTCCTAAACATAACCATATTTTGATCGTTCCTTGTTATATCACAAGCATTGATCTCATGCAACTTTTTTTTTAATGGAATCTTATAGCAAGGAGAATGGTATTTAGTAAGAACGAGGACCTATAGGAGAGACTGGGCCTATGAATTGCAGCCCATCTTGCGCGATCTCGTTGCTGGAGTTTTGTTAACGATTGGAGTCATAAGTATGGTAAATTACACTAAACACCCATGAAACGTTTAGTATTTTGCAGTACACCTCCAATAACTTTCAAATTCACACTAAACCCCCAATAATTTATTTGGAATTGAAAAAAACCTAATAACTTTCTGATTTTTGTAGATAACCCCCATAAATTAGAACAAAAAAACATCATATATAAAAAGACATTTTGAAAATTAGTGGGGGTTTAGTGTAATTTACCCAAAATATGTTGGGGGTATTCTGCAAAAGTTATTGGGTTTTAGTGTATTTTTGAAAGTTATCGGGGGTTTACTGCAAAAATTTTGAAGTCGTGGGAGGGTTGAGAGTTATAATTTTATGTTCTAACATGCTCTCCTAGGTTGAGTGCCCTTTTTGTGGATAAAAATATGGACTCACACTGTGATATCAATTATTTCTAAAGTCCGCTTTAAATTCATGACCAATATGTATGTAAGAATTGAACTTGAGTTGCTCTGATACCATCTTAGAACATAAATTTTAACTCACAAAACATGATCATATCTTTAAAGTTTTGATGCAATGGCAGTAATTCAGAGTAACCCAACTTCAAATCCCTGGGCCATGTATCTAAAAGCATATTCTATGGTGTTAAGGAGAAAAGAAATTCCTACAAGGATCCTCTGTGGAAATTTCAAATTGGCCATTATGAGGTAGGAGATAATTTGATACATTTTTCCTAACATTAATATTAATATCTTGTGGTTAATAACATCTACCATGAAGTTTTTGCAATAATAAGATGTTGTTTCATGAATTTCTAAATAAGACGTGTAGTGATCCTAGCTCCTAGTCTCCTTAAAGAGCTTGCTAAGAGTGCCCTCCCTAGGGCTTTCCTCCCCATGTTAGGAATGGAGTGAGCTTTGCCACGACTCACGTCCACTTACAATGGGGATGTACTGCTATAACTCGCAGTAAATGATACTAATAATTTGTTATTAGTATCATTTATTGTTTTTGCTACTAAGGTCTTGGTCAACTTTAAGCCAGTTCGTTATTTGACACCGCTCCTGCGCTTGCAAGAGGAACAGAGCCCACCTATCGACCGAATTGCTTTAGAACGTCCACCTTAAAGAGCTTCCCTCGCCTATAGGTTTTTTTATCCCCGGCGCACAGAAAGAATCGCAAGGATTTGAAAGCAGCCCGACGGGGTTCTCACGTTTATTCAAAAAGGTTAGATTCGTAAGTGGCTAATCCATTCCGGATGGTCATTTTCTCTAGCCTTTCGGCTTCCGCTCCTACTTCGTAAGGAAGTTTAGTCCCTTCTTCCCTTGCTACTGACTTTGCTAGCTTTCGGTTTACCTTGTGACTACGGTGGGAATGCTTGCTTGATTAAGAAGAAACTCCGATTCCTATGAGTCCTCCTGCCCACTCTTCAATCTCGTCTTTCAAAATAATAGGAAAACAACCTCTTTTTTCAGATAATTTCTTTTTGAAAGAATAGACTGTAGATTCGGATTAGTGACAAGGGACCTAGCTAGGCTCCTAGTCTTTATCCCAGAGATGTCCCTGCCCTTTCGATCTTATAAACAAATTGCCCATCATTTGCACATCGATACGTGCCTGCTACGCTTCCTCCTTGTCGGCCTAATCCGCTATCTTATCTGCTTCTGTTCTTGGCATCTAGATAATATCTGTGTCAAAGCAAAGAGCTTATTCGAGAACAAGCCCTTCTTTCACAAACAACCTATCTGCTCTTCCTGGTGCTCTCACTTCCTTGCTTCGAGGAGCATAATGCATAGTATAACAAGGGGGGACAGGGATGTGGATATCACTACTATTGATTAACCGGTGTCAGTTGCTTTAGCAGCTCCCTCTGGGCATCCACCCGCAAAGAGAAGAGCTGATTCTGCCCATCTATGAATCTAAACCTCCCGAGCAGCTTGCATTGGTCTTCAGTTATCCAGAGCAGTGGTCTTAAGCATGTAAGTCCAAAACGTCTAAAGCATGTGTTGTGCGCAGCAGAAATTTCGGCAGCACCTCTGCCGAACAATAGCCACAACAAGAGAGTAAGATCCACAACTTAATCCCCGTCTCACCAAGAAAATAAGAATCTGAAGCAAATATCTCAACAAAGTGGGATATTTACTCTTACTCTCATCAGTTCTAGGACTGACCTGTCGAGGGAACCTAAACAAGCTATTACAAATCTCAACAGCAAAAATACCAATTTTACGTGGTTCGGCAAATTGCCTACGTCCACGGGGCAAGGAGGGGAGAGATTTTACCATTAGAGAGAAAAAAAATATAAATAGGGTTTACAATCACTCAAGATCTCACAAATAAACCCTCAAACCAAACTCTCAAATCTCTCACAAATTCTCTCTCAAACGACGGCTCAAAAACTCTCAATTTTCGGCCTCCCAAAACCCTACCTTCAGCCTGCCTAACCCTAAAATATACTGTATATATATATATAGGGAAGAGCAGCCGCGTTTTTTTTTTTCTCACGCGGAGAAGTGGCCCCCACAAAACCGGAGCAGCCGCGTTTTTTTCCTCACGTGGAGAAGTAGCCCCCACAAAACGCGTCCCACACGTTTTCTCCAATAATTCTCCACATCGGTGAAGTTTCCCAAAACTGAGCCGATACCAAACAATCAAATATCCCACTTGTTGCGTCTAGGACGAAGTGGAATAAATCCATGACAACGGACTCAATCCACAACAAGTCGGGAACCCAAACGAGAGTTTAAACAATCTCCTCCCCATCAAAATCAACACAAACTGAGCCGACACCAATACCAAATAACCGTCTCACTTGTTGCACCCAGTACGAAGTGAAACCATTCACGACAACGGACCCAATCAACAACAAGTCGAGACCCAAATGAGAATACGAATATTCTTCGATCATCGGTATCAATTCACCAAATCGGCTGCATCAAAACTGACTGCCTACGTATCCTCTTGCCCAAAGAATCAAGCCTTCACGTAGTTCACCCAAATGGCCTCAAAGGCCTTCAATCAACTAGAAGAGTTTACAACCCTTCTCCAATATTATGATCAAATCTGCGGCTGATAGCTTTCCTAATGGCCCCAAAGTGAAACAAACCAAACGCCTTCACCTGAGGTGAGCCAACGGCCATAACCGAATCCAAACTATGTCCATCAGCTGCATTCGAATCAACCAACTCATCATCTGCATCCACAACAACATGATCCCCAATCTGTGTCACCTCAGCTGGAATCCCAAACGATGCAGTATGATCTGGAGAACGTGGAGGAATCTCCACCCAACGTGAAGTAGCATCACCCTTCACCCGCTGCGATGTCCCAACGATCTGGTCACCACTCTCCACCTGCTGAGAGTTAAAAGTGACATACCTGCTCAGA
Organism: Asparagus setaceus; assembly: GCA_012295165.1. Lineage (NCBI taxonomy): Eukaryota > Viridiplantae > Streptophyta > Magnoliopsida > Asparagales > Asparagaceae > Asparagus > Asparagus setaceus. The sequence goes on from CM022709.1 coordinate 7,465,589, forward strand.
ACAAAATCAGAGTCTCCCGAACATCTGAATTCCTAATGTGCAATCGGATCAAATCTCACATCCTCGATGTGACCAAATGCTGGGCAACCAAACATCCGACGCAACCCAAAATCTAAAGCAGCTCCACCAGATCCAAAATCCCCAAACGCAGTAGTCAACGACCTATGACTAAGATGACCCAAATTTGTCGAAGCCCGAATACCAAAGCCAATGCTCGACATCAAACGCCGATCCTCCTCCAGAAAGGAACGACCCACCAAATTTATCATCTCATCTCGTCGCCCCAATGTTTCCTTTCCAATGAAGTGTCTTCAACTGCCATGAGCTCGGCACAAATGCAAAAAAGAATTCCTACCACCAACTGAACGACGTATTCCCTTTCTGTCAATACACTTCTTCAACTTGTTATCGACTACTAGGACTTCAACCCAACGGGACTTGGTTGCAACCCACAAATGCCTAGAATAGTCACTAACAAAGAAAATCAAATACCGATTATGTCCCAATGATGCCTCTTGGAAAGTCCCCCAAATGTCTGAATGAACACCACCTAAAAGACCCCTCACTATAGGAGTGCTGAACTTCATCTCGGTCTTCTTGCTCATACCAACGTGCTCACAGGACTTTCAATTGCAGGTCAAAGCACTCCTTACCAAACAATGCACGGCACTAATAAATAAATATCCTAGCCTCAACAATCGCCACAGTCTAACCAAATCCAAAGAAGTTGTCAGCTCCTCACCAATCATCGTGCTTCCAATCAAATAATACAAATTCTTCTGTCTGACGCCCTTCATCATAACCATGGACCCCTTCGTGACCTTAAGAGTTGCATTCTCCAAGATCACCTGATAACCAGCTGCTTCTAAAGTTCCAAGGGAAATAATATTCTTCGTCATCTGCGGAACGAACCTTACTTCCTTCAACTCCCGAATCACCCCGTCACACATACGGATTCGAACTGTACCAATACCACCAATAGGACATACATGATCATTACCCATGAACACGACATCCCCTCTTTCCAACTCCTCAAAGCTGGAGAACCAATCCCTCCTAGGGCAAATATGGTATGTAGCTCCCGAATCCATCAACCACTCCGTAGAGTCGGTATAACAAATTGACGGTAATGCGGATAACGAATAGCCTGAAGAATCTGAATCTGAATTGTTGCCAACAGCTTTAACAACATTCACCTTTGAAGCTTGTACAGCTTTCCCTTTATTCTTCCCGGCTTGATCTATCAATTTTGGGCACTCGTTCTTCCAATATCCCTCTTCTTTACAGAAGCGATACTGGTTCCTACCAACACTCTTATGGCCACCTCTATTCTTCGATTTTGAGCGGTTGGACTGCCAATGGTTTGGAGTACGGCCTTGAACTACTAATGCATCTCCCGATGCCTTCTCGGAGGGTTCACTATCACTCTTTCTCAACTCATAATTTATTAATTCTGAGATCACCTCCTTATAACCAACAGTAGTTCTCCCATTTATCATAGTGAGGACAAACGTGCCGTAATCATCCTCCGGTAACGAACACAAAAGCAGTACCACCTTGTCTTCATCCTCAATCTTGATTTTCACATTGGCCATATCTGAAAGTAACTTCGTGAAGTTATTAACATGCTCCCTAATGGAAACTCCCCTCTTCATCTTGAACTGGTAACACTTCCTCTTCAAGTGAGGCCGATTCTCAATGCTCTTAGTAAGATACTTTTCATTGAGCGTTTCCCATAGTCTCTTCGCGGACCTCTCATTCATCTCATCATAAATAAGATCCTGCGTCAAGCACGACCGAATAACTCCACAAGCTCTGCTATTCATCTTCTTCCAAACCTTATCATCCATATCTTCAGGTTTCTCTTGTAACTCAAGAGTCTCCTCTAAATTTTGCGCATCCAACGCATCCATCACCTGGCATCTCCACAAACCGAAATTGATCTTGCCGTCGAACTTCGGAACATCAATCTTTGTACTATTGATGCTCAGACTTTGTATCGCCTTCGTAAGAGATGATCCCGATGTGCTTGTTTCACCCATGTTGTAGATCTAACTCTTCCAATAAGAATTCTTCAGCGAATCCTTCAAACAAGCCCCAAGTCAAAACCCGGAAGCTCTGATACCACTTGTTGTGCGCAGTGGAAATTTCGGCAGCACCTCTGCCGAACAATGGCCACAATAAGAGAGTAAGATCCACAACTTAATCCCCGTCTCACCAAGAAAATAAGAATCTGAAGCAAATATCTCAACAAAGTGGGATATTTATTCTTCCTCTCATCAGTTCTAGGACTGACCTGTCGAGGGAACCTAAACAAGCTATTACAAATCTCAACAGCAAAAACATTAATTTTACGTGGTTCGGCAAATTGCCTATGTCCACGGGGCAAGGAGGGGAGAGATTTTACTACTAGAGAAAAAGAGAATACAAATAGGGTTTACAATCACTCAAGATCTCACAAATAAACTCTCAAACCAAACACTCAAATCTCTCACAAATTCTCTCTCAAACGACGGCTCAAAAACTCTCAATTTTCGGCCTCCCAAAACCCTACCTTCAGCCTGCCTAACCCTAAAATATACTGTATATATATATAGGGAAGAGCAGCCGCGTTTTTTTTCTCACGCGGAGAAGTGGCCCCCACAAAACGCGTCCCACGCGTTTTCTCCAACAGCATGTCATGCTCAAGACTTAGGAAGTAGATTCAAGAAATGGGAGAAGGCGTTGGTGACAAAGCTATCTCGTCCGTCAATTAACGAGAAAGAAGCCGTCACTCCGGCGAGGCAATCCTTCCATCTCCAATCATGTGGTGGATGTCAAGACCAAAGTACCGACCCAAAGGTGGTATGGATATAAAAGAGTCTAATAGGGGACACACTATGCTATCATCAATAGCTGCCTCTCTCTCACTATAGTGCATTGGGACCCCATGAAATTGCAAAAATAATTTCGTGTTGAATGCCGATACATTATGAATGATGGTATGGATGGTATCATTATCATAAAAAAGGCTAGTAGCAGCATCCTTGATTGACGAAAGAGTCTGAAAGAGATATAGGATTTACGAGACTGTCTGAGTCAGATAGACGAGAGAGTCTGATTCGAATGCCAGTCTACTTTCCGCCTGCTGGAAGTAGGAGATAGGATAAGTACCAAAACCCGCCTTTGAAGGCCCTGAGACTAAGATATTAGCGGAATAGACATGTAAAATAGCTATAAAAGTCTCAACCCCGGGTTTAAGAAATAAAAGTCTCGACTAAATTTCCTTGTTGAAGGCTACTTTCCAGCAGCCTAATTAATTGGAAAGTGTCTCGGCAGAAACAAGGGAGGGGTAATGCGGCCCCACTAGAGTAGACTGGAACTTGGGAGTCAACTTTCTAAGTAACTCCTTATAGTGTCTCCCTGAACAAAGTCATCTCCATCTCCCTTATCTGTCTCTCTCTCAACCTCTACCCAAGCAAAAACAATGTCCCGAGCACCAGAATCCCACTCCATGGACATCAACTGCCCCGAGCAGCCGGTCGCCTCCCCCGGCGATGACCCCGCTGGAGATTGGATGAGCAATTCAAGAAACATGCTCCTCGTCGTCATCACGCTCATCGCAACGCTCTCCTTCCAGCTCGGCGTCAACCCTCCAGGCGGATTCTGGCAGGACGACGTCAGCGGGCCCGAAGGCCACACTGCCGGCAACGCGATAATGAAGGACAAGAACCCCAAGAGATACTTAGCCATCTCAGTTTCCTGCTGGTTGTGCTTCTCTGAGTCCATGGTGCTTGTTTTCTTGTTGCTTTATGGAGCTAAGTTCAAGTCTATATGGTTCAAGGGGTTCTATGTGTTCTTCTTTGCGACCTTGGTGTTCTTGTTTCTTGCTTCACAAACGGGTGCTCATCTTCCTTGGGCTTTTGTTACATGGGTGCTTGTTATGGCTTGGGGAACTTGGGCTGCGTACAAGAATTAGTGTGATGGTTTCACATGGAAGGAAATAATCTTAGCACGTTCACTTAGCTCGCTTTAGTGTTTGTAATAGAATGTTCTGCTCACGGTTTTCTTCTTGTCCTCGGTTGTATTATAAAGAACATTGATCCTGATGTAAGTTCCCTTCGAAGTTAATATATTTCTAGATTTTCAATAAATTAAAAAAAACTATTAGTTTAAATGCGATATTGAGCTATCTCACTATTTCTAATGTAGCGGAGCAAATTTTTGGTTTTGAAATTTTCATGATGTGATCATAATTTGGAATCTTTTTTTTTTTTTAATCTCAAGTCATACGTCTTGGACATAAAAAAGAACAACTTTAATACTCGTACGAACCCATTTGGCAAGAGGTTAAGAGAAGAATTAAAGAATTTAACCCATCATTAACCATCGAAACGGGTTAATTTGGTAAAAAGGTTAACAAATCATTTACAAGGGTTAATTAACCCTCATTTAGAGCGGTTAACAAATCCTCGTAAAGAGGAGGGTTAAGATTACTCTCTCGAAACTAGAAATGAAACTTTAATATATATATATATATATATATATATATATATATATATATATATATATATATATATATATATATATATATATATATATATATATTCTCATATATTGCAGTCGTGCCTTGAGAAACCAACTTAGATGGGGGCTTTTTGAAAAAACCCATTCGAGATGAGCTCAACCGCAAAAAATAAATATCTCTCTCTCCCCTTTTCTCCGCTGCGTTGCCCCTCTCCTGTGATCCCCATCTCTCTCTCTCTCTCTCTCCGTTCCCCTCTCGCCCGACCTCCCCCATCTCTCTCGAGATCCCCGGCTTGCGTTCCCCCCTCGCTCTCTCGAGTTCGCCCAGATCCGCCGACCTCCCCCCCTCGCTCTCTCGAGTTCGCCCCAGATCCTGTTCCCCCCTCGCTCTCGAGATCCCCGGCCCGCCTTCCCCTGGCCGTCGAGATCCCCAGAGCTGACCGGCCACCTCCTCCCGTGACCCCTCCTCATGAGATCCGGGTTATTGAATTGAATCCAGATTTAACTAATTTTGTTATGTTGATAAGATATTTTCTCACAATTAGGCATTGACTTAATAATTTTCGTATGATTGATGTCTGTCTATATGTTTCCATCTTAGCAAGTTCAGACGAATTTTCTAAACTGGTTTGGATCTAATTCTTGTTAATTATAAGATTATGTTGGTTAGCTTGATAATTACAAGATTATGATGGTTAGCTTGGTAATTACAAGATTATGGGTGCGAAAAACTAAATTGGAAATTAAGCAATATCTCCTTTTCATCCTTGTTAATTGAAAGCTTACACGGTGTTTGTTTTAGTTTTGAATTATACATTGTAAACTTCTTTTGCAGCCTATTGCATCCTCCATATTTCTCTTGGAACTTATAGATATCAATTAGAGGGTTAAGAAATCCATCCTCCATATTTCGGTCCAGTCCAAGAGTGTTAAGAAATGCATCCTCTATGTTCAAAAGAAATTGATAAATTCCTTTTAAAGAATAAATTTTCGGGTTATTCATGGCAAGAAAGAGTTTTATGTTGTGAAGAGAGGTCGACGATGTGGCATTTTTAATAATTGGGAGGAATGCAAATCTCAAGTGGATAAATTCCCAAATGCCTCCTACAAAGGGTATGCAGCGTCTGAAGGGGCTTTGATTGAATGGGAGAAGCACCACGATGCTTCGTGGTTGACATCCAACTCATTGCTTGTCCAGACACCTGTTTCTATCCAAGAACAAATATATCCAAAGGCGCATAATCTGGATGAGAACAAGGAAAAACCTGGGGAAACTGCTATTTCCTCCATCTATGCTTTTGTATTAGGTTCAGTGTTTACAATATTAGTGTTTCTAGTATGTATCGTTGCAATATTTATTGGTTTCTTCCTTGCAAAAAACATGTGATGCTTGGAATTTGTAGATTATTTAGTTGTATATATGAAAAGTGAACTTAAATGTTTATGAATGCTTTGCTCTTGTATCAAGACATTCGATAATTGCTAGTACTTGGATTAATGTGTTCCTCTGCCATTATGGATTGTAGATTCTGAAACCTATGTTTCCTAATTGTTGTTGGATTGCAAATTTTTATTAGTGTTGGTTGAGATATTGTTTGTCACTTCTATTAATGATTGATTTCAGTGGTGAGTTTATTTGTAATTGAAATTGGTGATTTTTCAAATCCACCATGCCAGTAACAATGTGTTCCTTGCAAATTTCTAACAGTAACTAGATTATAATGCATGAGCTGTGATTGAGCATGCATGCGCATAACAAGGACTTAAAATAGCAAAGGAACTACCCAAAGAGAGATCTGAGTAAATTGTATACTCCTTACCTAATTGAACCTTAAAAGATTTCACAATCACTAATATTAATTGGACATGTCAAAGGTTCACGAGACTATTGCCACTTGAACACTTTACCACACTCCATTCTTGATAAAAGCGATAAAACCTAGTTTCTTTGAAAAATCCCATTCTTATACAAGAGATGCCAAATCTAGAGGGATAAACAATAATCATAACCATGTGACACCATCTCAAGTCGGCCTTATAAGACCCTCAACAATTAATCCCATCGGAGAAACATTCATCATCATGGGTGGTCATTGAATAATTAACAAACATTTATTCAAACATCTGAGAGATATATATATTAATCACAAGCGTTGGAGTTGGAGCCAAGTGTTCAAACTAATTCCCTCAACAATATATTAGTGCATGGTGAGCCGCGAGATGAAACAAATCTTGTCTTTGCCGTGGTCGGTCATTATTACAGTTCGAGCCATATTAAACTCCCAACAAAAGGAACAAAACAAAAGCCACAGGATCATAGTACAAGAACAAGAACAGATGAAGTCAAGTACAAGAACAGAACAATCAAACACAAAGGGTCATCAACTTAAAATAACCAAATTACAAGCCAAATTGTAGAGAACTAGGATTTGTATGCGCTTTGTAGAAGAACGGGACAATCAAACACAAAGGGTCACTAACACCAAAATCTCCATTCTCAACTGGAACAATCTTCACTTGATGACCCATTACCCTCTTGCAAATTTGTATCGCCGCCTGTAGAAGACCTACATTATATTAAAAAAACATCAAGAGGGATACTTGAATTTGAAAAATAAGACAACATAAAATTAATAAAAGAATTTTTACTTACGGTTTGTGAGTCTTGGGACAATTTAAGCTTATCATGTGATTGGCCTACTTTACCACACCGTGGCAACATCTAACTTTTTTATTTTTGGCTCTAGCCATTGCTTTTTCTTTTCCTCCTTTCAACCTTTTGCCGCACCCTTTTGCTCGCACTTGATCGGGTTCATTAAAACTATTTTGAAAAGAACAAGAACCATGCGCACTAGCACCATCACCGATTATATTACTAAATATTGGATTACTTTTCTCGGTGAAGCTCATTCTGACCATGCGGCTACTAAGAAATTGGTCAATTTGCTCATTAATGCTACGCACTCCATCGTAAACATGTTCTTGGTTTCTTCACATACGAGGGACTTGTCAACTAAATCCAAAGATGATTGGATAAATTGACTCCGCGTTAAAAGATAAGAATTGTCGGGGGTTATCTGCATGCCTTTAACATCATCCACTGTACCCAATTTTGCAGACTTAGTCCACCTCTTTAAGATGTATTTATCGGGCAATATTTCAGCATCAAATTTCATCAAATATGAGATAATGTGCGTACATGGGATTCGGCTTTGAACTTTTTACAACTACAAGAAACCAAATCCAAGTCCTTGTTGTAAACGATTTCGCGGACTTTACTTGTTGCGAGCTTCTTTCTTTGAATTTGATACACACGGTGATTGTCGTTTTCCCTAACAAACTACAACTTGTAGTTAAAGCTGTCACATACTTCAGCCTCAAACTTGTAATACATCTCATTCGTGTAAATATCAACCATTTGCTCTAAAAAGTCATGATTTATTCGAAGTTTAGGTTTCTCAATTACATCTTTGTGATCGGCCATCAACTCCTCATGGCGTTGGCACTAGTCCCTGCTAAACTGTATCATAAAATCCACCAATGAATTATTCTTCGAAACAAATTTCTTAAAAAATGCATGTCCACTTTCTGCTCGTTGACTACTTGACATGTCAGCTGAGAAAACGTGATTAACATATGCAGGAATCCATCTTGACCGAAGATCATATAAGTCTTGCAACCACTTGTTTTCTTCTAACCCACTTTTCTTAATCAGACTTTCCCATTGTAAATCAAATTCCTCAGGAGTCTCCGATTTCCAAATGCAAGCCGAGAACTCGCTCTTGTAAAGACTATACTTCACTGCATCAATTTTCTCAGAAAATTTCATTAATATATGCCAACTACAATACCTGTCAAAGAATTAAATAAATTGTTAAAAAGAAAGGCTATGTATATAACTATTTTCAATAATATATACAAACTATATTACCTGTGAAAAGTATTTGGAAGAACAAGAGGAATGCCTTTGTCATAGCTAGGTCTTGATCGGTTATAATCATCTTCGGGGCACCACCAGGCATACTTTCCAAAAACTGATTAAATAACCATACGAAATCCTCAACGCTCTCATGATTTAAAAATCCACAAGCAAAAATAATTGTTTGACCATGATTGTTAACCCCCATTATTGGTGCAAATATCAGACCATAGCGATTAGTGTTATAAGTAGTATCAAAGATTACAACATCACCAAAAAAATTGTAAGCCCGCCTTGAACTTGCATCGGACCAAAAACTACGAGTAATCTTTTGTTCCTCATCGGTCTCAATTTTAAAAATAAAGGAGGAATTCTTTACTTGTTCCAATTTTAAATACTCATAAAATATTTCACCATCATGCCCCTTCATATCAAGACGTATATCCCTTTCATGATTATACAAATCTCTTTGAGTGCACCCAATATTTTCTATACCTCAGTTGTACTCCAAGAAAACTAAATTGTTGATGCTGAGGTATATTCACCATGGAGAGCTGTTTAGTTAAAGACTTTGTTGCGGCTGATACGTTGCGATGAGACCTTAAAAGATGAACCTTTGATGGTGTTGATAGCGGGTGGCTGTGCTCCTCATTAAAAATAGTAACAATGTATTCTGGGAGTTTGATTTTAGAGCGCAATTTTGGCGATACAATCCTCAGCTAAGCTTCCTCGACGTCTTTTCTTTCCAACATCCGCGATTCTTGGAGATTTTCCTTGTTTAAAATAAACATACTCCTTTCTTCTTATTTCACCACTTCCCGGCTCTTTCTGAGTAGTCCAAGCCCTTACACTAAACCCAGCTGCTTTAGCATAAGCATTGTAGAATGTCACAACATCATCTATTGTGTCAAATTCTTGCCCCTTTTTTGGCCTCAACTCAGCTGATACTTGAGGAGTATATATCGAACTATCGTCATCCAGGTTTACTTCATTAGCTTCAGTGTCCAAGTTTTCCATTTCTCACAACAAATTGTAATTGACCTATATTAATATCAAATTTCTTAAATTCGACTAAAATAAGAATATCTAAAAGAACTCCTAATAACTTTAACTTCTAAAGAATGTCTTAATTTGTTTTGTTGGAGAAGTTATATAGTTCTGAGAGATACCATCAAATGTAAGACCCATAATCTTGTAATTATCAAGCTAACCAACATAATCTTGTAATTATATAACCACAATCCAAATTCAACATTAAAATAAACCCGAGAGAGAGCTAAGGTCACAAGATGACCATTTATTATTCTGAGAGATGAGAGTTTATTTTGGCATGTCCATTTATTGTAATTATATATAACCAAAACAAACTTATCATTAAAACCATAAATAAACTCCCACAATCCAACAAAATAAACTCCCATCTCTGTAACAAAATAAACTGCCACCATCAAATTCTGACTGTAATTGTATATAACCATCATGAAATAAACTTATCACGAAAACCATAAATAAACTCCCATCTCTCTTGTAATTGTATATAACCACAATCCAACTCAAAAACATTAAAAAATTATAATGAAATAAACCTGAATCTCGGCAGAGGAGGTGGCCATCGGCGGAGTTGGGAGAGCTCGATGGAGAGAGTGCTGGATGGAGTTCGATGTCTGATCTAGAGAGAGAGAGAGAGAGAGAGAGAGAGAGAGAGAGAGAGAGAGAGAGAGAGAGAGAGAGAGAGAGAGAGAGAGAGAGAGAGAGAGAGAGAGAGAGAGAGAGAGAGAGAGAGAGAGAGAGAGAGAGAGAGAGAGAGAGAGAGAGAGAGAGAGAGAGAGAGAGAGAGAGAGAGAGAGAGAGAGAGAGAGAGAGAGAGAGAGAGAGAGAGAGAGAGAGAGAGAGAGAGAGAGAGAGAGAGAGAGAGAGAGAGAGAGAGAGAGAGAGAGAGAGAGAGAGAGAGAGAGAGAGAGAGAGAGAGAGAGAGAGAGAGAGAGAGAGAGAGAGAGAGAGATGGGATCACAGAGGGGCAAATGAGAAAAGGAGAGAGATATATATATATATATATATATATATATATATATATATATATATATATATATATATATATATATATATATATATATATATATATATATATATATATATATATATATATATATATATATATATATATATATATATATATATATATATATATATATTAGATATTTATAACAACTAATCTTCTTAACTTATGCATTTGCCAAACACAAAAACTTACCCTTCATCTTGATTTTCAAATCCAAACGGAATTAAATTATTTTTTAACCTCGGTGAAGGGTTAATTATATTCCTCCTTAACCCTTCTCTCTTAACCCTTTGCTAAACATCACCGCCGTATAACTAACATTTACAACAAGAAAGTCATCGGCAGATATATATCACGATCAAGACATAAATAGAGATAACATTAATTACAAGTACACAAATAGATAACATATTTTTTGGGGGACTACTTCCTACTTCTGCTCGTTTGGGGACTAATTTCAAAATAATTTAAGGGTTGGACGATTTGACAGTAATTTAAATGATTTAAGGGACTCATGTCAATATAACTTAACAATTGAACTGAGGGACCTAATAGCGATTTTCATGATTTGAGAGTCTATTCAAAATATCTAAGATTTAACGGACTAATATAAAAAACCCAATTCTATAATGTTTTAAAAAGTTTTGATTTATGACAATATTGGAATTTCATTTTGAAATTCTTAGGGCCAAATACTATGAGACCTCGTCACCAATTGTTTTTCATTTTCTCGCAGCAGACGCGCTTTTACATTGGCTGTAAATCTTCATAGCAGCTACAATCAGTCTAATTAATATGGCTGCAGGACCAAGGAACTTGATCTGACAATGACAACAACTTGACCTGACAAGTGGATATCCATGCAAATTTATATGAGGAGCATACACTGTTGGCACATCCCAGTCCATGCAAATTTATATGAGGTGTTGGAGAAACTAGCAAAACAAATAATATATACAATATTGAGAAGAGAAGGGATGAAGGAGCAAAAGTGAACCAAAGTTTTTCCCCCGTTTGCTTTTTTTCTTCGGCGCACTTAAGTACCCTAATATTTCACTACCTTTATACTTAAATACCTTAAGTTGTAAAATGTAGCATAAAAACACCCTAAGTTGTTAAAAAGTAGCATAAAAATACGCTAAGTTGTCAAAAAGTAGCACATTGCTACTTTCTGTTAAATAGATAACAGAATATTCTTAGGAATATTCCCCAGTGCATAGTACACGTGAATTTTATTACTGTGTTGCCCCTAGTTTTTGCTTTAATTACCATTTTACCTACCCCTTTAATATATTACTAAAATTATTATGGAGGGTATTTTCGTCAAAACTAACGGTGTTAGCCTAATTCTAACTGTGGACAACTTGGGGTATTTTTATGCTACTTTTTATAACTTAGGGTATTTAAGTGTAAAGATAGTAAAACATTAGGGTATTTAAGTGCCATTTAACCTTTTTCTTCTAAGTATTGCAGGTACAGGGAACCACATGCCTATATAAAGGCCTATAAAATCATACAATAAAGAATTCTATAATAGTACAAATTCCTAAAAGATAATTGAGATAAACTAAATCCTATTCTTTTGAACTATTAACTCTATCTTTAAACTGTCTAACTTAAAGATAATCAAACTCCTATTAATAAAAACTTCTAAGGATAACTAACTCAAAACCCATTATAATTAGGATTATTTTTCAACATCCCCTCTTAATCCTAATTCTGTAAAGTCTTCAATCCCATCATGTGCTTCAGCTTGACAAATGCTTCAACCTTCAAGGGTTTCATGAGGATGTCCGCAACTTGATCTTCAAATTTGCAATAAACCAACACGATCTCGTTCTTCTCAACATTGTCTCGTAGAAAGTGTTAACGAGTATGAATATGTTTGCTCCTTCCGTGAGTGACTGGATTCTTCGCCAAATCAATTGTGAATTTGTTGTCAACATAAATATTTGTAGGACCTTCAACATGAATATGAATTTGACTTAGTACATTACGCAACCAAATTGCTTGACAAACACTCGACGCCGCTGCTACATACTCCGCTTCACAAGTTGAGAGTGTAACAATAGACTGCTTCTTCGACGACCATGAAAATGCGGTGGAGCCAAAATTGAAAATATAGCCAGAAGTACTTTTACGATCATCATGATCTCTACTCCAATCACTATCAGAATAGCCTACAACATCACAATTGTTAGATGAAGAATAAAATAAACCATGATCATAAGTCCCCTTTAGGTACCGCATAATTCTCTTTGCAACTTGTAAACGAGATTGGCGAGGGGCCTCCAAGTATCTGCTGATTAGACCAACTCCATAGGCTATATTTGACCTTGTACATGTGAGATATCTCAAACTCCCAACAATTTGCTTGAAATAAGTAGGATCAACTTGTGCACTATCACCTTCTTGAGATAATTTAGTACCAACCTCCAAATGAATTCTAACAAGATTGCAATCAAATATCTAAAACCTCTTCAACAACTCTGCACAATACCTCTTCTGACCTATGAAAATCTCATCATCGCCTTGAACCACTTCAATGCCGAGAAAATAGGACATCAAGCCAAGATCTGTCATCTCAAATCCATGCATCATCGACTTCTTAAAATCTTCAATCATACTAATATTATTGCCCGTAAAAATTAAGTCATCAACATAAAGGCATAATAGTAGTATATCATCAGAGTTGTTTGTCTTCATATATAAGGCATGTTTGGAGGGGCACTTCTGAAATCCACTTTCTTAAAAGAAGGAATCAATTCTTTTGTTCCATGCTCGCGGCACCTGCTTCAGCCCAGACAATGCTTTCTTCAACTTGTATACTTTATGCTCGCACTCTTACTTCACAAATCTAAGTGGTTGCTTCATGAAAACTTCTTCTTCAAGTGGCCCATTAAGAAAAGCTGACTTCACGTCCATCTGTTAAATATTTTAATATTTCTGTGCAGCCAAGGCAATTATTAGTCTAACAGTTTTAATTCTAGTAACAGGGAAAATACCTCTTGATAATCATAACCAGGCTTTTGCTCGTAGCCTTTTGCCACCAATCTTGCTTTATGCCGCTCAACATCGCCATTTGCCTTAATCATTATCTTGAAAACCCACTTCACATCGATTGCTTTATGTCCTTGCGGGATCTTAGTAAGCTCCCACATGTCGTTATTCTCAATCGCCTTTATCTCTTATTTCATTGCATTTATCCACTTCGGATCTTGAATAGCCTCTTCAAACATAACTGGCTCACAATCTGTAAATATTGTAAAATGCACTGCATCTCCATTTGCATCAACATCATCATCTGAAGTTACTTCATAATCTCTCAAGAGAACTGATGGTTGTCGATTTCTTCTTGGTCTTTCAACTGCTAATGAAATTTGCGGGGTTGGAGCTTCAGGAGCATTGGCCGGTGGTGCTTCTTCAGTTGCAACAGGGACACCGTCTTTAAGAATATCAAGGACAGTACGCCGTGAATTATTTTGTGCTTCTAGATCCCAATTCCAAGCTTCTTCTTAGCAAACATAACATCTCTGCTTACAATCACCTTCTTTGTAGAGGGTTGTAGAGTTTGTAACCTCCAGACTTATAGCTAATAAAAACTATCTTCTCGCCTCTGTCATCAAGTTTTTTTTTCTGCTGGAATATGAGCATAAGCAATGGAGCCAAACACTTTGAGATGTTTTACACTTGGTTTATAACCAGTCCACGCCTCTTCAGGAGTGAGATTATCAACGCTCTTTGTTGGTGACCTGTTCAACAAGTAAACAGTGCATGAGACAGCTTCACCCTAAAAAATATTTGACAACCTTTGGCCTTTAGCATGCTTCTCGCCATGTCAAGTATAGTCTTGTTTTTCCGTTCAGCGACGCCTTTATGTTGAGGTGTGTAGGGAAAAGTGACATCACGCATTATTCCTTGTTCTTCGCAATATTTATTGAATTCATTAGAAGTATATATATTCACCTCCTCCATCTGTTCGTAGCACTTTGATAACATAACCGCTTTCCTTCTCAACCAGGGCTTTAAAGCTCTTGAAACAATCAAAGACTTAAGATTTTTGCTGTAAAAAGTAGACCCATATTTTCCTTGTAAAATCATCAATAAAACTAAGGAAGTATCGATTATTGCCATTGGATATAGTGTTCATAGGACCGCACACATTTGAATGAATGAGCTCAAGAGGCTTCTTTCCAGGCCAAGTATTTTCAATACCAAAGGGTGATCTATATTGCTTTCCAAGAATACAATATTCACACAACTGCTCGGGATGATCTACAACGGCAAGCCTCTCACCAAATTTCTTTGAGCAAGCAACTTCAAACTGCGAAACTTTAAATGTCCAAAATGAAGATGCCACCCACAACCAAGACTCATCTTTCATAATAGCATTGAAGCAATGATAAACATCATTATCGATGTCAACTCGAAACATGCGATTATTTGTCATAAGGGCTTTAAGGATAAATACACCTCTTTTATCAAAGACTAAGAGTTGATTACCAGAAAGGCGCAGATCGTACCCCTTTTCAAGAAGTTGGCCCATACTGAGTAAATTATTCTTCATATTCGGCACATAGAACACATCAAAAATAAACTTGTGGTCTCCGTTCTTCAACTTGATGAGAACTCGTTCTTTTCCCATCACTGGTATAGTGTTGTCATTGGCAAACTTGACTTTGGACCGCATCGACTCATCCAGATCCACGAACAACTCCTTCTTTCCGCACATGTGATTAGAGCACCCAGTGTCAAGAAACTATGTGTTGTAGTTTGATTCTTCACCGGTTGTCGTGACCATCAACAAAGTGTGGTTGTCTTCATCACCTCTTTCTTGTGCAAATCGAACTTCTTCTCCGGTTTGAAAATTATCTTGGTACTTGCACTCCTTTGCATAGTGGTCATATCTGTGACATATGTAACATTCACTGTTTGATTTATTAAAATTTCCTATACCACGTCCAAAGCCTCGACCTTGACCTCGACCTCGTCCTTGATAATTTGAATTTGATTGATAATTGCTTCTCTGATTGCCATCATCTCTTTGATTGTTATTATAACTGCCACGCCCTCGACTATTGTAGTATCCGCATCCTCGGTTATTGTAGTTTCCGTATCCTCGTCCTCTACCACGAAAATTTCCTCCTCGTTGGTCTCTTTCATCCTGCGCTCCTTTGTTATTTTTTATGAAAGCTTGACTTTGAAAAGCTTGCTCAAAGGTCTTCTCGGTTGACCTCTCATTCATGCATTGCTCGTGAACTTGTAAGGTACCCATCAACTCATCAACTGTCATCTTGGACAAATCGTTTGGTTCTTCGATTTCCACCACGATATGATCAAATTTTACTGTAAGAGATCGCAATATCTTCTCCACAATTGCTAAATCTGCAACCTTCTCTCCGTTTATTTTTATTTGATTTGTTAAAGCAAGTACTCAAGTCACATAATCTACAACACTTCCAGCGGGTTCCATCTGCAAAATTTCAAAGTGACGTCTCAATGTTTGAAGCCTTACTTTGTTCACCTTTTCAACTCCATGGTATGATGTCTCCAAAGTATCTCACGCTTGCTTTGCCGTAGTTGCTCCGTCGATCTTCTCAAAAACTGAATCATTCACTCCTTGATGGATGTGGAATAACGCCTTTCGATCCTTCTTCTTGATCTCACCGTGGGCTTTCTTCTCGGCTTCACTTGCGCTATCTGCGAGATCGACAACTCCGTTCTCTACGATACCCAATATATCTTGATATTCCAATAGCACCTTCATCTGTACTCTCCACTGGTGATAATTATTCCCATCCAATATAGGAATAGAAGGCGACGTCGTCCCGTTTAGATTGCTCATGGCTCTGATACCACTGTTGGAGAAACTAGGAAAACAAATAATATATGCAATATTGAGAAGAGAAGGGATGAAGGAGCAAAAGTGAACCAAAGTTTTTCTCTCTGTTGCTTTTTTCTTCTATGTATTGCAGGTACACGGAACCTACATGCCCCTATATAAAGGCCTATAAAATCATACAATAAAGAATTCTATAATAGTACAAATTCCTAAAAGATAATTTAGACAAACCAAATTCTGCTCTTTTAAACTACTAACTCTATCTTTAAACTACCTAACTTAAAGATAATCAAACTCCTATTAATAAAAACTTCTAAGGATAACTAACTCAAAACTCATTATAATTAGGATTATCTTTCAACATGAGGAGCATAAACTCTTGGCACATCCCAGTCCATTGGTGATAGGCTGTCTATAGATAAAATATGTATATGATACGTCTGAGAAAGTATCCAATAATGTTCATTATAATATTAATAGATATACACCTAATGGATGTCAATGTTAGGATATTGTCCATACGATATCTCTTATTTGAGTTATAACAAATATTTATTTGAGACTAATCTATGTTTGAGATGATCTAGTACAGATATATACATGCATAGAACATGAACAAAGCGAAACAAAGAGAAAATCAGCTCAAAAGCTAATTTCAGGACTTTAACCCTAGATGGTACATATCGACCATCGATGGTGGCAAGGCAATCATTGATGGTTGATATAGCTCATCGATGGTGCAAAAGTCCAGAGACATCCAGATCATCGATGGCGTCACTTGACCATCGATGGTCACTCAACACCATCGATGGTCAAGAGCCACCATCAATAGTAAAGATGGCTGATGCGAATTTCAAGTTTTAATCTTAGTCATTTGTTGCACATCAAACCTCTATCCTCTCCTACGTTTTGGGGCATTCTTTCTTGACCTAATTAGACGAGAAAACAAGAGAGAAAGAGAGAGAAAGAGAGAGGAGATCTAGGGTTTGAGTTTGGTAGGAGAGCTTTTCGCTTCCGTTGGTCTCGTCAAACTCTCACTCACCATGCACAACATCATCCGATCAATTCACAGCGAGGAGAGGTACCTTAGAGTTCATCTTCATACTCGTTCTTCATCAAGCTTTGCTTAGATTTTTTTTGAAGGATGGTTTGTTAATAGAAAGTGCTGTAGGCTATTTTTTTCTTTTGAACTTAATTGTTAATAGTTTTTATCTTTCATTGAACTTCTTTTACGGCACACTCAAGCTGGTTGAATTAAGGGTTGTGAATAGGTAGGGCTAGGAGTTACTCATTGTGAGAGTTAGGTTAGCTAACTGGTTTCGGATAGAAACTTGGGTGCGCTCTTGTAATCCTACTGAATCGGGTCCGTGATTCAAGTGAACTCTATCATAGTGAGGAAGCCTCTTCGCGAGAAGGAAGAGTGGATATACGATTGTTTATCTGAACCACTATAAATTCTCTTACGTCTCTTGTTGGTTGCATTTGTGTTGATATTATTGCTTGTTATCGTTTAACACTATAATTTGTTTTTATTCCGTTGCATATTATTTGTGATATAAAAAAATAATAGATAATTCTATTCACCTCCCTTCTAGGCTTGCAACTCAAATCCAACAAGTGGTATCAGGGCCTAGTTACTCATTTTTTAGGCTTCACAATCTAGAGTAAAGATGTCTAGTCTGACCGCCGCAACGACTTTATTTGAGAGACACGCAGTCAACTGACCCTATTATTTTTTGTCGAAAGGATTCATAAAAGATTCGAGACAATGAAACAGTCATTTTTTTTATTGATGTCTTTGGAGGAAAATAATAAATAAAGAATGATACAATGCTTTTCATTTAATTTTTTGGTGAGATCGAACTAGGCCGATGCAGAGGTTCTTGGAGATGAAGGATGAACTTGTTGTTAATTGTTCGCCTCGATAGACATGTAGAAGGAGAGCCGGGGGTGATCAAGGATCAATCATTAGGTGGTCAAAGATGAACGGAGCTCACAAGGTGAACTACCACATCGTGCGATTTGAGCTTTGAGTGGTTGAGGCTAGGTGGAGGAGAGTAATGACACAATTAACCGATGTTGATGATGATCCGTGAAGAAGCGATGTTGAAGTTGAACTCAAAAGGCACTTCTCCTAGCTGAAACGATCTTCCGATGTTGAGTGCGACGAGAAGAAGTTGAACGAGCCTCAGGGAATCAAATTCTAACTCACAATCTCTCTCAAACCCTAAAATTTGATCTCACAAGCTTATGCAAATATCCTCTCTTTTTCTTATTGTTAATCTCTTCTTCAATCCCTCCTTAAATAGACCTTGATTGTATTGGAAAGAAGTCTTCTTATTAGTGTTGAAATAGGAGATCAAATCTGTGATTAAACGGCTATGATTGAATCTGAAAATCTATCAAAATGCGTCCAAACTATCGATGGTTAAACACAATCATTGATGGTTGGTGCAATCATCGATGGTTCCTTGTAGTCCATCGATTGTTCAAATTCTAGTTTTTAAAATTCACAGATTGTTGACTGTAGTCTATCGATGGTTGAAGCGATCATCGATGGTTGACTGTAGTCCATCGATGGTTCAATTTCTCATTTCTAGAAAATACAGATTGTTGAGTGTAGTCCATCAATGATCTATGGACCATTAATGGTTAATGGCTGAAATCAACTGTTTGTGTTGATTTTTGCATCGTTTTGAGCCGAAACTTTTTTGTACATGTTTATTTCTGAAATATATCATCTCACAAACTTATCAGTACCAAATGAGAGTTTGTTATTGACCAAACAAGAGATATTTCACGAACAACCATCTCCCCTAACAAAGTTCTAACAATTTTGATAACTTATAACTAGCTAGAAAGACATGTTCATTTAGAATAATTGGTTTTATTACATGGAGCTATACTCTTGGATCATGTTTCATCTTATTTTTGGCAAAATTGTTCCTGTCATATTTCACCTTGGGAGAAGTTCTACTTCTCTTTAAAAACAAAAATAAGAAACAAAATCAGATGCTAAAAGAACCCATCCATTGAGTCTAATCCTTGCTTCAATCTACATGCATGTATAAGCATATTCTTCACCGGAGAAACAGAAACAAAATTAAGCCTAGATCCACACTGAATCTAGTCACCAATTTATTCTTGTTGTTACCCTAAAAGCTCAACCTAAATAGCCAAATACATTCGTAGTCTATCATATAACAAGTTAAAATAACTCTTATCATCTCCGACTAGCTAATTCTTCTTCTTCCTCTCTAGCATATCCCTGAACCAATAAGCTGACATTTTGGGATACCTCTTGAGATTCTTGAAATCGACATAAACCAAACCGAACCTTGAAGTGTACCCTGATTTCCATTCAAAATTATCTAGCAACGACCAAGCGAAATAAGCTATAACATTCGCTCCATCATCGATTGCCTTCTTAAGCTCACTTATGTAGCTCTTGTAGTAGTTCAATCTTGTTGTATCGTGACGTCCAGCAGGCAGTGTGATGTTACCAGGATCGTCCATTCCTGTTATTATGTATATTTTGACATAACGGCACAATTAAAATTTGAATTTATTTTCAGGTAAAAAAATTGTAGGGTTCAGTGACATTTCTAAACTTTTGGGGGGTTAATTTCAGAATAGGCCAAATTTCTTGGTGGTTTTCTAAAATTTACCCTAATATTTTGAAAGAAGATATGCTAAAATCATAAATAAAAAAAAATAGAGTTTTACCGTTTTCAGAGAGGATAACGGTAGGGTTCCCATAGTTTTCCTTGACATATGTTACAGCTTTGTACATTCCCCACGGCACAATGTAAAGCCACTTGGAGTTCGCCTATGTCAAGAATTGAGAAAGAAATCTGTTGGTATTGCATTTAATTAAAGAGAGCATTATCTTCTATATATATATATATATATATATATATATATATATATATATATATATATATATATATATATATATATATATATTAAAACTACTATAGAAAAGTCTCAGAAATGAGCACTCTGAAAAAGTGAAATTGTAAGAAAATATTACAAAATACTTACATCCTCCTTAAACTCGTGTTATTTTCTAGATTTAGAGCTCTTGACTTTGATACCAAGTGAAACATGAGAAAGAAATCTCTTATTATTGTTGATATAAATAACAAGAGCACCACGTACTAAGTATACATATTGATGTATGTTAACCATGTAAAATTTCATATATTAAAGGTCAAAACTCTATAAAAAAACACTATGAGATAGAAAAATACTAGAATATGCAGTATGTAAGAGGCCAGCCTACAAAATGTTAAAACTTTGTTCCTTGCTTTGCATCTAAACAAAGTAATTAAAAAAAATTGTTGTATAATGAAATTTCAGTAATTACCCGTGGTCCAATTGGCACTCCGTTACGATCAACTGCATAGTTGAAAACAAGCAGAGAAACAAAATTAATAATGCTAAGCAAATGATGATATATGGACATATACAGATATGGATGAGTTAGAGATCAAGCTCACAAGCAAATCCAACTCTCCAGTCAAGAGCATAGCTCGTAGGTTTTGCTTGCTTTGGCACATGAGGATCATACATATAATAAGCAGTGTATTGATTGATTCCCACAAAATCTATGGATCCTTTTACCATTTTAACCTCATTTGGAGTGAATTTAGGCAGCCTTTCGTTAACAATCTCTTGTAGTGATTTTGGATACTCGCCATAGATTACTGGGTGGAGAAACCTAAACATGAAAAATAATGGTAAAATTTTAGGCATTAACTAATTTCAAAACAAAACTTTATGAACTTGTTTTGGTAGTAATTTTATATGTTATTTACCATCCGATATGGAAGTCCCTTGCTCTTTGAGCTGCTGCTTGGTCATCTGTGGAGTTGGATAAAGGCTCATACCAAACAAAATCTAATAGGATTCCTATTCTTCCTTTTTGTGTAGCCTGAAAAGATCAGAAACAGCAATATTATAAATCAAAATGAAGACGTTATCTGCCAATTAACACCTGATAATAATGAACTTGAAGGAAATTACTGTCTCACCCACATAAATCTAGTTAATGTTTGAGTCTTTGTGTCAGTTCGGCTAACTCTATCCTGACCCAGTTTTGAGTTAAACGAGTTCGATCTGTTTTGATCAGAGGGGAGGTGTGGTTCAAAATAGTACCGGTTTCAAAGGTCTTTGGTTTTGGCTTACGAAAAACTGGGTCAGTCTTGATCCAGTTATTCTCAAGCAGACTTCTTGCCAAAAATAGGATCATAATTAATCTTGATCCCATTTTAGAAAGTTGTGCCCTTTCTTTCTTCATCTGTTTTCTCGATATCCTTAATTGACGATAACAATGCAAGTTATTCATTTACCTGATATTTTTCTCGGTATCTCTTCACTGCAGCAGCATGAGAGAGGATCAAATTGTGGGCAACAATGTAAGGCTCAGTAGCAGAGTTACCACCAGCAGTGCAGTTTGTGCATCTTGCAGGGGCAAAACTGCCTTCATCATATCCAAGAGCAGCCACCACTCTTGGCTCATTAAATGTCATCCAGTGTTTAACTCTATCCCCAAATGTTTTGAAACAAAAATCTGCGTAATCTGCATAATCCTTCCTGCAACACAATGAGAAATCCACTTCTCTGATACTTCTTTTTTTTTCATTATAATCATTTCAATTTTCTTAACTTCATAATGAACGCTAATATAGTGATAATTAATAATATAATCAATGAAATAAATAAGCACTCAAGGTCGATTAAGAAGGATAGTTAGTTATTAATTATATTTAATGATGAAGATTGTTTGAACATAACTGAATGGAAAAATAGGATTCATGTAGGAACGCCTAATATTTTAGAATAAAACTTTTCTTGTTTTGTTGACATGCATGGTCATTTTAGGATAAAACTTTTCTTGTTTTGTTGACATGGTCACTATATTTATATAGTCATACACACTCACATACATATATATGTAAGTGAATGCTTGACTCAATAAAATTATCAGAAAACTAAATTAAAGAAGAAATTAGATTTTTTCACTAAGAGAATGATTTTTTTGGTTATATTTTTGAATAAATTTATGTGCCCTTAATCATTTTGTACCATCTCAATATTCTGTAATGAAATATTGGAATATAGTAACTGACACAAAAATAGAAAATATTTGGAGAAAACAGAAAATTCAGGAGTTGATACGAGAAAACTTACACAACCCTGTGACTTAACAAGCCCATATACTTCTTCTCAAGTGTTTCCGGGAGATCATAGTGATATAAATTTGCATATGGAGTGATGCCTACAAAGAGATATTTCAAGCATGGTCAAAATTTTGTACCAAAATTGATATAGAGATTACAAATATCAAGCATGAGGAATCACCTTGTTGTATCATGTAGTTTATCAATCGGTTGTAATACGCCACTCCTTTCCAATTTACCTTTCCCGTGCCATCTATTTGAAAAAAGTAAATATATTCGTAACTCGGAGTAATTTTATAATACATAAAGGAAATGATCCATAAAAATCAAACTTATTTCGTTGTTAATATGAGCTTGAATTGAACCAATTGCATCGCAATATACCTGGAAAAATTCGTGACCATGAAATTGAGAAACGATACGCATCGAAATTCATCTTTTTCATGATGTTGATATCTTCCTGCACCACAGTTCCAATAGTATTTAAATCCATTATGTAAATGTAATAAAATAATAATTATAATATGTTAATTCATATCCCTCTAGTTAGAAAAGCTTCGTGTTTGACAGGTAATATGATTTACACTTGCTTATCATTTGTAATATGTTTTTCTTCTTGATACATATATAAATGTCAATCGGTCCCATTTTTACATCATAATTTGGGTCATTCAGATATCTTAGTTAATGGCCATCAAATTTACAGTTGGAGATTTGAGGGTATATTATATAAATCTAAAACAATGCACTGTTATTATTGTTTAAAGTTTTTCTAATATAGACACGAGAAGGTTGATATATTAAATAAAAAAGTTCGGTAAATACGCTACATTTATGACAGTATGTACTCAGTTAGAGGACGGCTTCCTATGGAGCAAAAGAAACTCTAATTGACGATAAAAATTTGTTCAATCATATAATGATTTCAAACTGATGCCAACAAAAGCTTGTTAAAACTCCATAAAAATTTATTTTTATCTCCATTTCTTACTATAAAAGATATTTACTTAACGAAAGGTTCCAGACGTTCAAGACGAAAATATGATATTCAGTCGAATGGAAAGAAAATAGAATAAACTATGCCTACAAGTACAGTATATAGTCATAACTTTCTTAATTAAAAGGTATACACTTTCCTAAAAAGAGGAATTTAAAATAATACTTATTCAAGTAACAATTTTATACATTGCAGTCTTGTAATATAAAAATAGTATAACTTTATAGTCTAAATAGCTAAGATAAATATACGTGTTAACCTTGTATCGATGGTACTCGTCCACCGTCCTATCTGCAGTAGCATTATTTGCAATATTTCCTGCTCAATACTTAAAATAAATTAGCAAATAGAATACAAAAATTTCAATCATTTCCAAAAATGGACGGCTACGATTTTACCAGGAACATGAACGAACACATCCCAGATGCTGGGCCCACGTCCGTCCTTGAGAGCCATCCCCTCCACTTGATAAGCCGACGCCGCAGTCCCGAACGTGAACCCATCCGGGAACGCGGCCCGGTTCAAACCACCGGTGTTCGACCGGTCCGGGTTAACCGTAACGGCGGTGACCGCACCACTCTCGGCGGAGCACCAGACCGCGAGGAGAAGCACTGAGAAGAGAAGTCGTCGAGTCTTCATGTTGAAGGGTGGGGAGATATTGAGGGAGTGGGAGTTTGATAGTGGAGGTATTTATAGACCGTTGGAGTGACCGCATGGGATTTTTATGCGGGTGTGCGCATAGAGGTCGTCAGAGTGCCGTGCGGGAATGCGGGCGGGTCGAGGGGAACGTGACGGCGATCACGGAGATTTGAAGGTGATGGTGCGAAATTACTGCAATGCCCTTTCGGTGGGAAAGGGGCTGACGGGAGTTTAACGGCGCCGGTTTGTAAGTGGGGGAGGATTGGCAAGGGTGGGGAAATGTAGGGTAAAAATTCGAAAATCGCCCTAAATGTTTGGTCTACTTTAAGATAAGCCTACAAATATTGGATATACCAATTAACCCCAAAACTTTGCTTTCATTTGAATCTGTTTTCAGATAGCCCCCAACTTCTTGCTGGTTATCTGAAAAAGTATTGGAGTCAAGCAAAATTTCACAAGTTTTGAGGGTTATTTCAAAATACGCCAAATTTGTTTACTTTTTTTTTTTTTTGAAATTTATCAAAAGAAATTTCTATAGATACTCTATGGACAATATATGAGGAGAAAAAGAGAATAAAAATTTACAAATGAACCAATTAATTTTTAGTAAGTGCGATAGTTGAAAGATAGTGTAAAATATTATTGAATTGATGGATACGAACTTCTCCATTCTTCATATATTTTCTACAGGAAGATTCTCGATATGATCTTTTTTTTTCTTCTAGTTATTAATTGTGCGTATGTTGGCTTCTTTCACTGTTTTTCACAATATTCTCTTTAATTCCTAAGTCATTGATGTTAATTTCTTTTTATTTTTCATTTTCTAACTTACTGGATTACTTTTCTTCGGGCTAATTTAAGAAATTGTTATGAGGTTTCATATGTTTAAGAATAATATCACATGTTTAATCAGTTTTACATATTAACACGAAACTTAACGTTCGTAATAGTTTTCATTATAGTACTTTAAAATTTTAAAAGAGAGTAAAGAAAGCACAATAAGTGATCGAATGGTTAATTTACAGCTTCCATACATATTTATGGCTAATCCAATCTAAAACGTGGTGGGTGCTTGGGTAAAGTAGTTGATATTAGGATTTGGATCCTCCCCGGTACAGGAAAAGTAGCAGAGAAACTGCTACCATATTAAAAGCCACTAATTTGTTTAGTACATAGTTATAACTCATTCTAAATTTAGCATTCACCATAAGCTCTATTATAATTTGCACTCGTTCCTAGAATATATCGAAATTTCATCATAGTTTCTTGAAGAAAAAAAATTCAACGATCCATATCCTATAAATAATATACAAATTCATTCAGAAAACTAGCTATAACTGTTCTCAAAGCAATTAATGCTGACGCATTATCAGATACAAGTGTCACAACCTTAGTCGAATTTTCACGATAGACATAAACTTTGACTATCATTAATTAAGTTCTTTAAGCCCATTCAAAATTGAGTTAAGTAAACGATCACATTCCGTCATTTGATCCCAAAGAACACCTAAAAAACAAAGACTTATCCGTAATGTTCAAAGTTCATCTCTGCATTCAAGCTTCAACATTATTTAGACTCAAAACTTAGCTCACACTATTTTTTATAAGCGGAGAATCAAAGTTGCACGCAACACAGTTACGAGTTTTATCCTGACACATGATTATGAGCAACTAAAATGGATCCAAAAACAGCAAGCACATTAAAGGCTTCACTAACTAAAAACTGAATACATGCATGCACCATGCATTTTGAATGCGATAAGGTTCATG
Organism: Asparagus setaceus; assembly: GCA_012295165.1. NCBI lineage: Eukaryota > Viridiplantae > Streptophyta > Magnoliopsida > Asparagales > Asparagaceae > Asparagus > Asparagus setaceus. Next base: position 7,491,506 of record CM022709.1, read on the forward strand.
CGTTATGTTAGATATGTTATCATCGTCGTCGTCATCAATCTTCCTTTGAATTCTAGCTCTATCTATCATATATTAGTCCGGTCAGCTATTATTAAGCATGGCTGCTATTTGGATATAGACCTTGTCCAAGTCTAATATCTTGTCTCTATCCGATCAGCAACTATATGGCATTACAGTTTCAAATCCATGTACCATCGACGAAATTAACAATATTTAAGCATCAACCACCTCTATCAGAATGCTAAAAGTAACTATATTTCTCTTTCCATAAAAGACCATCTCTGATGAAAAAAACTGAGAGGTCTATGTTAATTTATCCTATAGTATCTAAGTTTTTCAATTGAGAGCTCTATCCTTGGAGCTCAGATTTGAGCGTGAAAGGGTATTTGACCGAGACTAGACATACCTTCATCCCTCCTATCACTAGAGTTCTTGTAGATTATTATTATTATTTATATTTTCTTATTATAAGAATGAGTAATTAAAATTAAGCAACTTTTTCATAAGAATATAGTAGATCATGTAATACAATAATAGTTGATCAATAATTTAAGAATCCCAATCTATTTTCAAAGATTTCAGAACTAAGATAAAAATTATTAAATATTTATAGGATTCCTTCTTTTTTTTTTAATAAAAACGGTCATATTATCATTGTTTGTAACAAATAACGCAATAATATACTGATGAGGGCATTTCTTGTCAGGATCTCAACTGAATATTGTTATGTCGGATAAAAGGACCATGTGACTATGGAAAAGAGGCCAGCATCCAAATTTGAATTTTGAATGGTAGCTTAAGAAAATATAAACAAAGAGAGACAAGCCGCTAATATATCATCAACTTTGCATTTATCCAACTTATAGTATGTCAGATATTTGTGGTAGAATTGGATGACTGATGAGCATAGGGCTGCTTGGATTAATGGATCTCTACAAGATCCATGTAATTTGTGGGCCCATAAATTGTATTTTTGTCGGAAGGAAACCCTGGTTCACAATTTTGTGCTTGTTTCCATCAACAACAAAATAAGAATTTTTGTTACTTTTTTGTTCCAGCTAATTAAAATGTCTTGTCAAAAAATCTCTCCTTCAAGCTGCGATTTTGCACAGATGAGAAGGGTAAATTATTAATAGCGGTGGATCCATGACTTAACCTACCTCTATTTTTTATTCCTTTTTGTAGAACATGCACAAAACATGCACAAGACAGTTTTCAGGTTGATGAGTGACTCTTAGGCATTGTAATCGACTACTGCTATGTGAATGAGAAGCGGGTTTAATTTGGGAACGAGTAGTCGACTAATCTGTATTGTAGTCGACTAATCTATGTGAATGACGAGTTTAATTTGAGGCAGTAGTCGACTAATCTGTATTGTAGTCGACTAATCAGGCGATTCAGCAGTGCGATTAGGGTTGGTTTCAAACCCAATTGGCTTAGAGCTATAAATAACCTAACCCGATTGTTAGGGTAAGTTTCAAGCACGTTTTGGAGCGACCTTTGAGAGGTTTTGTGCATCTTTGGAGAGGAGATCTTTTGGAAGATTGAGAGGTTTATTTTAGGGTTTCTTTGTGAGAACTTGTAATCCTAATTTGTATTCTCTTTCTATTAGTGAAAATCCCCTCCTTACCCGTGGGCGTAGGCAACTTGAAACCACGTAAATCTCGTCTTTACTCTTTTATTGTGTTTTTGGCTTTCGTTTGTGGTGGTTTCTCTCGACGGTTCCAGTCCGCTACCAACAATTGGTATCGAGCTATTGTTGATTGGAAGTGGTGTAATTTCTAATTTGAGGGGTGTTCGGTGATTCTGAGAGAAGCGGATTCACGAAGACAAGCGAGAGGATGGCGTCAACCGATGAATCAGTCAAAGTGGGAAAATTCGAGATTGAAAAGTTCAATGGAAAGAACGACTTTTCCTATTGGAGGATGCGATGAAAAACTTTCTAATTTCGCAAAAATTGCACAAGGCTTTGGATGGAAAGGAGAAGAAGAACAAGGATATGTCGGTGAGGATTGGGAGGAGTTGGATCCGGAAGCACGCGCCGATTATCCTATGCCTTGAGAGGGATGTAGCTTTCTTGGTAGATGGAGAGGAAGCGGCTGTAGTGTGGAAGAAGTTAGAGGGTACATTCATGACGAAGAGTCTAACTAACGGATCTACTTAAAATCCAAATTGTATACTTGCAAGATGGAGGAGGGCTCATCAATCAGGGAACACATCGGCAAGTTTGATAGGATCATATCAGATTTGAAAGACATAGATGTTAAAGTAGGAGGCGAGGATCAGTCTACTACTACGTCGAAGTCTTATGAGAACACAGTGCAAACACCGATGCTTGTGGGAGAAAATTTGAAGATGGATGAGACTAGAACGGCACTTCTAGCGGACGATCTTGAAGATTGCAACTAGTGACATGTACTTGGTGGTAACAAGGAACAAGCGAGGATTGTTTGCAAGAGGAAGGAGCAATGAGCGAGGAAAAGGCAAGGAGGAAAGTCTAGATCTAAATCAAGACCTCTTGCGGGAAAAGAATGTTTCAAGTCGCGGTGAAGCTGGGCATTTCAAAGTCAACTGTCCAAATAAGAGAGTAGGTGGAAAGAAGAACAACAACAAAGGCGGGAGAGGGCAAGGAAGAAGCGAGCTACGTTTGAGAGGAAGGGAGCGATAAGGAGTGCTATGTCGTCACGGGTGGCGAGGATATATCCGGAAGTGGATACTTGATTCGGTTGCTCTTACCATATGTGTCCAAATAGGAAGTGGTTTACAACCTACAGAGGCATTGATGGTGGAAGCGTATTGATGGGGAATAACCATGCTTGTAAAGCGGTGGGGCTAGGTAATATCAAAATCAAGATGCATGATGGAGTGGTTGAACGGCGGATGTGAGGCATGTTCCGACTTGCGGAAGAATCTTATCTCGGTTGGTGCTTTGGACTCGGTGGTTGCGGATTGTGGCGAGCGAAGTGAAGAAGGTTGTTCAAGGTTCCTTAGTAGTGATGAAGGGTGTTCGTCACGGTAATCTATATACTCTCGAATGCAGCGGTGGCAGGGGATGCGGCGGTTAGGCGGAAAGTGGTGGAGACCCATGTGAGCACCACGGTTATGGCATAAGCGGCTTGGGCATATGTCGGAGAAGGGTCTAGTTCTCTTGGTAAAGAGGGTCTGTGAAGAATCAAAGGAACCTAGCATGGATTTTGTGAGGATTGTGTGTATGGAAAGTCACCGCAGTCAAGTTTCGAGCGACAAGTCTAAGAAGGGATACTAGATTATGTGCACACGGATGTTTGGGGTCCGGCTCGGAGACAACTTCAAGGGTGGTTCAGTATTATGTCGTTTATAGATGATTATTCTAGGTATGCTTGGATTTACTTTCAAAGCACAAGAATGAGGTGTTGAGACATTCAAGAAGTGGAGAACATTGGTTAAAACGAGACGGAAAAGAAATTGAAGAGCTAAGATCGATAGCAGTCACGAGTATCTGAGATGGTGCTTTCAAGGAGTTCGTGATCGGGAGAATTGTTCGACTTGGGCCGTCCAGTCACCGCTATGAGAATGGGGTCATGAGAAGATCGAACCAACACTGGGGAGAAAGCGGTGAGTATCGCGATCTTATGCGAGGATGGGCAACGAATGGTGGGCGAAGCGGTGGCTCTGACTTGTTACATTGTGAACCGTTCACCATTTGACATTGGATGGTGATACACCATAGGGTGTGGTCGAGAACATCACGATTATGATAGGCTCGAGAATTTTCGGATGTCGCCTACTATCACGTCAACAGAGAGCTTGGCGCGAGGGCCGAAGGCAATATTCTTGGGATATGCAAAGAAGTAAAACTATCGCTTTTGGTGTACGGAAGATTCAAAGTTCGTGGTCGGCAGGGATGTTACCTTTGATGAGAAATCCATGATTGCTAGAAGTCCAAGGATGATGGTGTTATGGCTGGTGAGACTTCTAAGTCTCGAGGTTATTGAAATAGAACCTAAAGACCAACTAGGTTCTAATGGTAGATGGGAAGTAGATGATGAGCTTGGCGGGAGGAGGTTCGTGAGGAAAATACAGACACTACAACAGCTGACTCGAGGATAATTTGGCTTCCACTAGGTCAAGAGCATACAAGCGGTTCAAGGCGGGTGATCAACCCTGAAGCACTATGGGCAGCTAATATGGTTGAATCGCACTCTCTCGGTGGAGGAGGACGAGCGGTCTCCTTCAAAGGAATTGAGGACAAGGATAGTGAGAGTTGGTTGGGCTGCGATGGAGGAAGAGATGGAATCTCTTGGAAGAACAAACATGGGAGGTGGTCCCATTGCCCATAGGAAGAAAAAAGCTATGGTTGGTGGGTGTATAAAAAGAAAGGAAGATCTTTGAGCTTCGGTGGTGTAAGATACAAAGGCGGGCGTGGCTAAGGGTTTTGCGAAAGAGGGTGTGGATTACAATGAGATATTTTCTCCGGTGGTGAAACACACATCTATTCGGTGCTATTGAGTATTGTTGCTTATGGTGATTTTGAGTCGGATCAACTTCGATGTTAAAACAGCCTTCTTGCCGCGGAGACTTGGATGAAGAGATCTACATGCATCAACTGAGGGCTACAAGGTTGAGGATAAAGGCATCATGTGTCGTTTGAGGAAGTGTATGGATTAAAGCAATCTCCGCAGGTGGTACAAGCGATTTGACTCCTTCATCTGAAGCATGGGTTTTCAAGTGATCATGATTGTTGTGTTTACATTGAAGCTTTGCGGAGGTAATTTTATCTATCTTCTTTTGTATGTGGATGACATGCTTATTGCTTCTAAGAGCGGGGTGGAGATAGATAGGTTGAAATCTCAACTTGGTGAAGAGTTGAGATGAAGGACATGGGTCTTCTAGGAAAATCTGGGTATGGAGATTAGAAGAAGCCGAGTATTGTGATTGTTCTTGAGTCGGAAGGGCTACATAAAGCGGGTGATGTGCGAGGTTCGGGATGCAAAGTGCTAAGTCGGTGGTGACTCCATTGGCTCCACACTTTAGGCTTCGGTAATCAATCTCCCACTCTGGGGAAGAAAGGCACATGGGCGTGTTCCCTATGCTAGTGCGGTTGGCGGTTTAATGTATGCAATGGTGTACACCCGATATTTCACAGCGTTAGTGTGGTCGAGATTCATGGCGAATCCGTGAAAACAGGGAAGCGATGAAGTGGGTCCTCGGTACTTAAAGGGTACCGTTGATCACGAATGCGTGTTTTGGTGGAGAAACATGTCGATTAGCGGGTTTGTGGACTCGATTATGCGGCGATCTAGATGGATGGCGATCTACTACGGTTATGTATTTAAGATACATGGAGCTCCGGTTAGTTGGCGTCGATGTTACAGCTCTGATGGCACTTTCTACTCTGGTGAGTACATGGCCATGACAGAGGAGTGAAGGAAGCTTGTGGTTATGGGGTCTTCTAGACGATTTGGGGATTGGCGAGGAAAGCGTGAACTTGTGGTGTGCGGTCGAGTGCAATTCACATGGCGAAGAATCGAGTTCATCATGCTCATTCAAGCATATCGATGTCGAGTATCATTTAGATGCGAGATGTCATAGAAGGCGATATTTCTCTCATGAAGGTACACACGAATGAGAATCCCGAACATGTTAACTAAGGTGGTCACGGTAGCAAGTTTAAGCATTGCTTGGACTTGCTTCATATCAACCCGTGTTGATCGCCTTGAAGGGCATGGCCCTTGAGCGGTGATGGATGAGGAGGAGATGATTCTGAGAACTACGATTAGCTTGATCGGTGGAGAGATGCGTGGCGGTAGCGGTATAGTGGCCTTGTTGGATTGGCTGGATTGGTGATGGAGATCTCTCTAGATGTTCTTGGTGTTCTTAAATTGTTCGTCCAAATTTGAGGTAAATCAAATGATGTCGAGGTGGAGAATTGTAGAACATGCACAAAACATGCACAAGGCAGTTTTGAGTTGATGAGTGACTACTAGGCATTGTAGTCGACTACAACTATGTGAAGACGGCAGTTTGTTTGAGGAGAGTAGTCGACTAATCTGTATTGTAGTCGACTAATCTAGCGAGACGAAGCGAGTTTTAATTTTAGGAGCGAGTAGTCGACTAATATGTATTGTAGTCGACTAATCGATTGGCAAGCGGGTCGATTAGGAATTGGTTTCAAACCCATTCGCTTAGAGGTATAAATAACCCTAACTAACGATTGTTAGGGTAAGTTTCAAGCACGTTTTGGAGCAGCCTTTGAGAGGGTTTTGTGCATCTTTGGAGAGGAGATCTTTTGGGAGATTGAGAGGTTTATTTTTAGGGTTTCTTTGTGAGAACTTGTAATCCTAATTTGTATTCTCTTTCTATTAGTGAAAATCCCCCCTCCTTACCCCGTGGACGTAGGCAACTTGCCGAACCACGTAAATCTCGTGCCTTTACTCTTTTATTGTGTTTTTTGGCTTTCCGTTTGTGATGGTTTCTCTCGACGGTTCCGCGGTCCGCGCGCCCAACATTTTTTATTCACATGGGCTCCACTTCTTCAATTGCCCAACAAAGCTTGCTACCCTGCAGAAAGGATTTGGTTCCTCTCCATTATAACAAAAAAAATAAAAAATAAAATTTTAAAGAGTGGACTAAGGGGGAATATTCATTGGGACATTTGGGAGGATAATGGGATATTTTTAGGGATTTTATTTTATGGTGTTATTCAGTGGGATAATAGAATAAGGATACTACATTTTAGTATTATTAATTTACTAGAACACTAGTGGGACAACTTCACCACTTGGGATAAAATTATGGCTAAATATTAGAAAACCCCCCTTAACTTTGGACAATTAGCGGAAAACCTCCCTTAACTTTCAAAATATCAGAAAACCCCTTAAGTATTGGGATTATCACAAAACCCCGTTAACTTTTAGATTTTATCAGAAAACCCTTTTAACTTTGAGATTTTTATGAGAAAACCCTTAAATTAGGGGTTTTCTAATAAAATCTCAAAGTTAAGGGGTACGATAAGCTAAACTTAAGGGGCTTTCTAATATTTTCAAAATTAAGGGGGTATCTGATAATCATCCAAAGTTAAGAGGGTTTTATGATATTTAGCCTAAAATTATCCCACTCATGTACAAAAATTTTATCCCAATAGTAAAAATTTGCCCCATCCTCCACATTGGAACAATTATGTTCCACTTTAAGGAACAATGGGATAATTTTGAAACCTTTTTCTATTACTTAACTAATACATGCTAATTATATTATAAATATTATGCCTTGATATATAAAATATAAAGTAATAATATATTCAATATATTATATTATATTATCATGTAATAGAATAAAATATTATTATAGTTTAATTTATATGTATAATTTATTCTATTATATTTATTATATATTATTATGCAATATCAGATACTATATTATATAATAGTACAATACATTTATTATATATTATATAATATTTTAATAAAATATATTAATTATATAATATATTATATTAGTTGTAGTTAACATTTTATTGTAGCTATTATATGGGTATTATATTAAACCAATATAATAATATAGTATAATATAACATATTAAAATTAATGAATATGTTAGTATATTACATTTAATTATATAATATAATATAATATAAATCATGTCATAATATTATATTATATTATATTATATTAATATAATAAAATATATTATTGTACTATAATAAAATACATTTTAGATATTCGGTATATATTAGTAATTATCATATAATATTATACTATATTTTAATTACAATTTAGTATTTCAAATAATATTATATTGAATAAAAATATTATATATTTTATGCAGAAATTATAACCTATGATACTATATTCTGATATATTAAATTCAATATTATATTATTAAAATATTTATATTAAATATATTGTTCATATATTATATCATTTATTATATAATATAACATACTATTATAATATAATATAATAATTAATAATATTAAAAATATTATGATATAATATAATAATATAGGTTGAAATAATATAATATACTATACTATAATATGATCCTTTTAGATATTCTATATATATTATTGTACTTATCATATAATATATACTATATTTTAATTATAATATAATATATTAAAAATATTATATTGAATAAAATAAAATATTATAATATTTTATACAGTACATTATATCCTATGATACTATATTCTAATATATTAAATTAAATATTACATTATTAAAATATTATATTAAATATATTATTCATATATTATATCAATTATCATATATAATATAGCATACTATATAAGTTCTCTATGCATTAAAGTTGGATAACCAAATATTCCGTCATAAGTTCTCCATACATTAAAGTTTGATAACCAAATATTTTCCATAACAGTTAATTACGTGCATAAGAAATTATAAGGTGTCCAACTTCTAAAATTCATAGTGTGTATATCTACTCCAAATTAAATTCTAGCCATAATTTCTTTTATAAGCATATTTCCAACTAATTATACCCCAAAACATACGGTGGTCTTTAAATATTGTTGATGTTTGCCTCAAATACTTTATCCTTGAATCCATATACATGTTTCTTTAGGCTCGGTTACATGCTGCAGTTTGGATAGATGGTAAGTTAATTTCATTGGTTGGAATTCTAAAATAGGATTCAAATCCTATTGGTTGTTTGCTACAAGAGATAAGAACTAACAAGTTCTAGTTTGAATTTCTTATCCTAATAGATTCGTTCAGCGGCGAGCGATCTTTAGCAAAGTGTATATATATTCATTTGGAGATCACCCCGTGGGAATAATCGGCAGCAGCTAACATCAACTGGAAATCCTGTAAGCTGAGGCACCAATTTGAAACAGAGAATAGTGTTCTCTGGTGAAGCCTATTTGTCATCGTTTTTCGGCTCTTTTTTTGTTCATATGTTTAAGAGAGATTGTATTAGGCTTTTGAGGCGTGTTAAGGATTGAGAGATCTCCACATTATATTCCTCACAATTTGTTAGTAAAGCTATTCTTCTCCTTCGCCCGTAGATGTATGCTGCAAGCCGAACCATTTATATCAGCGTGTAATTGTCTTCTTGATATTTTTCGTGCTTTCATGTAATTGATATTAGTTTATACTGGGGATTTATCATAACAAATTGATGTCAGAGCCTAAGCTATCAATCGGACGAGAACATGACAATAACCACTACGAAGTAGGATATTGAGAAGTTTGACAGTAACATCAGTTTCAGTGTTTGACAAGTTAGGATAATCGCCGTATTGATACAAAATGGATTGAAGAAGGCTTTAGTCGAAGAAACAAGCCACCATGACGGTGGAAGATTGTAACGAGTTGGATGATAAATCTCTGACAACAATCCAGTTATGTTTAACAAATAAAGTTTTGCAAGAAGTTCTTATGGAGAAGACAACCGCTGATTTGTAGTCTAAGTTAGCGGATTTGTACTTGATAAAGTCGCTCGCTAATCACCTCCTCTTAAAGCAGCATTTGTACACACTTCGGATGTCGGAAGGAACACCCACCAAATCTTATATTGGTAAATTTAATTTCATGATTACAGATTTGAGTAAGATTAATGTTAAGATCGATGATGAAGATCAAGCCCTATTATTATTGTGTTCTTTGCCGCATTCATGCAAGCACTTCAGGGATACTATAATTTACGGTCGATATTATATTAGCATCAATGACATCAAAGAAAACTTGTTGAATAAGGAGAAGATCGACAAAGAACCACAAGCGAAAATGGTGATAAAGCTAATGGCTTGTTTGTTCAAGGAAGATTGAAAAAATGGGCTTTGGAGGTAACAAGTATAAGTTGAAGCACAGAACTCTGACATGCGGATATTACAAGAACAAAGGATACATTAAGGTCGATTATTACAGGTTGAAGAACAAGAAGAAATAAGAAGAGTATGATGAGAAACTATAGGAGGACTTCGATAAAGTTGGTATTATTGAAGATGTGATTTTGTCTGTTATTGTTGTTCCTATCATATGTGTCCTAATCGAGACTGGTTCACCACTTATGAAGGTATTGATTGTGGAATTATTCTCGTGGGGAATAACGCCTCATGCAAGACTATTGGAAAAGAGACAGTTTGAATTAAGATGCATGATGGAGTCATCAGAACTTTGACTGATGTTAGACATGTTCCAGGTTTATGGAAGAACCTCATCTCTTTGGGCACTCTTGATAATCTTGGGTGCAAGTTTTCATGTGAAGGTGGAGTTTTTTGGGTTACAAAAGGCTTTCTTGTAATTCTCAAAGGAAAGAAGATCGATAGCTTGTATGTTTTACAGGGTTCTACCGTTACCAGTTTGGCTGCATTTGCATCGTGATATTAGGAGCAGGCTTATGGCATATGAGGCTTGGTCATATAAGTGAGTATGAATTGACCGAGTTTTGCAAGAAAGGCCTTTTATGTGGACAGAGTATAGAAAAATTAGAGTTCTGCAAGCGGTGCATCTTCAGGAAGTAGAAAAGAGTCAGCTTCAGTACGGCAGTGCATCAGACTAAAGGTACTTTAGATTATATTTATTCAGATACTTGGGGATCTTCTTAAGTTGCCTCGAAGGGTAGTAGTTCAAGATATTTATTAACCTTCATCGATGATTATTCAAAAAATTGCTTTTTGAGACATAAAGATGAGGTGTTTGTAACGTTCAGATAGTAGAAGTCTTTGATTGAGAAGCGGACTTGTTGGCTGATTAAGAGACTAAGAACTGATAATGGCTTTAAGTTTTGTAGAGAAGAATTTAATGAGATCTGTAGAATGAGAAAATCGTTAGACATCGTACAGTCCCTCGTACACAGCAGTAGAATGGAGTAGCAAAATGAATGAACAAAACCCTTTCAGAAAAAGCTCATTATATGTTGTTTAATTCGAGTTTAGGCAAGAAATACTAAGCGAGCTGAAATCGACTTACTACTTAGTGA